>JBAMBL010002619.1:0-445389 GCA_037043405.1 Drosophila subquinaria
AATTAAATTCATTAAACATTACATTTTTTCCAATCTATCAAACATTTTTGAGCATTTGAAAGCTTAGGTTGTATGGTTTCTGGAGATTTTAAGTTGCTTGTTTGCTGTTAAATATTTGTTAGACACATCTGATTAAGTATTTTTCAATATTCAGATTTAAAACACTTTATGAGTAAGCTTAATTTAATCGTATTCTGGCACACGAGTGCAACACTTAAGACAAAGGTTGAGTTGAGCTTTACGCTTAAGCTAAAACACTTCAGATTAGTGTGCTTTTAAAGCTGTTTTTGCTTCTCTAACTGGTCGAACTTAATAAAGACATGAAAACCCTACGTAGGTAAAGCGAAACCTCATAACAATGCTGATAAGAGCTGAGTGCAGTGCGAGAAAGGAAACCAAATTGGAAACTAAAACAATAACTCAATGCAGGCGCAAGTGGCGCTGGAAATAAATTGAAACAAATAATATACATCTCACTTAAATGCAGGCTGAAGAGGTTAGAGGGCAGCATGCAGGTCGCAGTGGCTGTAAGGGGGAAGTAAAGGGGAGCAAGGAGGAGTAGAGTGCGTGCACATGCATATAAATAATATATTAGCTGTGGGGGAGTGTGTGTGTGTGTGTGTGTGTGTGTTTGTGTTGGTTGCTGTTTTGTGTTGTGTTTTGGGTTTGGGTTTTTGGTTTCGGTTTCAGTTACGTGTTTACAGTTGCCTCTCCCCCCTACAAAAACATTTCAAATTAAAAGTTGCCTTCAAACTTGCGACTGGCCATGCGGCGTATGCGTAATCTTGAAGTTTGTACTGTATGCCTGCCAACAACAAAACTTTCAACTGTTGTCATATGCCAGCCACTGAACATTTTCGCTTTTCCCTCTGTCGGCTGACCATTGAGGAAGCCAAAACAACTCGTAATCATTATTCGCATTGTTGTATAACTGACTCCAAATGAGAAAGTACGAGTTTATTTCCCATCAGCAATTGCAGTTGCTGTTGTCCTGATTTGCTTTACGTGCTCTGTGGCAACATTAAAAATGCTGTGCAGTCAAAGAAATCGAAATGAAGCCGAACGAAATTGAAACCTGTTACAACATTTTTTTTTGTAATGGGAACGACACCCGGATACACACAATGACACAATGACAATGACAATGACAATGAAAATGAGAATGAAAATGGAAATTACAATAGCTTAGGTTACATACATATGCTATTCGCTTTGTGGCCATGGACAATTTGCCAATGGCTATTCAATTTTATAAGTACACATACGTTTACACACACATATTCATATGTATGTCCTTTTTACAGTGCCACCCGAAGCTTTTGTTATAAGCATTGTTGCTCACAAATTGAAAATGCATTTTTTATTTTACGCCAAATTTGAATGTCTTCCTGTTGTGGACTTTTGTGTTGCAAAGACGGAACCGCATCAATTACACGCCTATAATGGCCAAGCAATATATTATGGAATCAATGTCATAAAATTCATTTCGATACGCCGTATCCGGTCCCCCCAATTAATGTGCGCTCCAAACAGTCTGCAATTCGATATCAGAGACGAGCAATAAACTCGATGGGAAAATGAGAAAACCAATTTGCGCTTTTCACAAGAACTTTCAAAAGAACTTTCAATGTGCACTTGAATTTTAAAAATTTTTGTTTTTATGTGATATAAAGAAATCGGAATTACGAAAAATATAATCTAGATAGAATTTAAAAACTTCAGCATTACATTTTTTTAATGCAATATCCTGTAAGAGGATAAAATATATTTTAAATCAGGGTATCAAACCGGTTTTTTGTATGTCTCGTTCTCGAAATACCAGTATGACTTCGGTCCACAAAAACAAAATACTTAAAATGTTAAAAACATGTAAATTTGTAAACAAATATTCAAAAATTTCAAAAATTAAGATCTACTTATTGAGATAAATAAAAATCAAATTTTAAAACATAAATTTTTTTATATATTTGTAACCGGAAGCTTTATATAGAAAACCAATGTGAAAAGACTTTACCCAAATCATAAGCAAGTCTTTTATGAATATTTACCATATAAAAAATCAATAACACTACATTCAGTGTAGTGAAAATAGGCTTTATGACCTTTTTAGTAGATTTTCCGGCAATTGGTGATTTACAAGAGAAACGGCCAAGTGGAGTTGGCAACACTGATTCGGCCATCTCCAGTCCGAAAACACGCGCCACCTGCGATGTTGGAGAGCCGAGTCGAAAGCCGTAGACAAAATTTATAACACATAAAAGTTGATTTTAGCACTTTACGCTTCTGCACATAATGTGGCCAGGACATGAACACTGCTGGCTCAAATTACAGGTGATTATATGAATTTTAGTGCCTAGGACATGCCGTTAGCAGGCTGTGCTCAGCTCGACAGCTCGACAAATTGTAGCCCTTTTTGACCAAGTGCCGCCGTCAACTTTTTCACCCCGTCTCTTTTTGACCGCCTGCTCGTTGCCTGATAGTGGGCGGCCTTTTGTAATAGCATGGGCGTGGCAGTTGCTATCAAAAAGAATACAACAACAACAACAAGGACAAGACAATTGGGCGGTTCCAGAAGAGCAGAAATGCGCAACGAGCTTAACGAAAATAAATATTTGCCCAGCAATTTTATTTATTTGGCAAATTTATAACCACAACTGGCGTGGCATAAGACGTCCATGAAAATTGACGACCCATTGCGGAGGGGAAGAATTATATGAGGGAAGTCTGGGGGTGGGAGGATGCCACTAAATAAATTTATGAATGCAATTGGAAGTTCTGATTTATGTGTGTGTGTGTGCGAGTGTGTCCTGCTCAGATTTGAATTGTTAATTTGCCGAATGAAATTTGACTTTGTAGCATTTTGCGCTATCCTTGCAGGTGCCCAGCACATCGGGCAGTCAAATAGCCACCGTGTCTCACCTGGTGGCGTTGGCCAACCAACAGCACGCCAGCAGTGCCAGCAAACAACAGAAGGATCAACAACTGGCAACAACTGGCGCCAACAACGATGCCAACGAGCTGGAAGAGCGATTACAGGAAGAGCAGCAGGATGAGGCAATGACAACCGCAACCACAACATCAACAGGAGCAGTAGGAGAGGGAGCGGTGACAACGGCTGCTGCTGCAACAACGTCGAGCAAGGCCAATGGCAATGGTGTTGCCGCTGTGGAGGTGCTAGAGGATCCGCAGCTTCAACAGCAGCTCGAACAAATGCAGCAGCTACAAAAAACTGCCAAAAACGGTGATGGTAGTGGTGGTGGTGGCGGCGGTGGTGCCAGCACATCCAATGCCACAACAATTACATCGATATCAGCGCTGTCGCCGCAAACACCAACAGCACCACCCGCCATTGCACCACAGGCCACCGCCGGACCGATGACAGCAAAGACCAGTACATTGACAAGCTGCAACCAAGCACATCCGTTGTGCAGCTCCTCGACCAATGCCTCGGGCTCTGTAACGCCAGAGCCTCGCACCAAGCAGCATCAGGCAGCAGCATCTTCTCACTCCCACCCGCCACAACAACAGCAACAACCACAGCAGCAGCAGTTGTCGAGCATTGCAAATCCCATGCAAAAGGTGAACAAGCGCAAGGAGACGCTGGAGGCGAAACGTGAACGCAAGGCAGCCAAAACATTGGCCATCATCACAGGCGCCTTTGTTGTATGCTGGCTGCCGTTCTTTGTCATGGCATTGACCATGCCCCTTTGTGCCGCCTGCCAAATCAGCGACAGTGTCGCCTCCCTCTTCCTCTGGCTGGGCTACTTCAATTCAACACTGAATCCGGTAAGTCTGCTTCTTTGGCTTTATATCAAACATTGCGCTTGTGTGCGTAGCTGCGAAACCCGAAGTGAACGAAATGTTTTACTGCTTAACACTGAACAAATAAATTGAAAGCATATTCGAGCTGTCGCATCGTTACAGTTAGCGAAGTAAAGAGAGCAAAGCATTAGTTGCAGTGTATGATTAAAGACCGCAGATCAGCCGATCAGATGCTTCGTAAGAGAAGAAAAAGCTGACCACACAAATCGAGAGAGCACAAGCCGCAGAATGGGCTATTTATAGAACACACGTATTCTCTCTCTCCCTGTATAAGAACTTCGAGATCCTATCCCTTGGGATGGGTTTTTGGCATTTAGTTACACCACTGCTTTATAGTATACAGATAAATGTACCTTTACGCATTCATAACATTCGTACTACATTTTCACAACAACAGTCAACAGTGTCTAGCGTCCGTATTTCTCAAAGTTCCACTCGAGATTGTCCAGCGGACAAACGGGGCGGGTCTTCAGCCAATGCGAAATGCAATGGAAATGAAATGCATGATTGCATGTTCCCCAGGCGACGGTGCATTCATCGCCGTTAGTAGCCGTCTGATTGGCCTGGCACTCAATGCATGTATCCATTATATGATTGCGGCAAATGGCGCAGTTGTCAACCACAATATCCCATGCCCACAGTGCCACACCGTTCCACTTTTTAACTTCGAATCGCTTCTTATCACAGCAATTCTTATTCTTATTCGAGTCTCTTTCTCTCTCCATGGGTACTTACTTGAAGTTCCTGCAAATTAATTTCACAAATTCAAATCAAATGTCTTCTAAATTATCTAAGAAGTAAATGTTACTTACTCGCTGATTGTTTATATATTTTTTTCGTATAAAGCATAGTACGCTCTAGCCGAAAATATATTTGCAAGGCCAAAACTCCATATAAAAAAAGGGTTGCAAACATGCTCGAAATTATTTTGTAAGGCCATTTCTAAACCTATGTACGCTGTACCTAAATATGGGCAGCTCAGAATATTTTCTGGCGTTTTACAACACTATTTGGTTAACAGATGGCAGCTATATTTTGACCTTTCAAAACATCGATTGAATCGTTGTTTTGACTAGTCGAAATCTATTAACAACAATGGCGGGAAAAAATATGCAGCAAAATAAGACCCGAATTGATGTCTTCGAAAATGAAGAACGCATAAGGTTAATTGAAGACGTGATAGAGAGGCCATTAATATGGGATTTGACTGATAAAAATCATTTTGATGCGACTTTTATCAAAAGTGCATGGGAAAGTATTGCAAAGGCCGTTTATCCAAAAATAATGGCATTGGTCGCTGCTACTTCACTGATCAAGTCCATTTGGTCCATTTTGTCACTTTGATTATTTGAATTGTATTTACTTGTTTGTTGTGCACAGCTGACGCAACAGTGTGACCACAGCAGCAAAGGACCAACAATCTCTCAACTTCTTAGTGATTTTTGGTATTTTGCTGTCACACTGAATTCTGTAAGGCCCGACCTCAAAACATCGAACATTTCGAGCGTCCAAAATGTTTTCAGCTAGAGCGTACTACGCTTAACAAAAATATATTTTTGTTTTTCTTGCGTGTCAACTTTTGAAAACTACTTCGATAGCATAAGAGAGCTGCCAACTCATTGGCCAACGATATCGATAATAGCATTTTGCTTAGTTCTCACAGCAAACATTTTTAAATTTTATAATCGATAATTATGGAGCTCAATTATTTTCGAATTTGACTGTTAAAAATGTCAGTTTTAAAAGAATTAATTAAAGGTAAAATAGTAGAAATTTAAAAAAATAATTAAAAAGTTAAGCTAAATAAATATTTGTGAATTTAGTGTTTTTCTTAAAATTTAAAAATGCTAAACGTCATTTTAATTAAAAATAATATAAAGGAAAATAAATATTGCTGAAATGGTAACCATGCCCAATTCAAAACTCTCTCTCTTATTCTAAAATCTTTCTATCTTGACATTTATTACAGGTCATCTATACGATATTCAGTCCAGAATTCCGGCAGGCATTCAAGCGAATTCTCTTCGGCGGACACCGGCCCGTGCATTATCGCAGCGGGAAGCTCTAGATAGTGCATGCGAAGAGGCGAAGGTAATTTTGAGAATATATAAAAAATAGGAGGCTTACCTATTGCCATTATTGCATTTCTTTTAGCCAAGTGTATTTCTTTGCATTCATTTGTATTTATTACAAGTATTTTTCACTTTCGCGCGCGCAATTTTCAATTTGCAATGCAGGTTCCGAAATTGATATTGCTTAAGCATTTCCCCTATTTCCGCTCTTACTATTGCTGTTTCTGCTGCTGCTGGTGCTCAAAGTGTTTCGAATTTCATTGTCAACGTCGTCGATGTCGTCGCTTGAGGCGCCCAATTTCACAAAACACACGAAACGATGGCCATGGGAAGCAGCCGATGGCACACACACACAAATACAGACACACACACTCACAGCTCACACACTAAACATTCGAATTGACAGCGCTTTGTTGGCAGTTTTCTATGCCTTGAAACAATTTGTAAGCCACGAGGCGAACAGAAAGGCAAAGTTTCAATTCGTCCCACTCAACTGTAGCCGAAATGAAAGTTTTATCAGCTCTTTTATCGGTGCTGTCATCTGCATGCGAAAACCGTTTAAAATCACTTGGTCAATGCAACGGCTAACGGTTAACGCTTAATGGGCCCAACGGGCCTCATCCCCACCACCCACAACCACCCTCACCCTATACGAATTATGCCACAATGCCAACTGAATTCCGGCCAAAGTTCGCCGCCTGGAGGCTTATCTACAAAGCAGGCGCTCAACTTTGCAATCAGCCTTGAATACGAGTAGTTACCCATTTGCATTTCACTTGGACTCTGACTCCGACTCTGACTCTGACTCCGATTTTAGCGGCAGCAACAGCAGTTTTCATCTTCAGGAAGCCATCTGCGTGTGGCAGCAGTTAAATCTGCGTCCGTTCCATTCATTTTCACAAAGTTAAATTAAGTAACATTAATTTCAAATTTCTGTTTTGCATTTGAATGCATTTGAGTTGAAACTTTTTTGCCAAATTTAATGTAAATACTAATGAGATTTATGTGCACACACACACACACACACAATTGTTTGCAGGCGCTTCTGCTAAAATTGCGGGGGATCTTGCCTCTTCGTTGGTACCACCACAACAACAACAACAACAACAACAATAGCGACAACAACATAAATAATACTTCAAGCATGTATACTTGTTAAAACATTTTTAAATAAATTTAAAAGTTCAATAAAGTATAATTTAAAAGTCCAAAAATGTTATAAATTTCTAAAATAATGAAGTTCATTTTAAAGAACAGTTTTGTGAAGAAATTAAAAATAATTCTCATTAAATTTTGAAATTCTTTCTTTCCCTTATTTTAGAGGGTCCTAATTATCAGGATTGTTTATTTTTTGTTGTATGTATATAAAAACATTCGATAGTGGCCTATTGGCCTGAATATGATTAAAAGCTAGTGTAAATAAGGTCAGCTAAATGTGGTTAAATTAATTATAACTAAACGATAATTATGAATAATTAGAGCGCTAAGAATCTAACATAATTTAAATGCACTTGCCAAGTGGGAACTGTTTTTTTGGTTGAAGCCAACATAACAACTAACTAAGTACTATGTAATGAAAATACCAAGTCATAAATTTAGTAAAATAAGCACAATTAAATAATACTACTTATAGCAAAATCAACTTCCAAACTATGTGTGTGTTTTCAAATTAAATGTGTAAATTATCCATTTAAACCATATACTGCTATTTATATATATATAAACTTCTTGGGATTGGGAATTGAATAGGAATGGGGATATAGGGATATGGATATGGGTACCAATAGCATTTGGAATCGTTACAACTGAACCGATTACAATTACTAAATACTATAAAATAGCGCCCACTAACATATACATAAATATAGAGAGGGAAATTTAAGTGTGTATAAAAAAAAGAAACAGATATTTGTTGACTATTAATGGCTATTAGGATAATATCTATTGTAAAATTGACATATTTATATAATAAACGTGTTTAAATACAATTTAAACGTATTGTTAAATTAAATTCTAGCTAAATTACATTTAAAATTGTTGTATTATTAACGATAAGCAAACAAGTTGGTAAATTATGTCAAGGATTTCTTTGAATATGATACATATTTAGATTACAAAAATGCGTAAAGGGTGCAACAAATAGTATAAAATTAATGTAAAAAAAAATCAAAAAACAACAACATAAACCACATGTATTATTGAAAAGCAAACTACTTTCGGGATAAATGGGTAAAACGTAATTAGCAAAATAATTTCAAATGAAAACAAAACATACAGTAAATACTGAATACTGAATAACATACATATGCTAGTTAAAGATCGAATTAAGTAAGTTGAAAACAAAATCACTATGAAAATCAAATCTTTTACCACCCTATTTAATAAAACGAAACAACATATTTAAAATGAACAAAAAAAGAAAAACAAAAAAGAATGTTGAAACATTTAAAGCAGAAACCATAAAATAGCATTTTAAGAATTTACAGATCTATGTCTAAACTAGATATATCAACCAGAAACTTTCCATATTTGCAGCAACAATTGAAAATTTTTTGTTCTATATTAAGTAATAATTCGAAACACATACACTTATTATATATAATAAAAAATTGCAAAACTCAAAAGTTATCTTTTCAATTGTATATTTTGATTATTAATATATATTTTAAACAAATTGGCGCGCATTAAAAAAGAATTATTGCTTGGTATACAAGCAAACAAAAATCTCAATTTGTAAGCTGCAAATAAAACACAAAAATGTGCAACAAATGCTATGCTAAAAATACTCTACATTTCATTGGCTGCAAAAATTAAAATAAAAATTGAACTTTCTTGCAAAATGTCTTTTAATTGAAAATTTAATTGAAACAAATTTCCTGACTCTTATAAGCACATACGGTGGCTCACAGCTTAAAGTATGCACCCTTTTTTTTCTGTAACAGCTATTTAAGTCAAGTCTTCACAGTAAAAAAAATATATTTGGAAAGATCGTTTAAACTCCGTTTGAATAACACAAAACTTTCCTTAACCCATTAAGTACCCTTCGAAAATTTCGAATTTATATAAAAGTCACTTATCAAAACTTTTTTTCTCGATTTTTTACAAAAAATATTTTGATGCAAAAAAATTCTTGGAACAATTCTAAGAGAAACTGCAAAAAAAATTTTCATAATTTTTTGAAAGCTGCAAAAAAGGGACTTTTTGCATGAAAATGGGGAAAAATGGGTTAAAATTGTCATATTGAGGATTTTCAAAACATTAAGCCCCATTCAGACGAGCACTTTTTCACCGACACTTTTTGTCACATTTTGTCAAAAAGCTGTCCGTGTGGCGTAACCACACAAAATTTCACAGCGTCGGTAAAAAACTAACGCTCACCGATGGAAATAGAACACGTTCTATTCCATCGGTGAACTATGGTGAGCGACCCGGACAGCTTTTTGACAAAAAGTGTCGGTGAAAAAGTGCTCGTCTGAATGGGGCTTTATAAAAAATACTAGCAAAAATATTTTTTAAAATTTTTTTGTTGCAGTTACTCGAGGATAAAAGTTTTGAAAAGTGACTTTTACATAAATTCGAAATTTTCGAAGGGTACTTAATGGGTTAAGGAAAGTTTTGTGTCATTCAAACGGAATTTAAACGACCTTTACTTACTGTGAAGACTTGACTTAAATAGCTGTTACAGTAAAAAAAGGGTGCATACTTTAAGCTGTGAGCCACTGTATTTATTTTTACTTATTGTTTTGCTTTATTAATTTTGCTGTGCTGCTCGAACAGTGTGTCCACATTTAATTGGAATAAATCGGCGTTCATATTTAACTCTTTTTCTTAAAACACATGACGTGCGCTTATGAGCAGCGCCGCTATCACTTTCTCTCTCTCTCTCTCATTGTTAGAAAACAATCCGCTGGTAAGGCGGCCATTAAATCTCACACCAAAATAGTTAGCAGCATTTTGCTAAACTGTGCTTTGACAAATATTGGCGGCATTCTATGTAAAAGGCCTTAATTCGCCGCACAAATGATTCCTTATCTAGCACAAAGCTCGACATGATGCCGTTTAGAACTTAATGCGTTTGTAGTAAATATGACCGTCTTACTCAATAATTTAACATTTATTTTAATTTAATTTATTTGAATTGCTAAAAATTCCGACAAAATTCGACTGACTTCAGCGTTCCCACTTTGCGTTTCCTCTCTTTAACTCATTATCACACGCTTCAGGGCTGCATTTAAGACAGTGGAATACTAAAAAATGAAATGAAATGAAAAATGGACAAGTTCTTTTATTTAAAATAATCAAATAAATCAACAAAATTATTAATTATAATTAAAAGATCCAACAATTTATTCTTATATCTTTTTCAATTTTGTTTTGTTCCCTTGACGTAATGTGTTCAGAAGATGGTGGAGGAGTAATAATAATATTGGGTAGTGCCTTCACCTCTACCTCCTTCTCCACCACCTCCCCCTCGTCGTCCTCTACCACCTCCTCCTCCTCCTTCTCCTTCTCCTTCTCCTCCTCCTCCTCCACCTCCTCCTCCTCCTCCTCCTCCTCCTCCTCCTCCTCTGCCTCCTCCTCCTCCTCCTCCTCCTCCTCCTCCTACACATGCTCACATATTATTTTAGAAATGCCACAATCCCTCGATGCAAGGCAGTAGTCTCGGCATGATTGATATTATATGCTTTAACTCATTATCACACGCTTCAGGGCTGCATTTAAGACCGTGGAATACTAAAAAATGAAATGAAATGAAAAATGGACAATTATTTAAAATAATCAAATAAAATCAACAAAATTATTAATTATAATTAAAAGATCCAACAATTTATTCTTATATCTTTTTCAATTTTGTTTTGTTCCCTTGACGTAATGTGTTCAGAAGATGGTGGAGGAGTAATAATAATATTGGGTAGTGCCTTCACCTCTACCTCCTTCTCCACCACCTCCCCCTCGTCGTCCTCTACCACCTCCTCCTCCTCCTTCTCCTTCTCCTCCTCCTCCTCCACCTCCTCCTCCTCCTCCTCCTCCTCCTCCTCCTCCTCTGCCTCCTCCTCCTCCTCCTCCTCCTCCTCCTCCTCCTCCTCCTCCTCCTCCTCCTCCTCCTCCTCCTCCTCCTCCTCCTCCTCCTCCTCCTCCTCCTCCTCCTCCTCCTACACATGCTCACATATTATTTTAGAAATGCCACAATCCCTCGATGCAAGGCAGTAGTCTCGGCATGATTGATATTATATGTTTGAGCTATGATTTTATTATAAATTAATTTGTTTGTCGCGCGTCTTTTTTTTAACGGTAAGACAAAAATCATCTGGCAGCCCTGACTTAAAAAAGGTGGCAGCCCTGGCTAAGACAAAAAAAAAGGTGGCAGCCTCTCGCGGCCCCACTTTTCGCACTTTCAAAAAGTGCAAAGTTTTTTCGCGACACAAAAATTAACTTTTTCAATTTTGAAGCTAGAATTTTGAAAATTTTACCAGAATTTTTGTTGTACTTTTCTCGAATTTTTAATTTTCTTATTTGTTGGATTTTTTACTAACTTCGCCGCGAGAAGAGCGAACTGCACCAAATCAACTTTAGATTGAACTTAATTAATTTAAAAAATTTTGAATTTTGTTGTTTGTTTTGAAATTGTTTTTATTTAATTTTTAATCTTTTTTGAAAATTTCTAATTTTCATTTCAAATTTTAGCGCGCATTTATTTTAGACACAAACCAATTTCCTGACTCTTGTCCACAAAATCACATTTAAATTTCGCGCGTAGAAGAACTTATCTAGGACACAAACCAAGATGTTACGATACCGCTTAAATTATTTATTGTTATCGTTTGGCTTGCGATAACTCAACACACTTGAAGTGGGCTGCGCGGCATTTGTAACAAACATGAAGTTGGCCGCAACGAACAGCTGTTTTTTGATAAAGCCGCGCGAAAATCTCTTTGCTGCAAGCTGTGATACGTCTTCGTGAATGTATATTCCTTATTTTATGTAGTTATTTATTATTTAGAATGCTGAATTTAAACTGTGTTATATGCGCCGAGCTGTTTACACAGTCCGATGAAGTGTACGTAACAAGTTGCGGCCACATGTTTCATCACAATTGCCTCATGCAATGGCTGGAGCGGTAAACAAGCGTCATTATAAATGGTTGAGTGTAAATTTTATAAATGGAAAATAACTTGCAGATCCAAAACATGCCCACAGTGCCGAAACAAGTGCACTACTCGCAATATCATACGAGTCTACTTCAATCTGGCCAACTTGGATGTGAGTCGCATTGACGTGGGCTCGTTGCAGGAGCAACTGGATAATGCGAATTTGGCCATGAAAATGAAGGAGCAGGAGTGTCACAAGGTGGAAGCACAAATGAAGGATCTTAAGGAAACCCAAAAGAAGTGCCTGTATGTTAATTGTTATGCAATGACTCTCCAAATCTATTAATGTCACTATATGTTTCCATTTCCAGCAAAACCATTGCCGGCCTGGAACAGAAACTGCAGAAGAAGGACTTCGTTGTCAGTAGCTACGTTGCACAAATCAACTTGCTGAAGAGCGATGCTCAGGTAGTGGATCAGCTACGCAAGGAAAACAAATCACTAAAGCAGCAAATACACACTATGGAAGGCGTATCGGCGATTTTAACAGCCAGCGCCGCGGATGCCGATCGTCTGCTAAAGAACGAAGCCAATCCACATGTGTTAGCCAACTGGGTGTCCACATTGAAGCGAGAGCTGCGCCAATGTGAAACCAAAAAGGCCGAGCTGCGAAATGTGCTGAAAATCGTGCAGAATGATCTACGCAAAGAAATGGAATTGAAACGGTAAGCAGAAGAAAACTTCTAACTTAAAACCAAATTAAGCATTATGATCTTGCAGGAAACTTGAGGAGCAATCATCCCAGCTTGAGAGCGATCTTTATCAAGCACAAGAGAAGGTATCAACTAAATTGCATAATCAGCAACTGTATTTAATGCTCTTTTTAAATAATGTAGATAAAGTCCCTGCAAACTCAGACGATCGATGTTGATGCATCCAACAATTCGTTGGGCCTTAATACCAACTTGGTTTCCCTTAAGCTCGAGGATCGACGCAGCACCATCTCGCCCACAACAGTATGTGCCTAAAGCTCTCCTTAGCGATCAATGCTTATAGCCAATGTGCATTAATTTACAGAAACAGAATATTAAGCGAATTGAAGAGTCTACATCACCTTACCTTAACATCAAATCGAGCAGCGTTGGCATGGCACGGTTTCTAAGTGCGCCAATCCAACCGCTAACCAAGATATCACCCATTAAAAGAGGCACGGGCATAAGCATGACCACTGGAGTGATACGTAAAACTACAAGTGATCTTAGTGAAAAGGTAATTACTGCTTTGCACATAAAGATCCCAAGTTAACTCTCGTCTTCTCTTCCAGTACTCAATTTTCAAAAAGCCGCGACTATTGTTGGGCGCTTCCAGCTCAAATGGAGCAGCTGCAATTGGCTCAAATTTTGCATACAACGGCATGGGAGGTTCAGAGAAGATAGACCCATTTGCGCAGCGCGCAGAGGAGGAAGCAGCAGCCACAGCTACAACAAGTAGCCAACCGCCTGCGAATACTGTCAATTTGCGCCTGAAAGCCGGTTCCCTGCGCAACATTAAGCTTACCAAATAGTCAATGCGTGGTCATAAGCCTGAAGTGAATAAGCCAAGACTGCCTCAATCTCTATACAAAATTCGTTAAGCACTGTTTACCATTAATTTGTAAGTTTATGTCGATGTTATTTAAGCTCTGATCATTGTGCTGTTGCATTAGTTTTGTATGGAAATAAGTTAGCAATGATTATTATAAAAATAGAAATATAAAGTGAATACTCGTATTAGCAATTTGCTTTCATGCTGCGATTTTCTTTTCCGCCGTACCAGTCCACTCCTCCCGCAACAGCACTTTGCAGCCAAGATCACGCAGAGCTGCCTTTATGTCCTGCGCCACCGAAGGATGTTCCGCCATGGCCGCGTTGAGCAAATCCTCAGCTCCAAACGATAGCCACGTATCGCACTGCTCACGTGAACGCGATACCATGTTACGTATGGCCCAAGCCCCATTGCGTTGTACATACTTGTGCTTGGGATGCGTTCGCAGCGCCTCTACCATAACCTCGGCAATGCCAGTCTCAAAGAAGGCGGTGCTGTGTTCCTTGACGCGCAACGTCAGCGTCGTTATGCAGGCTAAAGCGGCGGACACAATGTTCTCGTTGGACTGATGAGTTTCCAGCATGTCTTTAATGATAGGGGCCACGCCCTGTTGCACAATGTGTGCTTTGACTGCATCATGGCCGGCAAGAGCACGCAACAGTTTCAATGCCTCTCGATTTAAACGCTCCTCTTTTAAATGGTCTCTCACTATGGAAAAGATCACCTTAAGTCCGCCTGCATCGTCAATGACAGTGCATAGCTCCTGTCGCACGGCCAGCGTGCCAATGGTGAGTAGCAAATCAGACAGGACATTAACATCCGTGTATTCCGGCAACAGTTCCACCAGCTGCAACAATAATTCATTGGCAATCTGTCGCGCGTGCTCATGGGCGCAGCCAAACTCCACGCGAATGTCGTCATCCAAGACCAGAAATCGCAAGACCGCAGTTACTTCCCGAACCACACGCGGACAGTCCTTGAGCAGCAGTGGCTTCATTAATTTTATTACATTGGTGCTCATAATGTTCTGACGATTCGTTTCATGCATAACACACGCTTTCTGCAGCCATTGCAGCGTCAGGCAAGTAACATCCAGCTGATCCTTAAGCTCCAGCAACTTGAGAACAATGGACAATGCCTCAGCATCAAATAAGTCCGGTTGCTTCTGTGTTAAACTGTTCGCCGCCTGCAACGATTTGCTGAGTAGTGTCGTATTGAGCGTATCAGCGGCGAGTGTCTGCTCCAAGAGCGTGATAAGTGCATCGTGTGCACCATTCTTGCCCGCCAGCACACGATGTGCCAGCGACTTTTGGCACTCGATGTCCAAGACCGTAATGAGCTCCAACAGCTGCTGTGTATCGTTCGACTTTTGGCTGATGTGAGATTTGATTTTGTCCACCGTTTCGTTAATGATGGGCTTTCCAGTTTCGGTATTAATTGCCAAGTCTTTTATGATATTGGCGAGGTTAATGCCCTAAGCACAATAGATATAGATGGAATTAGAATGTCTCAATAGATGACGCATGCAATTAACGCACCTGCGCTTCAAACTGCTTAATAGTTTCCTCCTTTGCTTCCGTGGGGCTCATTGAGAAGTCCACGACATTCTCCTTGACGACATCATCAAAGGTATCTTGAGAAATCATCTTGGCCATTGTAATGAGCTTGTTTAATTTATATTTGTAGCTATAAATGCACAACAGCTGCAATTGCGTCTGGCGAGTTTCTTCACGTTTTGTTCCGCAACAACAACTCCCACACAGTGGCAACCGATATGAGTTTTCTTTGTTTCCAGTTACTAGTCTTCAAAATTGGGCAGTGAACACTGGTTGTGTGTAATTAAGCAAAACAAATTCAGTTATCTCAAAACAATCTTAACTCTGGCCAGCAGTATAATTAATTTTTTAATACTTGTTCGTAAAATGCGCAAATTTGTACAGCTGTTGATGTTATTACCAGGGCTACCAATTTATCGAAAGCCTGTTACATTTACGAATTTTCTAATTTTTGATCGAAAGAAGTTCATAAATAACATATTTCCGCCTACTTCTTTGCAATAACTCTTTTTACTTTTTCAAATTTTATATCCAATTTAATTAATTATTAAAAAAAACTCGATATACGATAATTAGGAAGCCAACGAAATGCATGCAATTGGAAGCCCTGTCAACATATCGATAAAATATATGCAATTCCAACTAGCGGGACGGTCACGGCACGAAAATAGTTTAATTTATTTACATTTTAAATTTAAGTAGGCGCAGTTTATTACATTGTTCACAGTTATAATAATATTGAAATGGGCTTCGTTTTATCGAAATTTAGAGTAAGTAAATTCATGTGATGCATATTGTAGGGCCAAATAGCTGATGACGCTGTGGGCGGCCTCTGGCACACTCGCATATACATATATAGTATACTACATATGCAGAAATTTACATACGTACGCATTTCTAATTATAGAAGGAAAAATCTACGACAACTGTTCTGGAGGAACTGCAAGTTCAGATACAAGAACTTGAAAAGAATGTGATCTATACGCAGGATCGTAAAAGGCGATTCGTTACCAACTTTGTTGGCTTCACAATTGGCGTCTACATTGTTGGCTTTGCGCTATGGTATTTCTTTTATTTCCCGCCAACAATGCAGGAGCGCATCATGTACTTGGTTCCCCTGCTGCTCTTCCCAGTTCTGTGAGTAATCCGGCCAATCAACCGTTTGATGATCTCATTTTTAAAAGTTGCAATGTTGAAATTCACTTTTATTATTTTGCAGTATTGTCTTTCTGCGTCAAATGTTTACGTGGTACTTTCAGCGCAAGCTCAATAAAAATGGCGATAAGCTGAAGCAGCTGAAGGAGAAAAAGAGCAAGTTATTGGAGCAGGTCATGAACAAAGAGACATACAAGGTAAGCGAAAAAAGAAGACAGAAAAATATCAATGCTTATAGAGATTATTAATTGTAATAATTTGACGACAGGTGGCAGTGAATCTTCTTGAACGATTTGGTGATAAGCAACAGAATCGCATGCTGGGCATATCGGGCCCAGCTCGTCACACTCCCAGCAGCACAGCACTCAACCGATCGGCGACTGCGTCGACACTACAGCGTACGCCACAAGCGCTATCGCCCTACACGAGCGTCTACCGCAACATGAATAATAACCTAAACAGCAGCATCGTCGCGCCCAACTTGCAGGTGACGGCATCAACGCCGCAAGTGCGGGAAATGCAGCAGCTGCGCAGGCGCACTCCATTCCCCATTGTCGATGAGAGTTCACGCAGCGCATTGGATCGAATTGTGGACTTTATTGTGGGCGACAGTCCACAGAATCGCTTTGGCATGATATGCAAGGAATGTCATAAGCACAATGGTAAATGTCACTTAATCTTGTTCAATTACAATTCTAATTCTGTTGGATCTTGGTTTGACAGGCATGCTGCCCATGGAGGACTACGAGTATACAACATTTCATTGCGCTTTCTGTGGTACACTTAATCCAGCACGCAAGGAGCGACCTGTGGCGCCACGCCTGTCTCTGGAGGCAAAACATCCAGACACACCACAATCTTCACAGCTCCGCAGTGACAGTTCCGATAGTGATTCATCAGACGATGAGGATGATGAATACGGTGAATAACCATTCTATTCCACTAGTTATATTCTGTGTCTGACAATGCTTGTGGTTTATCTTTCCAGATAATATACTCTCATCTCGTCGAGATCTAAACGATGAATTGGCAACGACTGATACCGAAGCTGATGCTAAAGCTGATGCTGATGCCGAAACAACAACGACTGCTACAAAAGTGGAGGAAATTGAAACTGCAACTGAAGCTGAAGCTGCGAAACCAACTGCTGACAGCGAGACTGAAGCGAAAGAATAGAATGCGAATAAATACATAGCTCTCCCAAGTGCGCCATGAACAGGTTTTTAGGCACCGCAAAGCGGTAGCTTTAAATAAATCAACTTATGCATATTTTACTTAGAGTTTACTTACATTAATTATTAAATAACACTTTGTTGGTAAGCGAATTTTGTTTTTAGAATCTTTGTTCAGTTTAGTCAACAAAACTCCCCAACACTTACTAGTTTAAATTAACAAAAAACAAGAATTTCTGAATAATTGTTGAGTTTGTCTTGAAATACAAAATTGAATATTGAAAACCTGCTTAACAAAAACAAAATATGCAAATTGTATGCAAATATGCAAAGTGGCTTTCTTTTCACGGCACACCTAAGCACACGCCCCGTTAACAGCCAGACGTCAGCACAGAAGGAAATTGATAATTAAAAAACTAGACGAAAAAGAAGGCGACAGATAATGGCATAATAACTTAAAAAGCGCCAATGTGACAAAAAAGGCAGCGCACACACACAACGGACAGTTGAGATATCAGCAACAACAGCAGCAGCGACAACAGCAATCACAGTAAATATCAACTTACAAGCGCGAGAACAAACAGAGACAACCACACAAAATGGCTTAGGGGAACTGTGGAGGACCACCACCACCACCATGTGTGACTCTGACTGACTGCATTATGCGAACGGTCAACAATTTCAATTTCGCTGGCTTTTATTTTTCCGGGCCATTGATCAAGGCTAACAAGATCGACTTGCAGCGCGCCCGCGCCTCAGCCACACATAACGCATTCGCATTAGACACCACCACCAATAGCAATAGCACCACCACTACCAGTACCGTTAATAGCAACACCAACACTTAGACAGCCACCTACAAGTGGAGCAGCCGCGCCCGCGCACATTCCTGCCCAATGGCTGGCGGCGGCAGTTGCAAGCACAAATTATAAGAATTAAACTAAATCTGTTACACGTTACACGTTGTTGCCAACCATTGGCAGTCCACTGCAACAATCTGTTGCATATGTGTATGTATGTAGGTACATATGTGTGGCCCCGAGGCCGCCGAATGTTGCCTGATTAGCTCATAATATGTGTGACAGCACACATTATTCGCCTTGTCGTAATTGAATTTCCCAATTTGCCTCTGTCTCTGATCTCTGACGTAGACCTCTGGTCAGGAAGTCGATGCGTGCGACAACCGTCTGTTGTCTGTGGCATTGGACTGCTCTGTATGCGTATGCGTATGTGTGTGTGCGTATGCGGCAAAGCTCAAACAACAACGCCTTTTTAACGCGACAGACAGACAGACAATGTGCAGCAACGTTGTAAATTCATTGGTATTTGCATAAGCTTATCGACTAACCTGATAGAACTAGGGCTGGCAACAACAATGCCATTAATTAAAAATCAATCAGAATATATAAATTTCGTCAATTTAAAAAATGATTTATATTTTAAATCACATATTCATTTATTATTGATTTAAAATGATACAAATTGAAAAATTTACACTTACGAAATATTTTTAAAAGAATTTGTTGAAGTTAAAATATTATGTCAGAAAAGATGAGATCCTTACAACGTACAATAAAATTGTCTCCGCTATGTCGTGTGAAAATTTCATCTTTCTAGGTTTAATCGTTTAGCCTACACAATGGTTCTGAGTCAGTGAGTCAGTCAGGACAAAGAGTTTTATAAATTTATAGATAGTCTACAATTTCTCATCCAAATCACTTAAATAAAATACAAAACAAATCCTGAAATTTTTAATTGATTTACAGTTTTTTAAGAAATTTATTTTTTTTCTATTATTATTCTTATTTTATAAGAATATAAAATACTATTTAGAATAAAATTTATTAACTTAAGAGTACAGATTATTAAAGTCAAATCCTACCAACCTGCTGTAACTAGAAAGGAGGCAATCTCAATACCAGAAACTCAAAGTCAATAAATTGTTTACGTGACTTAAAAGAACTTATTTATTTAAATATCTTATTGATCATATAATATATTGTAAAAATTTGCTCAATTTTTAAAAATACAAATTACTGCAAATTCATATTGAACCCATAAAGCCTGAGTGTAAATATTCAACAGTCTTAAAAAGTTTAGATCTTTATACTATTACTATTTAACAGTAAACAGAAATAATACTAACTATTATATTATAGACTTAATTATTTTATGCAAAAAATATTGCCATAATGACTTTAAATTCGAATATAACACAAAGTATAAACTCCCAATTTAATTTAGTTTCAATCTTTTCAACGTTATGCAAAACTTGGCTAGTTATAATATTTTCTTTATTATTTATTGATGTATAATAAATTAAATTAAAATGTTAATAAAACTTATTTTAATGACTTATGAATACTTATGGAAATTAAAGATATAATTTATGATATTAACTATTAAATGATAGCAGTTTAATTGCCTTTCGTCCATCCCTAGTATACAAGTTCTACCCAGAATCAAGAGTCGAGTGCAGTGCATTGAATCTAGTGCAATGTCGCTGCACCGAAACCCGTTTCCATGGGGGACTCGCCTTCCGGGCGATGGTGATGGTGATGGCGATGGAGGTAAAGGTGTTGTGGTGGCATGACAGGGAAACCTGCAGCACAAATAAAGTGATTCACGAACAGATTCCATGACAGCTTAGAGTGTGTGTGTGTGGCAAGGGTTGAGCTGCAACTCAGACTTGCAACAGAGCACTTGGCCAAATGGCGAAAAACAGCAACGCCAACGCCAACGCCATGCGAGGCTATCAAAGAAAAAATGGCTCGAGCCAAAGACAAACGATTTTTGGCCAGAATGCGAGTATCGAATACGAGTTGGTCCGATCCACAAGTTGGGGGCTTAGTTCATTGCTATTGCTAATGACGGCATGCCTGTAACTCGATATAAGTATGTACACGTATGTCTATTTACTAGATATAAGTATCTAGTACATATGTATATGCATACGAATATGTATGTATGTATCTGTATCTATAAATGTATCTGTATCTGTGTCTGTGTTTCGTGGCCGTTCGATTTATTTGTTCGCGTTCGCGCTCACAACAAAGACTCTAATAATAATCTGTTGGGCCAATCAAGCAAAATATGCGCGAGATCAGTCAACAACAACAACAACTGCAGTTACCATTGCCGCACCAAATCTGCGCCAGCCAATGAAAGTGAAACCGACCCGAGACTGAGACGGAGACTGAGGCTGAGGCTGAGATCAAGTCTCGGTTCTAGACGGTCAACCGAGAGACTGTTCGGCTATATAAGCTAAGTGACGGCAATGTTGATCCCACAGTGCACTGCTGACCAGGAATCCAATTGGAAGTTTAAGTTTAGTCACGACTTTATAGTCCAATTTGGCCACAAGGATTATCATCTTAGCCCACACTCCAACCAACAACCAACATGTTCTTCAAGCTGGTAAGTTCGCCACATTCCAACTGCAACTCCGTCTCAACTTTGACACTCCTTTATGTCATCCTGCAGATGTTTGCCTCCTGCCTCCTGGTTTTGGTTCTTGCCAAGCCACAACATCCGCCGGCTGCCCAATATCCAGCTGGTGTGAATCCTCAGGATTGCCCCAATTTTCCCATCTGTGATAATGCTCGCCTGCACAATCCACACTCGCAGTGGCAACAGCCCCAGCCACAGTGGCAGCAGCCGCAGCCCCAGTGGCAGCCACAGCCGCAAAATCATTGGGAGCAGCCCCAGCAGCATTGGCAACAACCTCAGCCTCAACAGTGGCAGCCACAGCCCGCTTGGAATGCGGCACCAGCACCTGCTGCCGCTGGCGGTGACAAATATCCAGCTGGCATCAATCCCCAAACCTGCCCCAACTATCCCTACTGTGATGTGAATGCCGGACATGCTGGTGCCCCAGCTGCGGCGGCTCCATTGCCCGGATGGACGGAGCGTCTCTATCCCGCCGGCGTCTCGCCCCATCAGTGCCCCAACTTCCCCTTCTGCAACTAAGCAGCAGCGATTAGTCCCATCTACACACTGTCCACTGTCCACATTGTCCACTCTACCTACGGTCTACACTCATTTCACGCATTTTCCACTTATTTAGCTTCCTTTAACGCTACAAGTTCTCAATTATAAAATTCCGTTGTAGGCGTCAAATAAAACAAAGCATGTTGGTCATAAAAAATAATTGAAAAAATAGCTTGATTTTGTTATTGAAGTACAGTTGCATAACACTATAACGAACTGAAGAGCTTTCTTTTAAAAGACTTTCGAGATAAATATTAGTCATTATTAACATTTATTTTAACTGTTAACTTTCTAACTAACAGGAAGTACAGCAAGTACTGACAAATAGTTATTCGAATGATTCTATTCTGAAAAATTCCGGAAGGGCGAGTTGACAATGTGCATATCGCTATAGTCACTTATATGTATATCTTTATTGCAATGTTTATTGATACTTAATTACATCATAAACAAATAGATTAATGCTACTAAAAACTGTTTTTAATTGAGAAACTTAATCAAGTGGCCATTTCTGTAGATTTTATTACCTAGTCAAACGTTTAACGGTCAATCTTTGCTTAAACTAATTCTATATTTAATTTTTCTTTTGGCTCAGGTAATAAAATATCCAACTACCGAGTCGAAGTTTATTCGTTCATGTGGGTTTTGTTTATTTTGAATTCTTTCTATTATTCTGTTCATTCGGTTTCTTTCGTTTACATTTTTTTTTGTGTATTTTCAAAAATTGCAATAAACTTTAAAAGTTAGTGCATAATCAGAGTCGTGGTCAACAATTACAAATAAAGCTCCATATTTTATGTATGTAACATATTTTAAACGAGACAATAAAAAATTACAAGTTTGCGGAACGTTGAGCAGACAGAAAAGCTGTTGCAATTTGTGGCAGCCAGTGCTTATTTATTTATTTAATTAACAAAAAGCTGTCGACAATGATATTGTTTAAATTTTAAACAATATTACATAGCACGATTATAAATTAAATTAAATATACAAGTGAATACCTACATATTCTAAAAATTTTAAATAAAATATTAATAAAACTGCCCATTCATTCATTCCAATTAGGAAAAAGCTCATCTTACAACATTTGTTGCAATGATTAGCAAGGTCCAGTTACATCAATAAAAATATAACAAAATTTTGGTTAAAAACCACCACACACAGCTTTTAAGTAATTAAGATTGTTTTGCTAATAAACGTTAACTAATATATAAATCGTAACAAGATCGGACAAATAGAAAGGTGGTAATGGCTGATTTAAGTTTTTAAGCAATGTACGTCCCTAAAAGTATGCTATAAAAATATTTTATAAAAATTTTAATAGGTAACGGGTATCTCATAGTGAGAAGCTCGACTATTGACTTTTCCGCTTCTTATTTTTTAAAATTTTTTTTAAAGGCAATACATAAAAGAGAGATTTATTAAGTAACCCAAAAATGCCAATCAATCTTCAATTAAAAATGAGGTATGCTAATTGATACGCTGGCTCATTTTTGCATAATTGACTAATTTCGTGTGAATGGACTATGATTAAAGTCAGTACTCAGATACTTTATAATACAGTCAAACTTCACAATAACGAGCTCTCTTTTGTATTTTCCATTAATCATTTGGGAGTGGATTTGACTTTATGTGAGGCTTAAGCATTTATCTATTTGTTTATGGTGAATTGAGTACCGCTAAACATTGGAATACAGTCAAGCTTAGCTATATCGAAGATATTATTGCATTTTTAATTGATGTACTATAAGGTAAAATTTATGAACGCCCTAACTTGATTTATGTCTTGCTTTGGTTTTGACTTGATTTAGCAGCTCGAACATTTGGTCATTAGTTCTGCGTGCATTATAAAAATGTGACCAAAACCTTGTCATATGGCCAGAATGAGCCACGCCCATCTATTGCTTGCAGCTAACAGTTTTTAGTATCAGTTCCAGTTCCGCGCTGGGACTAGGAGTGGGATTTACAGGTGATCAGCTGGCCAATTGGAACTAGCTGTTGTTTTTGTTGCTGTTGTTAATGCTGTAAGTGTTGCTGTTGTTGTTGGTTGACCCCGAGCCGCTTTTGTGAAAGTCGTTCTTGCAAAACGGCTGCCAGTTTGAGTTGCCAAGGTCAAGTGCAACTGCAAATTAAAACTAAAATTAAAATTATAATAGGAGTAAACACTTGGCACTCAACCCAAAAGTTACTATCGAAAATCTCACTTTATTTACAAGCATTTTATTTTATTTTATATATTTTTGGTTAACTTAAGACATTGTACAGTATTTACAGTGCAAAAGCGCGACTTTAATTTACAGCCAGCCATGGCCATGGGAGTGAGAGTGAGAGGACCAGCCATGATGGTAATCGTGATGATCATCATGCACATGCACTGGCAGAATCTCCTCGTGATGGACATGATGAACGGGCACCTCCTTGTAGATGGGCACGTGCACCTCCTTGTAGACGGGCACGTGTTTGACCACGGGCACAGCTACCTTCTGGACATGATGATGATGCACGGTGTGCACCTTGTAGGGCACATGAATTGTGTGGTGTTCGCTGTGCGGGAGAAATGAGAACAAAATTAAAATCAGCTTAAATGGAAAGCGAATGAAAGTGAAATGTAATGTGTGATGTGTGGAGTAGTCAGTTGAGAGAATTGAGGTGCAGTCATACCATTAATTGGCATTCAATGTTATTAGCTAATCAGTTAATAGCTGGCAGCCAGCTTAACTTGTCTCTTTCTATTGGCAGTTGCTTGAACTCCGCCGCGATTGTCGATTGTCGCTTTTAGCCACTTGGCACGGTACGGCCGAGACCGAGACGGGGACGGAGACGGAGACCAATGCTCGGAATTTATAATTAACCGTCGCAATTATGTGCGCATTATAATGCAACAAATGCCAGTGCCTGTGAAATTCCTGAGCGTTGTCTTTGCCACAGGTTCACTGTCTGACAATTGAACTGCATCGTAGTATCCCCAACACATTTGAGATCTTAGCTAAGTGTTACAAGCTTTTTTTATATTGATTGCTTCATTTTGAACGCAATTCAATACATAATTCATAAAGACAAAATACCGGCACTTAAAAAGCTATATAAGTCTGCCATTAAATCACGTTGCTTGCACAATACGGGAAGCATTATGAACTGATCGTACCAGTATTATACTTATATTATAATCTTCAATTTACTTACTGTTTGCCAAAGAAGCCGGGACTGGGTGCGGAATATGCCACAGCAAAGAGTGCTACAAGGATCTGAAAGCAGAGAATCATCAAATTAACAATAAAATTACCAGCTTCGAATTGTAGAAGCATATTTCTAAATTATATTAAAATATTTTTAATTTATTTAAAATATCTGAAATATCTTTTGATTAACAACTGTGGTAAAGTTTAAATTTATAACTTTAAACATTATTAAAGAAAAGTTCTTACTGCTAATCAAAACGTTTAGCTAAAAAAATGTTAAGTAAATGCTAAAAAAGAAATATTAAGTTAAAGAATTGCTCGAAAACCAACTAATTACATTATAAAACTAAAGATATGCTCGAAAACTAACTATTTATTATAAAATACTGAAAATCTGCTCGAAATCTAACTGTATATTATACTGTATATATTCAGAAATTCCTCGAGAACATGCAAGATTTGGTACAATATCATTTAAAATGCCATAGATGTGATATAATATAAAATAAATTGGCCAGCTATAAAATTTTCAGATTTTGAGTAAATATCGATAGTTCTGTAACAATTTTGTGTCCCTTTTCTGTTATAACTTTATTTTTTCGTTTACAACACTTCACTTGGAAACTGAAAATCATGAACAAATCGTAGCACTGTAATATCCAAATAGTCAAGTTTCAACTTGTTATTATGTAAGCCTTGTTACATGACTTGCTCAGCTGCCACTTGTTGCACAAAACACACGTGTCCTTTATTATTATTATTTATTTTTAATTGAATTGTGTGGATTCCTTTCACTTACGAAAACTTTCAGGGCGGTCATGTTTAGTTTTTTTTTTGGTGGATTTTGGTTGCGAACGCGATTAAACTTCGACTTGGTTTGCTGATAAAGCCCGCTGCACTGCCGATGTGTCTGCCAATGACTGATAACCATTGGCCAGCGGCTCATCCATTTTATAGCCAATTGCAGGCGCCAACTGCGAACAGTGAACAGCGCCAATAGTTGCCGACGACAGCAGCAACAACAACAGCAACAGTCGCAGCGACAGCGACGACAAATGTAAAAGACAAACGTGACGCACAGCAACAAAAACAACAACAACAACAGTGCACTGTTAACTGTTTTATGAGTCGGTTAACCAAGAGGTCTGTCTGTTTTTTAACCCAAGGGGGTAGACCACACAAATCACACACAAACACACACAGACAGTGGGGCAACTAGTGCAAGCACGCATCAGTTGCCTCAAAATGAACTCACAATTAAGTTAGCAGTTGTCGTTGTTGTTGTCGTTGTTGTCGTCTTCAACAACTGACACAGGCAATCGAACTTTGACTGGGCAACATTTTCATGACTGTGTGTAATACAATATGTATACAAATTATTATGTTAATGTCATAATCACATTGTTGTCTTCTGTCTTCTATCATTTCGCGGAAATTATTCCAAGTGAGTGATCAACTAGCACATAAAGTATTTTAGATTGTTATTGAACAGATCACAATTCGGCCTTCTGTCGCATATGTGAGTTTTAAGAAATAAAAAGTGAACGTCAGAGCAATACAAATATTGTCAAGCTTTATCCCTTCCATATCAAAACCCAAACATCTTTTGCAGACGACCTTGACATAACAGCAGCTGTTGCTTTTGCTGTTACTGTTGTTGCGGCGACAATTGTTGCTGTTGTCGTGTCAATTAAACGCTGTAAATGGGTCACAATTGCGGTTGACATGTGGAGAGGAGGCGAAAGATATCACAATCACGTACGAACGAGCGCGTTCAACATAAATAACACAAATTTGCAATAAAACGCATTTTGGGCAATTACTTAACAGTTCGAACCTTAAGCCTAAACAAAAAAAAAACCTAATCAAGCAATGCACTACACGATTCCGACCAACAAGCATTTGATGCTCGATTTTAATGTGGGTCATCAATTGACATAATCAGCAACTGTTGCACTGTTAACAGTGCTCGCTCCTTGCTCTCTTGCTGTTAATGTTATACTCACTGTTAAAGACTATAAAACACTTGCTTGCCTATGTGTGTGTCTGAGAGAGCTTATTTTTTTTAAAAAGAAACTGTACTGCTCGTATTTATTTTTAGTAAATAATTTAAACTAAAATATGTTAAATTAAGTTTAAGAATTTATGTTCGATTTTGTTCAGCAATTAACATATCCAGCAACTGCTGCACTGTTAATCTGTTCGCTCCTTGATCTGCTACTGTAAATGTTACGCTCACTGTTAGTCATAAAGCCGCTGTTAAAGCGACTGTTAAGCGCCTGCTGGCCGTTATGTATGTCTGGGATTGCCTGTGTATATGTAGGCCAGTGTGTTATTTGAACACAGTGGCGAGGGCAACCCTCCTCCCCATCCTGCCCCACCCAGGCTGCAGTCAGGCAGCCAGTTGGGAGTGCATTTCGTATTTTGCGGCACAAATTGCCCGTTTGACTCGGCAAATTGCATAATAGTATTATGTTTGATGTGATAAATATTCCAGCGGAGCCACTGCAACCACTGGAGTCATGCGTGGCCCCACAAAGAGCTCAGCTCCACCAGACAATAATACGTTCGCCTTGCCTTGCGGGTTGTGGCTACTGCGGATGATTGCTTTCGTTTTCTGTGCGCGATTCCCAAATTGCGAATGCAAATACTTCCTGTTAAGTGAGTTTTGATTTCAACCGAAATGTGAAACACACAATTGGCAGTGGGGCATGCCACATCGAGGCGCTGTTCGCCAATAGTTATTGTCATGTTGTTGTTGTTGTTGTTGGCCAATCCATAATTCACATATTGTGCAGAGTTTCTATAGACCTGGTTAGTGTGGGCATTATTAGTGATACCCAAATTGATCAAGTGCCCCGTCTCAATTTTGGTTCATAAAGATAAAAGAGATATGACATGCAGCCCATTGAGTCGAACGTGATTGAACATAAATTGAATAACGAACACAAATCGTTTATGATAAGAAGCCGACCACTTGGCCCGGCTAAGTTGAAATAACCAGTTTCAGTATTCCAATCAGCCCATAGAAATCAACTGTGGCCAATTCTTGGCCATTAAGAATCCGTTCCAGTAATTAACTATTGTTAATTTAATAAATTTGATCATTCTTCTAGCTGACATATCAGCCATTTAATATAGATTATATACATTTTATTATTTTTTTAATTTATTGAAATTATTTAATATAACTCTTTGGACTTTTTGTCTTAAAAATTTAAATTAAATTTCATTTCTTCTTAAGACATTTGACGGGCCAAAGTTTCATTCTTTATTAAATTCGTATGCATATTTAAAAAATTGAAATGTTTTCTAATTAAATACTTTTTTTCAACGAATCGCTTTTAACGGACTTCTGCTGCCATATTCCAAAATATTATTCTTATTTCTCGTATATATCATCAACATGACTACCATATCACTCCGAAGAATGCGCCTGAGAAATAGCAAAATGCTTATGCAATTAATATCCACTGGTGTTGACATCGAGCGGCGTTTCCTACTCGCCCACAACTGTCAATCACCTTTGATCAATTTATGCGTTTACTCAATCGATGGGATTCGCTTTCAATTCAATTCGTTTTCAATTTTGCTGATGTTTCGGTTTTCTGTTTTTATTACATGTTCCTTGGGCTCGATACGAACGATATCTGCGTTCAATATCTGTTTTAGACACGCGGCGTGTATTGAAATTTTTCACGCTGGGAACGTGATGGCAAATGCAATGCAAGTCCAAGTGTTGTACCCATTACTAAAGGTGTAAGAAGGGTGTAGTAACGACGCGTCGATAAAAAAATATGTTAAAAATGAGACTGTATGTTTTTGATGGCATTTCTTAATAAATATTTAATTATAAAATTTAATGAGATAAATTTTAAACAATTTAAAATTTCATAAAAGCGCATCAAACAAATGCTGAATGAGCATGCAAATTATATAAAACATAATTAAAACTAATAGTTTTGTTGAAATGGGAAATAGATTAAATTTTTGACATTTAAGGAACACCGACATTTTGAGCAGCTGTTTTGAAAAGCTATTCTCTATAGAATCCTTAGAGTTTTTGTGGGAAAATAATAACAAATATAAAATATGTTTAAGTCTGGTAAAATTTCTGCGTGTCGCTGGACAATTTAATTTAAAAAAAGCTTATATTTATTGAAGTGCTACGATGTTGAATAAAAACTCATAACGAATAGAAAAATATTTATAAAAATTTTAATTGGTAATAAGCCTTAAAAATGATTGAAATAAAAAATAGTATTATGAAATACTCGTATTATATTTAAAAATGGTATTTATTTAAAACATAATTTAGTGGGTATCTCTTGGTCGACTACTCTCCCATATGTGGCGATGGCTGCTGTTGCTTTTCCGCACTTGTCAGTCACGGCGCGTGCGCCATTCGATGTTCGCACTTTGAATTTTGAGCGATTTCTGATGCGATTTTTGATAGCTGCTTAGCCGCGAGGGACAAACGATCCGACGACACTTTGGCCACACTGACACGCAAACGGGCGCCAATGTGGAGCACAGTGCCCCTTTAAAAAAAAAAACAATAACAATAGCAAAACAAATAGCAATATCCGATCTACGGTAACAACTATTGTGCAATCTTCGAATGCCAATTTCACATAATATTGATTTTTTGAATTTTTTTTGCCATTTGCTTTGTTATTGTTGCCGATAGTTAATCTGTCAGCGACTTTGGGGCACGACCTGCGCTGGAGTTCACCTTCAAACGGGCTGCGCCCAAGCGTTTGCTGAGGATTCTAAGGAATTCCTGTTTCGTATGCAAATTAGTTTAGAATGATCTCAGCTTAGTTTGGTTTCTATCTTTTTCAGCGAATCTGAGGTAGCTGGGAACTGTAGCTTCTCCTGCTACTGGACACGCTCGCTTGGCGCTGCCAGCAGCGACGCCGACGCTGATGTCGCTGCCAACGCCGACGCAGAAGTCGTTGCCGAGGCGCTGATGAAGAACAGCCCCGGCCTGAATTAGACGACGTCAGCAAGCATGACAAGGTCAGCAGTTAAAGGTGTCGCCAATTATAAGGCCCCCCAAAATTCAAGTACTTACAGAGTTACGACTTTTATTTTTGGTAGTTGCTGTGAAAACTTGCACCAATTAACGCATCAGAGAGTACCAAGTGGGTGGTTTATGAGCACAGCTTCAATTTATGCCGAATTTCAGTTGCATTGGCCATTGCCTGGCGAAAGGGAATGGGAATGGGAATAAGAATGGGAATGGGAGAATAAACGAGCAGCCCATTCAATTTGAATCGAGCTCTAACAAAGCGTAAACTGAGTAGAAGCCATCCAGCTTTGGGTTCTTACTAACTGAAGTTGCTTCCACTTCAACTGCTCTACTAATTCTACAACAGCCCACAGCCATCTTCTTCCAGTCCAAACACTTGTTTCTAATTGCGCACACACACTTCTGTCAGATACGCTCCCTAGTTGAGCTATCAAGCTATTGAAAAATCTTGAGCAGGTATTATATATTGAGAATTAAATATGAGAAAATTGTACACTGAAATAACTTGAAAATCATAAATTAATCAAAAGATAGACTCATCATAATGTTCAATATACACTTTATTTTTATAAAATATTATGTGATTTAGGTTTCTTTTAATCTGAAATAAATCACTTTAAATTGATTTTTTGTATTCAAATCTATGATATACATATGATCCGAAAGAACACTCTGAAATATACTTTCATCAAAATTTAGGTTTTAAGATTTAAGAAACAACAGTTTGTTAAGAATCTCTCAATATAAATGGTAGCTATAGATTGGAAATTTACCAGACAAAATCAATTTTTTTTTTTTTTTTTTTGAATGCAAATTGTCAAAAATTTTTAAAAATAATCAAGATTAAAAATGTTTTAAAAAATATATGTTTTATGAAAATATATCTAACTTATATGTTGAATAATAAGCTTTAATTAATAAATAAATTCAAATTTATTTTCTATATTTATTAAATCGGCTTTAGCTCAAATAAAGCTATAAGCTTTTAAGATATTTAATAAGAAAACTCGCTTTAAATTGGAGGTATAGGAAGATAGCAATACGATACGTACGTATATGTTGAAGAAAATAGAATTTTGTATTTTGTGTTAATTAATGAATAAATATTAAGAGGCAATTCTTGTTCTATAACTTGTTCATTTCCCATAACGTTAAGACATAATCGGAATATAATCAAAAGTTACAGATAAGTCCATTTTAAATGTGATGTAAATTAAGTTTGATAGCGTAGTTAGGGTATATAATATGCGCTATGCAAAAAAAATACAAATTTCTTGATACATTTTCATTTTGTAACAATTTTCGTGAGTCATTGCCGCGTCTATTAGAGGAAGAGACAGAGAAAAGGCAACGACGATGCGATCAAGGCAAGCGCCAGGCGTCTCTGAGGGAGTTGGAGTTGGAAGGAGGGGTAATGCTAATGATGATAATGATAATGATGATCTGTAGCGCCAAACTTGAGTGCCTCTGGCGAAGTTACCGCCGTTGTTGTTGCTGTTGTTGCCTGTGACTCTGCCACAGCTAAGTTCAAATCTAAACGCCGTAAACACCAGCAACAACAACAACAACAACAATAATAACAACTAAGCATCAACAAAAGAGTGCGATGCTTTTTTGTTGTGTTACCGCTGCCTCTGCTGGCTGCGCTGCTGGCAGCGCTGCTTTCTGCTCATCCGATGAGTTTCGAATACAACTAAATCAGAATTTTTATTCAGTTTCAATTGTTTAGCGAGTGCGGATCGGCTTTTTCGAGTTCCGAGTCGCAGCCAAACGAAGCGAGAAACGAAAGCGGCTTGCAAAAAAATACAAAAAAAAACACAAATAAAATAAAAATAATAAAAAGAAGAAAAAGTACAAAAATAGTATACAGAATTCAAAAAGAAATACTTCAAATAAAATTGTGCTGCATTCAGTAAATTGTATGTGTGTGCATGTCTGCGCATGTGCATGCGTGTGTGCGTGCGTGTGTGTTTTGGGTGTGAGAGCTTTCTTGTCATTAACCGGAATTCGCAAAGTGTCAAAGCGCAACGGAAGCTTGGCTATCAAATTAACCGTTATTTCTCCTATTCTTGATTTTTAACTTAATTTTTTTTTGCTACATTTCTCAGCTTAATTCGCTCGTCGTCAAGCGGAAAGGCGTCGCAAAAGCTGCAGTGAAATTTTCACTTAAATAAGAATTAATAAAATGATTCAAGATGTTATTCTAAATAGAAAGAAGCTTTCAGTTTTTTTTCGATTAATCATTCATTTTGCTGCTGGCTTTTAACTTGGCTTAAACTTTATATATTTTCTCAAGCTGTCATAATAAATTAATTGCAATTTTTTATGCCTCTCACTCGCTCTCGCCTTTTCTATCACTGTCTTGCCCTGTCTCTTTTCTATTCATAGCAATAATTAAAATTTTTAGCCAATGTGCGCTTTTTAGCAGTTTTATTTTTAGTTTATTTTTTTGGTTATACATTTGGCCAACTGCGACGGCAATGATGGCAATTGTATTTACGCATAGCTGAGCACTTTGTCATTCAAAAATGTTAATTACCAATGTGGCCAAAAGGTCATAGGCTGTTTCTGAGCCATCATCAAAGGAGGCCTAAAAGAACTCAGGTTATTGACACGCTCTCACACTCATGTTGTTGATCTTAACTCCAAACTAAAATACTTATAAACACAATTTAGCATCAAAGCTAAGCCCATGATATAAAAAGCGATCCCACAAATCATCTTTAACGATCTGCATATTTTGGCAAGATAATTAACGGTGAAAAGAATGTGAAAAGTAGCGAAACGTAACGCGAAAGCCACAAACTGAAACTGAATTAAAAACAGAAACAGCAACAGAAGCAGAAAGAAATGAAGCCCATTGGCACGCGAATGTAGCGAAAAAAAGTAATAAGACAGAAAGAAAGGAAGAAAAGAAAGAGCCGATACCAACGAAGAGACAGACGAAACAGAAGGTTTCTACATCTCTGGCGCTCCGCAGTGTCTTTCAGTTTCCAAACTCCCGTCGCCTCAAACAGTCCACTTCAAGTCCAACTCCAAATTGAACTCCAACTTGAACTCGCAGTGTCTCAATAATGCCAAAGGAAGTGAACAAGTGACAAAAACAACACAAAAGGGGAAACTATAAGTGATATATTTATCTATAATAAAAAAGAAAGAAATGCCTAAGACTAACTTCAGGCAGCAAATTCTGTTGCTGCTCTGGTTGATGCAGTTACTCTGGAATCTCACAGCAGCACTCACAGTGGATAATCAGCTCGTCTCGGCGCGAAATGGTAAGAGATTCATGTGGAAGATGACGACATATCACTAATTATGTATTTTAAGAATGTTTACCATGATTGGTATATTAAAAATTGTTGCAGTAATTAACGTCTATAGTGATCACTATTACAGGGAAAAACCAGATTTTAGTTGAGATTACGAAAATTGCAAACCAGTTGCTTCGACAAAAAGTTTCCAATAAAAACACCCACGATATTCAACTACTCAAATTCAAATCTATGAAAGCAGATGTGGAATCTGTCAAATACAAATATTTATAGAATAAATAGAGCATCAATACTTCTTGTATATTTACAGAGGACTTTATGTAGAATATAAAAGTTTTGGAATATAATAAAGAAAAGAAATTAAAGTGTTGACATAAACTTTTAGAAAATATTATCTTAAATTTTTTCTTATTTAAATTATTTATTAATATAATTAAACATTATTATATTAATATAATAATTCTCATTGATATAAAAACAGTTTGTTACAAGGGCGTCGGTAGGGGGGGCAGGGGGTGGGCCATTTCCCCCCCCTACACTCATAATTTTACATGATTTAGATTCCGAAATCCAACCAGATTTGGGCAGAAAGTCAATTTTGTTTTTTAAGAGCTATGCAAAAACAATATTAGGGTGTTCACTTGACCCTAGCAGCGTTGCAGGTTGAAAACGTTGCTAGCTTGCTGCGTGAACAGCGCGTTGCACATAATAACAGTGAGCTGTTTTTTGTTTACATTTTGCTGATTATGTGAAACGCTTTCCACGTAAAGCGCTGCTAGGGTCAAGTGAACGCCATATACATATGTTATATTATAGAGAATTATTATATGCATTTGAAAATCATAGTATTACAGTTTTAATTGTAGCCCTGCTATTTTACGAAGTCCTGAAAGTCAACGAATATTTTACAGCAGGTTTTCACTTTGCTCGTGTTGCAAATAAGAATACATTTTAAATCTTTATCAAGTGAAATCTACGTCGAATTTTAAAGAAAATTAAGATGGAAAAACCAATTTGAAGGTATCTATTATATTTATATTATAAGATCATCATGAATTACTAGTTTTATGTGATTTAACTTTGTTTTATGTGCTTCTGTAAAGTGATGTTTTTTAGCATTTCTAACCTAAAAATTGTTGTGTTCCGTGGTAAAAAAAGAAAAGTATGATTGCTTGTAGTTGGTTGTAAATTATATTAACGCAATGTTAATTGTCAATATAAATATAATGAGACGGTATTAATGTTTTTTGCCCATTATTGCCACTTTTTGTGAAAAATCACATGTTGCAGTTGTGTATTTATGCGAAAAATTTAAAAATAGTTTTCGAAATCAGATGATAAAAAACGAAAATAAATATAAATTCTTTTTTAGCCTAACTAAATTTTATGACAAATTTAAGGTCTCTAGCTGTACATTTAGATTTGTTAAAATATTTTACACTTTTTCTTATATGGCTCGATCGGTCTAAATTTTTTCTCAGGCTTTATATATGGTATGACCATTAAGTGTACCAAGTTTCAGGTCTATAACTACATTATTATAATTTCTGCCAACATTATTGCGGAATTGTGATAGTGAAAAAAAATTTTGGCCCCCCCTGCTTGAAAAGCTGCCGACGCCCTTGGTTTGTTAAGCAAATTCTTTGACAAAATAAGAAGTTCACATATTTCCTTGATTTTATTTTAATTGTTTATTTTATTTTACTCTATTTGCTTTTGGCTCTGACAAAAAGTGAAAAAAGTTAAAATATCGAATGACTTTTTGTATTTTTAAAAAATAAAAAGCAAATATGTTGTCTAAGCAATAACTTGACTAACTGCAAATTTGCATATATCAAATCCAAGATTTATTTTACAAAATTTAATTTGTGAAGTAATTATTTAAAGAATAAAGAGATAAGTTTAGACAACTATTAAGTTTAGACAACTAATGATCTCAACATGATCTACTTTATATCTAAGTCTTTTATTAAAGCTTTAAACTTCACCCAAACCCGAATTCACAAGAAAAACATATGTACATATGGGATATTATTTAACTAGTTGTTTAAAATGAGTACAAATTTTATAGAAGTGAGACCCAAATCATTAATGCATCATAATTGTAACCTCAGCAAAAGTTCTTTTTGTGTCTCTTTGACCTTATTGAATAATTCATGGAAGCGTGTAGAGTTCCATGGAGTTCTATGGCAACTATGGGGCATACATGGGTTAATGGCAGTCAACTGCGTCCACACGACACGCAAACCAAATAAAAATTCAAATTAGTATTTAAATTTAAATAAAGAACAAAAGCGTACAAATATTTGTAGTTAGCTAACGCTGGTAGACAATTAAAAGAGTCAATAAAACTAACCTACCGTACAGTGAAGCTACCCAAAACAGGAGACGACCACACCACAAATGGCCTTGAAAGTGCAAGCGTTTGTTGGACAGATGAGATGACGCCATCGCCAGCACAATTGGAGATGAGTTGGAGTTGCCATTGTAGTTGTGGTTGTACACAGAAAAAAAGTCAGCGATTCCGGGTTTAAATCAAACGGTGTCAGTTCGGGAATCCCGGATTGACTTAAATCGAGAATTTATTCTCCGCCGATATTTGGATTATACAGGCCCTGTAAGAATTTTTTTCGGTGAAATCAAGTATTTACTTGCTTTTTAGCTTACTTTTTGTTAGTTCCCGACTATAGGTTATCAGTTACTTATTTATTGCATGCATTTAGAATAGCAAATACAAATTGTTGCATACTTTTGGGCCCATTACTTGAAAGGCTCAAATCAGCCATTACTACCGTTATATTTATCCGATCATTTTGCGATTAGGCAGAATGATGTCTAAAGTCAGTAGATAACGTTATATCAAAACTGTGCGTGTGGTGGCTTTCGCCGAATTTGGTTGGTCTAGCTCTTATACTCTCTGAGTTCAGGCGATAGGCTATATCGATTCGGTTCTTGATGCTGATCAAGAGTACATATACACTATAGGGTCGGAGATGGTTCTTTCTCCCTGTTACATACACTTCAACGAATACAATATAGCCTTTCACTCATTTTTTAAGTAACGGGTATAAAAATAAATGCTAAAATAAGGAATTTTTAGGCTTAAATTTTAGAATGATTTTTTTTCTGTGTAGTTATTCTTTACTCTATTATTGCCCAAGAGTGTAGTGAACCTTTTGGCCAATTGCTGTTGCTGTTGCCAATGTGTAATTGACTTTTCTTGCTCTTCTTCTTGCTTGCAGACTGCTTTGAACGCATCGCTTTGGAGGCAATGCTGCCATTTGAGAAGACATTCCGCACCGAAGACACCAACTCGCTGAAGATGTGCAAGGAGAAGTGTTTGCAGGCGGGCGAGAAGTGTCAGGCCATCTCATTCGGGTGAGCAGCAAATTGAGCAGCCAATTGCCAATTGGCAATTGCGATTACCCAACATCAAATCGTTTACAAACAATCTTTCTGCCCCTTTATATTTCTTTTTTTTGCAGTGTGCATCGACGCGGAAACGGCACATGTCAGTTGTCATCGGAGCAGTATGGCAATGGAGCCAACGGAGGTGGAGGCGGAGGTGGCGGAGGCGGTGGGGGTGGTCGGCCAGGTGGCATCATTTTCGATCCCGACTTTGATTTGTACACGCGCAAAACGAACTGCTTTGATTTGAGCGACAATTCGATCGGCGGTCCAAGTCCGATCAGCACGGGCGTAACGCCAGTGAATCTTCCCAATCGACCGCTGGATGTGGGCAATACTCCCGTGTTGGTTGTGAATCCCACACCGCATACAAGTCCAGTTGACTCGCATCCGCATCCGCATCCACATTTGCCACCTCCCACTGGGCCACCACCAGCACCGCCGGGTGTCGGGGATCGCTTGTATTTCTCGCATGAGATTTATCCACTGTACAAATATCCCACACTCTACGAACACAATTATCCGGCGCCCAACGATGATGTCTACATCCCGGGCGGCTATGCGGCCAACGTGCCCGAGGTGGATGATCGCTACAGACCCTCGTATGCTCCACTGGAGGATGACCACGTGCATCCCACGCCACATGGTCCGCCACGTCCGGTCTTTGGCTTGGGCTATGGCAATGGCTATAGCTATGGCACTCCCGAGCGTTATGCGCCCACCACTCTGCGTCCCTCTTCCGCCGAGCGTCCCAGCTATGCGCCGAGACCCGAATACGCCAATGATCGACCGGAGTATCCGCGTCCATCGCCAGCACGACCCTACGACAGCTCGACAACTCCCGAGGGATCCTATGGACCACGGCCTACGCCCCAATTTGATGGACATCGCGAGCCACGTCCGGATTACACCAATCGACCTGATCCACCGCCGCATGCTCCACATGATGATGGCTATGGCCCCGGACCTGGTCCTGGTCCCGCCCCTGTTCCCGGCTCCTCGGCACGCCCACCTGTCTACGACAGACCGCCACCTCCGAGGGATGAGTATGTGCGTCGCAATGGCAGCGTCATGCGTCCTGATGGCTACGGTGGCTACGATGACGACAAGACCATTTCCACCTACTTCAATCCCGAGGATTACATGCAGGGCAACAAAAGTAAGTCGAAGCTGTCACAGCAGAGCTGCTCTTTAACGACAATGGGGTCAAAGAAGTGTAAGAACCGTCAAAAATGGGGATATCCGCACAAAGAATAGATAGAAATCTATTAACGAACTTTAGGTGAAGTGAACATTTATTTACAAAAAGAAAGAAAATCATTTTAAAATTCAAGTTTAAAATTCTTTATTATATAGATAAATGAATAGTCATAAAAGGTTTAAAAATTTGATTTTACTATAAAAATTCTTATAGAGCCCCAGTAATCAAAACATTTGCGAAGTAGAAATTGAAAAATTGTGCATGAATCAAGTATTTCTCCCTCGACTCAAGAAATTTCCGAGATAGTCGCACTTTTGACATTAATTTCCATAAATTTTGGGATTCATTTTATCCCGAAATCCCAGATATTTTTCTACAAAAAGCTAAGAAGAATAGAAACTTAAAATTTGTTCACTTAAATTAAATTTCAGTATAGTAGCAGAGATGTTAAGTGTAAGAGGCTAAACAAGAAAATTACTAGAATTAAATTTTAAGCAACAAATTTTACCATTAAAGTTCAAAACGGAGTTCGTTAGAAAAAGGTTTAAATGTATGTACATATATTATAAGTATATGTATGAAAAAACAAACCACACTTTGTTTTTGGAAAAAGTAACTAATTAATTGAGGTTCGTTATAGGCCAATTTGACTGTACTTTGAATGCAAGCGAAATGAAATATCCTAATTAAAATATTATTATTATTATTAAAATATATTATCTAATTGACAGATCGTCCCATGCCTATGCCAGGCGATAGAGATCGCGATCGTTATCCCTTGGATGAGATGAATGGTGAGTAGAGAGTCTTAACTTCATCATAACTCCTCAAAGGCCATAACCAAGTCCCAACTAATTTTGGATTCGCGATCAGCTAACAGAACAACAGACTGTGGAGGGTTTTGGAAGCGGTGGCTCTTTTGGAATTGATCGTAACCAACTAACTGAACGTAGAATTAACACAGCGCACAATTAAAACTCATTACGGGCGGGTCAACGAGTGGAGGGAATGGGAGGGAAGAACAGGGGGCGGGTCAGTTGACCCACATATTGTATTGGCTTTTATTTGCGTAACAAAACTAAAAACCCATTAGAGGCGCATAAAGCGCAATCTCGTCGAGTTGTCGAGTGGGTGGACTGTGGCTTGGCTTGGTTTGGTGGTTGCATGTGCCCCAAAAACATTTACATACTACTAAAAATGAATAATGCCTAACAACAACAACACAAAACAAAATGACTAAAGCCCGCAAAAATGTCGAGCTAAGTTAAGCAAAATTGTCAGCAATGTGGGTTATCGATGGGATCGAGTTCAAAAATAATTATAGAGTACTCAAATTATGCTATTTGTTTATTTTGTTCTGGTTTAAAACTTCTTTGATATGATGTCAGCCATGGGGTTAAAGAATTTATGGGGTTGTCTGTCAAGTGCAGAAAGATTGATGACAATTCTAAAATTACGCTGCCAACTCATCAAAGAGTCATTTATAATTGCGATCTGAACTCGACTTCCTTTGGGATTTCTCGACTGTGACGAAGTACATGAACTTTCAGTAGCATAATCGTACTCGTATCATGTGGCGATGGTGATGGTGACATAAGCCCCAAGTTCAGTTCAAGTGTAGCTAGCTATGATCTGACAACTGTCGAGCGTAATTAAATTGCCAGTCTGCATGCGAGTTAGCTAGTTAGTTGACTTTATAAGGCGTGGGACAGATTGTTGGGCTTAAGATAAACATAATACGACGAGTCTTAGAAACGGAAGTGTTTCTTTTTGACTTCTTCTATTCGTTTTTTTTTCTATTCTAATTTTTGTTTGCGTTTTTCGGCTGTTTTCGCTGTTATTGTGCAAGAGCAACTGCACTTGAAGAGGCGCCTACCCCCCCCCCCCCCATTCCTCCCACACCATCAAATGAACTTACATTGTATGCAAATACGTTAACAGAACCAATGCACAAAAAAGCTTACTGCATGCGGTTGGCCATTGAAATGACAGCAGTGACATTGATTCAGAAACGGAAATGCGCTCAACTTGTCTGGCTTTTTGTGCCTCAAACATGGCTCATAAGAAGCGGCAGTAGAATGGAACAAGGGGAAACGGTAGGGAAAACGTCAGATCGATGCGATTGCCAAGACTTGGGCAACGAACTTCATACACATATTAAATATGAATAATGCATTTTATAAGAACGTTATGGGCTATTTCTTTGGTGCTAAAGAAAATGAAAGACTTAGGCAACGAACTGCTGCTTGAAGCGAGCAGAAATGCTCTCAAATTAATTAAAAGCATTTAAAGGTAGACAATTGAAAAGCAATTAACTTTGGCTAGATACACATATCCTATGACTGATTTTTGAGAAATTTTTTAAATTTTTTTTTTTAGGTATTTTAATGAAAAATGTATAGATATTAATGTTAAATTCTACATTAACTATTTCTCAGACGAAGATTTACTTAATTAAGAAAAGCAGTCCTAATTATTTGTGTATTAAAAAACAAAAGACTTAGGCCACGAACTGCACTTCAATTACGCTCCATTGCTGAGAATAAGGAATATAGCTTTTCTTTTTACAAATAAATAATATTTTAGTGTCCAACTTATTTAAATGTCCAACTTATCTTTAAATAACGTTATACTCGTATATATTATTATCTTTATGATGTCTCAATTCACTTCAGCTTTGCAAAGAAAAATTAAAAAACAGTCGAACTTCTAAAAAAAAGAATTCCATAAGTCAAAGTCTCCATAATTCAAACGTTTTTTTAGGACTATGCTGATTCAAGTTGGGGAAGTTCTCAATTCTCAATTAGTGTATTCTATAATTTTCTGCGGTAATTCACATTATTTCTTTTTGGAACAGCTAAATGTTGGTTAGATTTACTTTTTAAGGAAAATCTTAGAATTCCTAGAACTTTGCTCTATAAAGAGCTCAAATTGCTTGCTTTGATCTTGGGGCATCCTTGAGTGACGTCACGTTACGCTTTGCTGCCTTCTGGCAATCTTCTCATAACGTAGTTGTAAGTACAATACTTCTTGCCCCCGTATTTTCATCTGAATCAAAGATAAGCAATCTGCTGACCAAAAATACTCATTAAAAACATGACTCAAGGCTCCACAACGCCCCCCCGTTGGGCATACTCAGCTGAATACAATAAGCCAGCGAGAGCGAAAGAGAGATAAGCGAGAGTGGGCGAGAACAAACCGAAAAAAAAGCTCTCGCCCTTGTCGCAAAGCTTTTTCGTTTGTTTTGCATTTTCACGCGATTGGCGGCTGTCGGCGAAAAACGCGCGCGTTTTTTCTACTTAGCGTATAAAACCGCAAGCTTGACCACAGAAGCTGTTCATTCGCCATTAGAATCGCCATCGCTGCGCGTCGCAAAACCGCCGGAAATTCAACGTGAATGCGTATCCTAACTACGTGTGAGTGTGCGAGTGTATGTGTGAGTGTGAATGTAATGGCTGCTGCGCCTGCGTTCGGGTATTCAATTGACATTCAAATATTCTAATTGTGACAGACACACATTCAACAAAACGCGGCGCGCTTACGTAACCACTGAACATCACATAGAAAATAGAGAAAAATAAAAAAATAATTTAAATAAAAAGAAAATAAAAAGCGCGCTCGTTTATATAAAGTATTTGATTGAAATAAATTTCGGAGTTTTTAGTGCTTCGCTGAGCGCATTTCAATGCGGTTGCAAATGTTGAACGTTTTATTGCTGCTGTCGCTGCTCTTCTTCTTATTTGGAGGCAGCAGCGCCAAATTTGTGAGTCCTACGCGGCACAGTGGCAGTGGCAGCGGTGGCAGCAGCGACATAAGCAGCACAATTATAATCGTGGAGGATGCGAAAGGTAAGGGTGGGGAAGGGAGGAGTCAGAGACGGAGTCGTCATAACTCGGTCAATGCACTGGCCAAAAAAGACGTGCGTATTAAAGTAATTTGCATAATTTGCAAAGATACAAGAAGAACTCCAAGCAACAACAACAACAATTTTCCAGAGATTAGCTGAAGCGAAGGCCAAGTTAAGGCAGAGGGGGCAGTGAGAGGGGGTGTAGTAGTAACTAAGTGTCCGCTGGCGTCGCAGAAACATGACTCGAACATAATTTACAGCAGCAGCGGATGTGACGACAAAAAAAAAAAAGAAGCGAAAAAAAATAATAGAAAAATGAACATGAAGCAACTGAAGTTGTAGCGCCCGATCTTGGGTTCTATTCGCGCGTTTCAAACGCTTCACTGACTTTAGCTACAGCTCTGTGAATACACACAGATATGTATAGTAACTTCTTCTATTTTTTTGGGTTGCCCAAAACATTCGAGTTTCTGCATCGTTTGCATCTCCAACTTCATCTTATTGCAGCCTGCTTCCGGCGTGTGTTGGCTGGCAAGCGTATAGCTCCCCACTGGGTGCGTCGCTCCATCTCCTGCGAGCGTGTCGAGGAATGCATGCGAGAGTGCGGCCATGAGAAGCGTTTCATGTGCGAGGGCTTCAACTATCGCCTGGATCCGTCCGGGCATGGTCAGGGCGATTGTGAGCTCATCGAGATACCATTAGCCCAAATGGATCTCTATTCGAGCGCCAATCGACGCGACACGAACCTGTTGCGGCATCCCGACTATGATTACTATGAGCGCGATCGCAATGCGCCGAGCAGCTGTCGACGGAACATTTGCCAGGACTGCTCCAAGTCACCGATCTCCAGCAATCCCGTTTACTTCAAGCCCAGCAGCAGCGGCAGCGGGAGCTATGGACCAGGACCAGGACCCAGCAGCAGCAGCTATCCAGACAGAGATCGCCTTCCGGATCGCGTTCGCGATCGTGATCATTATCGACCTCCTCACGGCAGCACGGCTGTGGATCATTATCGCGGTCCGGCTGGTTCCTATGAGCATCGACCCTTCTCTGCAGAATATCACGGCTCACACTCATCGTCCGCGTCCTCTTCATCTTCGTATGAGTTCTCCTCGCATGGCTCCGTTTCCGGTTCCGGCTACTATGGACACACGCCTCCCAGCAGCTTTGGCGATCACTCGCGTCCGGATTACATAGATCGTCATGATTTCACACGTCCCGAGCCGCCATCGCGCTATAGACCCGATCGCTGGGAGACACTGCCCAGCAGTTCGGGATATGACGGCTCCGTTTACAGGCCGCCACGTCCGGAAACCGATCGTGTTGATAAATACAGACCCTCGTATCGACCAGGTGCAGATTACTCTCCCTATCGTCCACCTGCGCCTCCAGGACCTCCCGCCACAGGACCCGCTCACAATTATCTCGATCGTGACGGACCTGCAAGCGTTGCCTACAAGAAGCCCAGCAAGTTTGTCCCTTACCTGATTGGCGGAGGAGGAGGAGGGGCTGAGGAGAACTGGGGCAGCTATGGTGGCAGCTACGGTGGCAGCAACAGCAAGCACAGCTCCCACTGGGGACTGAGTGAGTCACAGCGTCGCAAGGATCACCACGACTTCAACTACTTTGAACTGGGACCACCTGGACACAGGGAGCCACCTCGGGAATCCAATGCGGTGCTGCGTTATCCCGGCTCGAGCTATGACCACGAATATCCAAGGCCACAGAACGACTACAAGCGACAGTGGACGAGAAGACCCGGTCCAGATGGTAAGTAGCACTCGAAAAAAAGCATACTCATTTTGAAAACTAACATAAAAAGGCGCCCTTAATTTGATAAGATTCTTTTCAAAAGTGTAGAACGTATGTATTATTTTTAGATTTAGACCAAGTTTCCTCAAAGCTTTGACATTTTTTTTAATCTTTTCTAACGAATTACATTAAATACACAAAAGTTTTCTTCTGAATTTTAAGGCGATGTGCCCTAAAAAATATGAAATTTATGCTTAGATTTAGCCAGCATTTTCTTAGTTTTAGACAGGATTTTGTTATCCTGAAGCGATGAATATAGGCAAATTTTATTGGAAATTGTATCCTAAATGTTTTCAAATTTTTCTGTTATTTAAGACAGGTTTTCACCAGAATAAAAAATAGGCAAATTTTATACTCATTTGTGAGTAGTTTGAATAAATTAAGACAGGTCTTTCTTAAACTTGAGGCAATGCGTCCTAAAGATAATACAATTTTTAAATACATTTCTTATTTTTTAAACTTAATGAATAATATTTTAAAATCTAAAAATATTTGGAAATGTTAATATTAATAGTAATCTATTAAATAAAACATATTAATATTATAAAAGAGATAGAGTGAATAAGTTTAGTAAGTCAAACCAATTCTCATTTCATCTCATATTCATCTGACAGGGTATTTTTTTACAACAAATGCTGTAAAATTGTACAATTGTACAATTTATGAATACTTAACTTAATTTTTTTATTTGTCAGTTATTATTAATTTTATAAAGATATTATTTAATTGTTAATTATACATTTATATATTTTTTTATATTATAAGTTCTTTTTAAGCTTTAATTAATTTTATCTCTGTCGCCTGCTATCAATCCTCCCATTTCTTTAGAATGCTCCGCCAAGACGAGCGAAGGTTTCCGGCTGCATAAGACGGCCGTGAAGCATGCCTTCAATGTGCCGACAGTGACGGAATGCGAGCGCTTGTGCTCGGATCAGCGACCCAGCTTCATCTGCCACACCTTCAGCTATCGCTACAATCAGGCGGGTCGCGACAATTGCATGCTCTGCGACAGACCCGTCAATATGCTCGACTACTATGTGGACATTGAGCCGGATCGCGATTACGACATCTATTCCATGGCCGATGACATGGATGTCTGCCGGCAGCCGCCACCACGGCGCAGTGATGGTCCCAGCACCGCACTCTCCGATCCCCGCAATGCTCGTAAGTACAATTTGGAGGGGAGTGAAGTTTCTCCATGATAATAATGCAATCCTCCTTAATTAATTTCAGAGTGCTTCTTCCGCGCCATCGATGCCACACGCTTCTTCAAGTCAATTGTAAGGGACTCCCTGACCGTTCGCACTGTCGGAGAGTGCGAAATGGAGTGTATTCGTTCCACGAAATTCACCTGCCGTGCCTTTGCCTTCCGCTATGGACAACAGCGACATGCGGGCGTCATTGACAACTGTCAGCTCAGTGATTGGCCAGTCAGGGACATGGACAAGGAGCGACATCTCATTCTGGACGCGGCCTTCGACATCTTCGAGCGTGCGAGTTACGGACATGGCTGTGAAATCCAACCCATCGTCGATGAGAAGCACAAGAAGCGTGAGTACTGTAGGTTTAGTAGGCTTAGTACTTGAAGAAAATCATCATGATGCGACAAAGAGAAAATATAAAGAAAACAAATTTAAAAACAAGCGGCAAAAGCTATAGACGAATTCCCAATTATAGGATACCCGTTACTAATTTAAATATAGGTAAAATATTTTTATTGCATACTTTTAGGCACATACATTGCTTGAAACTTAAATCAGCCATTACTACCGTTCTGTTTGGCCGATCTTGTTGCGATTAAGTAGAATGATAGCTTATAATAATAGATAACGTTAATTACCAAAAAATTCGTAAAATTCTAAAAACTGGCTTTTTGCGATTTACGGAGACGGAAAAGGGTGGGTCAAAAATTTGAAACAATGTTGATGTGCCTATAGAACTTTGCGTGCCAAATTTGGTTGCTCTAGCTCTTATAGTCTCTGAGATCTAGGTTCTCACACGGACGGACAGACAGACGGACGGACGGACATGACAGTTAAATATGACAGAAGTTGATTAAATGTTAAAACAAGATTAAACATCTTAAATTTGATGGACATGGGCCTTCCTTAAAAATCGATATCTTCAGTTAAAATAATTTTAACTGAATTAAATTTGAATACAGAATAAATTTAGAGGCCAAACCATGATACAAATGAGGTTCAGCTTGAAGATCAATTTAGTTTTGGCAAAGTCATGACAGTTAGAAGTTGGTCTGATTTTTGACATAGCAACTGATATGATGATCATTATAACATTCGTCCTCCTTTTTCTTCTCCTTGTAGTGTGTTATTTGGGCTATGGATCGCCGGCCCGATTGCTGCCGCCGGCCATCAAGAAGGTCATCTCAGTGCCCTCGGAGATGGCGTGCAAGAAGGAGTGCATTCACTTCAGGGAGACCACGCCCTTTAAGTGCTACGCCTTTAGCTATGGGTGAGTCTTCGAATAAATTCAATCAGTGTGACTTACTAAGTGGAATCCCTTGCAGCTCGCATGGCAACTGTGAAATGTCGGATCTCGATCAGACGGAGCTGAAGCTGGACGTGCACTATAAGCACACCAAGGAAAGGGATTACTGGCTATTCGCCTGGAATCCCTTTGATTGGACGTGTCGCGATAAGGTCAATACGATCGGCGGTTCAAGGGTTAACAACGATCGACGCATGGATATATTCCGGGAACCGGGTAAACTAACACTCTTAACCTGTTGCACGTCCGTTATTGTGTAAATAACCAACCACCAACCAGATGGGCAACAGCTCCCAGTGCAGCTCCAGCCCCAAATTCATGCCTAGTTGATAATGTATTGTAATTGTATGTAATGTATGTGTAATTAGTTTGTAACGGCGGAGAATGTAAATAATGTACAGTAGACCCAAAAACATTGGCGAATCCAATCCCCTACCCCACCCAAATACTAACCTAAACTGTTGTGTATTTTGCGCATGCCTCTCGAGGAACTGTTCCAAAAATCTGTTAACTAACTTTTCATTCGCCTTGAACGCATCGTATCGCATCGAAGGAGACGTTGCCTGGCGACATTACACGGTCTCCGGGAAGCCCTGTCGTCGCAGCAGTCCGTGTGAGAAGAATCTAGTCACGGGCTTCTATTCCTGCGAAACGGATGGATCGGAAATTGGTTCGTGGGACTACTGCTGCAAGACGGATCATCCATGTGGCTACAGCCGCGGCTTCGACTATCCTTGGTGAGTATAGACTCTATACAGGAAGGAAAACCTTTTTTGTTCTTAAAGATATCTTTACCTAACTCGCGAATTGTGTACTTGATATTTGTCGTATACGTTCTGATTAAATTTAGTCAAAACCTTAAACTTTAAAAGGTATTAACCAATTAAAACTGACAACCGTAACTGAAATCGTAACCGAAGAACAATTTTTGTATTGTGCCGAAACCCAAATACCGAAATTATTCGAACCGCTTAGTAACCTATTCAAATATGACGGTTAGTTATGGATTATCTTATTTTTTCAAACTTACTTTTTATTTAATTATCAATCTGAAGATTGACCTTCTTCAATAAATCATTTGTTTTCAAAATAAATTATGTTTATATAATAAATTTACATTTTTTTAAGATTTTACCATTTTTTTTTGTTTTGTGAACAATATTCAATAGTTTTGAGATATACAAAAAATTTGCGTAGCCAATAACCGTTAACCGAAATGAGAGCATAACCGATACCGTAACTGCACTAAGCAAACAATACATAGAGGCGTCAAACAAGCATTTTTTTGAGCGCACACGCTTTGTATGCCGTGGAACCCCAGTGACTTCGGCAAAAGCCGAACGCTCTTGTCAACAAAAACACAGAGCGGCAGAACGTTGTAGAGAGACAGAGCGCACACACGCAACAACGAAAAATACTCAGTCTTTCTCGCTCATTATCGTTTCTGTGTGTCAGCATGCGCACGCTTCTTAGTGTGCGTGAAATGTAAACATGCGGGCTCGATCACCCGTTGCAACATACCCTGTTTTAAATGCAAACACTTTTTCTCCTTTTATTTTTTTATTTTATTATTCAATAATTTGGTTGTTAATTAATAAATACGCTGAAAAATTAAAAAATTATTGTTAAATAATAAAAAAGGCAAAGATAATGAGAAAAAATGTTTGTATTTAAAACAGGGTATGTTCCAACCGGTGATCGCACCCGCCGTTGCTTGTGTGCGCTCTCTCTCTGCTATGCTCAGCCGCTCTGTGTTTTTGTTGACAAGAGCGTTCGGCTTTTGCCGAAGTCACTGGGGTTCCACGGCATACAAAGCGTGTGCGCTCAAAAAAATGCTTGTTTGACGCCTCTATGTATTGTTTGCTTAGTGGTAACTGAAACCGTATTTTCAACATTTTTCTAAGTGTCATACAAATCTGATGATTTATTTTTTTACAAAAACATTCACATTTCACTTGTTTGTTTCTCTTGGTCATACTTATTGTTACTTTATATAATAACTTTATTAATACATATATTAATTTTCATGCTTTATATTTATTTAAAAAAGAAGATTTTTTTCGCATTTCAATTTTTTATTAATTAAAACCTGATCATACCTTTTGTTACTTGATAAAATAACTTTTTTAATATGTATATAAATTGTCATGCTTGGGCTAATCAAACAATATTTATCGCTTCCTCAGGTGCTTTGTGGGCGATGAGCCGGATCAATGGCGCAAGTGCAGCGATCGTTATTTCCCCGGCAACAGCAACAGCCACAACAGCACGAGGCCACAGTCGACACACTCGAATCTTGGTCTTCCCAGTTCCAGTTCCAAGCAGAAACAGAAGCACAAGCCACTGCAGCCAGCGACGGCAGCGAGTAGTGAATACACCCAGCATCCACCTCGTCCCGGAGGATTGCAGAGTCTCAGCGATTTTGCGGCCGCAAGGCTTTGGCCAGTGACGTATCTGTATAGCGAGGGGCCGCCAAATGCGACGGAGTTTAGTAATTTCGTTGATTGCAACAAGGAGACGTGTTAGCGGCACGCAAATGGCAAATTAAGTATTGTAGTTCCCATTATCAGATTTTCCCCCAATAGTTTTAAAGCGCGCGATATTCCATGTCGCAACTCTTTTCCTCCCCCCAAAAGAAGAACAAACAGACTTAGATCTAACCATTTACTCGTAACAATGACGAATAACTTATTCTCACCGCTTTGCAATGTGTCGTTGTGATTTTCAATGAGATTGGATACCATTTTCCGTCATAATCAAATGAAAAACCAATTAACTTATTAATTTTAATATGCAAGCTTTTTAACGTTAATCACAGTTTCGTGTTGACGACAAATTGTGTATGTACTTACGTATTTAAGTCGAATGTATATGTACTTAACATCTTCATCACAACTAGAATGTACGATTATTAATAAATAATAATAAAAATAAAATAAATTGATAATCGGGTTGATTTATTTAAATAGCATGACAGAATCCTCGTGTGTTCAGATATGGTAAGGGCAATTGCAACAATTCATATTTTGATTTAAAATTTGCGCGCCATGTAATTCATAAAATTGTCTTTATATTGTAGCATTGAGCTTTGTCATCCACTATTTATCGATAAGTGATACCTATCGAACGAAAGCACGGTCACACTGTCAATCAAACAGCGGGAGTGTTTTAAAAAAAACTTAAATAATTCAATAAAAGTACAAATTAAATAAAAAAACAAAAAATTATAAATTTCCTAAAAAAAATGAAGTTTATTTTGAAATTCGTTTGGTGTCACCCTTCGCGATCGACAAAAAATTACAAAAATTCCTTTGCAAGTTTTTAAATTCAAGCTTCCAAATTAGGAAAACAACAAAAAAAAAAAGTAAAAACAATTTAAATTTGAGTTTTTTTTCTATTACCTAACTGTAACGGTAAATGTCCTTTGTCCTCCATTTTGTATGCAAATTCTCAATCTCATCATAGATAGGAAAGCTTTTGCTCTGGAACTATAACATGAATTTTCAATGGAAGATTTAATCATACAAATTAAATTAAATATAAAAGTAATAAGTTTAGCATGGTCATAAACTTTTTATTGAAAATCCTTTAAGAAAATATAATAATTTTAGTGTGACTTTAAAAATTTTTTTGAAACTCGCGTTTTGATTAACTTGTTATATTGCATCTATCACAGGGTCCATTGATAAGGACATGCGGATCTGCCACTGGATCGGCTATTGATAGAAAACATTAAGTTGTAGTTACTTCATAATATGATAGTATTATTAAAGTACTTACCACTGGCGAAGGCCAAGAGACCGAGCACAAAGATGGTGACGAAAGAGAACAGCTGCATGATTGTTGATAGTTCTAAAAAGACTTGTGACTGATTATTCTAGGGAATCGGCACCTTATATAGTAATTTGGTCCTATGCAATTGGAATTACACAAAAAAAAATATGACGTCTTCGCCTATCTGGGAACTCCACCAAAAAAAACAAATATGACGTCTTTACAGCTTTTCTGGGAATTCCACCTTATTATTGTTTAATTAATTATATTAACTTAATTTATATTAACTGGGAAATGCCTCGCAATATTATGTTATGTTATGTACATATACTCCAAAATACAAAAATTAATTATTCTGAAAATTAAATTAATAGAATATATGGGCATTTCCACAGAAACGTCAACCGAGATGAAAAACGTTAAATTGATCAAAAATCCATATGTTGGGAAATTTTCTTCCAGAAATGTATTTAAGTTATTTATTTAAGCAATATACGCTAGGAAAAATTTACTACGATGAGCATATCGATTCTACATTGTAATACATTCACATTTTCTATATTTTTGCCCATTTTCTTAAGAATTGACTTCCAAAATGGACCGTTCGTATTCTATCGATTACACAAAGTAAGATAGTAAAATTATAACATAAACCTTCTTAAAACATGCAAATTTATTGAAAGTTTAATTTAAAACAAGTTTTTCAAGCTGTTTTCGATATTTAAATTAGAAAAAGAGAGACAGACACAATTAAAATATATGTATTGTGGAGCAAAATGTCGATTAAAATTAAATAAAAAAAATAATATATTTGAATCAAATAAGATAAGATTATTATGGACCATTACCATACAAACAAACACAAATTTACAATTCAAAATCAAAGTCGACGCAACAAAAATAAAGGAATAAAAGAACAATGAGTAAAACAACAAATGGCCAAAATAGACGCACGCTCGCGGTCCTAGACTAAGACCATATACCTTAAACTAACATCTTCATGCTTCTCAGCGGAGGCTAGGAATTGATTTTAGACACATAGTTTCTTTGTGAAATATTTTTAGAATTCATCGTAGATCCGATTCTGGTGGACGATTTTTGCGAGAAAAAAATTGACCCACCCTAATGCACATGTTTTGTGTATGTGTGTGTTTGTATTTATTTGTGAATGCCCAGCAAACATTTGGGCGATTGTACAATCGTCCATCGCCGAAAAGAGTCTTCTAGGCGACTCGCCTGAGACTCTCTGGCGATTAAAAATGTTTGCTGGGTGCGTGTATTGTTCACTCACATATTCAAGTGAACAAGTGCTCAGTGAGCAACTCTTTCTTGTTCACCAGGCTGATTCATTTTAAAAAGGGCCAGATCTGACCTGAAAAAGGCTGAAATGGCAGCACTGCATTCAAACAGCTGGATGCGGAATGTTTTTCGTTGTGCAATAACGTGCCGTCGCGATTTTTTTTTTTTTTAATTTTTCGCCTGCGGCGCTTTAATCACATTTTAATAACCAGGATTGCATGAGCATCTTCATTGATCATGGCTTCTTTATACGGGCCATACAATCTACCGCTTTAATATCACACTAACCCCCTCCTCCCCCTCCCCTAATGATCTATTTTCCTTTAATTATTGTTGGGAGTCTCTACAAATTGTTATAATTATCTATGAAAGTAGTGTTGGTAAACGTAACATAAAATCGGAAAAAAGAACCATGCAAAGCTCAAATGAACCCTGGAAAACTCAAAAGAACATTCAAATAGTTCATTTTGCAAAAAAAGAACAAAAAAATAATTCATTTTTTTTAAAATTTCAAAAAATTTAAAAAAAAAAACTATAAAAGACCCGGAAATAATTTTTAAACCTAAATTCATCATAAAATAGGGCCTAATTTTGGATTTTTTTTTTTTTTTGGAGGTGTGCTGTAAGGGACAGACCATTACCTTAAATATTATTACTTAAAGTGCAATACGAAATGAGTAACTTGAAGATTGGAAGCATCTTGACCATCGGCGCTACGGCCTTGGGAGCGTTCTATCTCGGTTCCTATACAGAACGCCGTGGCAACAATCATGAGTATGGGCCAAATAAACTATCACACTTACCCGGACTTCCCGTATTTGCAACAGTTTCGGCGGCTTCGCTAATTCCAGCTGGCGAGACGAATCTTTCAGCCACACCCTCGCGAATTTCACAAATCATGAAATACGGGTTTCCTGGCCTGGATCATGTGCGTTCCCAATCGGATTATGTGTTGTCCTACGACAGACGGAATCGTGTGCCTCACTGGGTGTTTGAGCACCTGACCGCCGAGTCGGTGGCCAAAAACGATGCTGTTGATCGTGCCAAGTCCGACTTTAGGCCCGATGAGAGCATACATCCATACTTCCGTGCCCAGAACACCGATTACCGGCGCTCGGGCTACGATCGTGGTCACATGGCGGCAGCGGGCAATCATCGCCTGCATCAGAAGCACTGCGACGACACCTTTCTGCTGTCGAACATGGCGCCGCAGGTCGGACAAGGATTCAATCGCGATGCCTGGAATACACTCGAGACGCACGTGCGCAAACTAACGAAATCCTACACCAACGTCTACGTTTGCACGGGCCCACTATACCTGCCCCACAAGGAAGAGGACGGCAAGATGTATGTGAAATACGAGGTCATTGGATCCAACACAGTCGCCGTGCCCACGCACTTCTACAAGGTGATCGTGAGCGAGGCTGACAACCAAAAACTGCACATGGAAGCCTATGTGATGCCCAACAAGGTGATCAGCAACGACACGCCACTCCAAGTGTTCCAGGTGCCGCCAGAGACGGTCGAACGTGCCGCGGGTCTCCTCTTCTTCGATCAACTCAACAGGCAGCAATTGGCCAGCATAAATGGCAAGAAAGTTTAATTTGTAATTGTGGTTTAGTTTTTTTTATTAAATTGTATTTTGTTTAAACGATTTCTCTTAGTTTGTTGCTTTTGTTTCTTTTCCAAAGAATTGTGTTGATTAATAAAAAGTAAACAATTAATACAGAGATATACAAATATATATATATATATGTATGTGTATATGAAGGAGCGAGAGCATAGCAAAGCGTAGAATAATGCATTTTAATGTTGTTTGTTTGTGTGTGAACTTGTGTTTGGGGTGTGTGTGTGTATTTGAGGGTGTGACATGGTTTACATGCCATGATTCTTGGAGCGCACATCATCGATCTTGAGTATCATCTTGACCAGCTGCGTGGACAGCAGAATCTGTTGTTTCTTCGAGTGCAGGGACTCGACAACATTGTGATGCTTCATGTCCGATTCACCAGTCAGCATGCAATCCACACCCAAGCTGGACTTCTTCTCAGCCACTTGGTTGGCCTTGAGCTCCGACAGAGTTTCAATTGGATGCAGGCCACTGTTCTCAGCCAGAGCCAATGGAATGCTCTCCAGGGCGACGGCAAACGAGCGGAATGCATACTGTTCCAGGGTGGACAGCTGATCGGCCTCCTTGGCCACAGCCAGAGAGCAGCTGATCTCAGCAGCGCCACCACCATAAACAATACGCGAATCCTTAATCAGGGAACGTACCACACAGATGGCATCGTGAATGGAACGCTTGGCCTCGGCAATAATCATAGCATTGCCACCGCGCAAGAAGATTGTGACAGCCTTGGAGTTCTTGCACTCCTCAATGACCAGCATCTTGTCCTTGGACGTGCCAAAGGCTGTAAAAGAAACCAACAAAAATTTAGTTGAGATTTTAGAGATTGAAGAGATCCAACTCACCCATTTCACGCACCAATCCAGCGCTGCCCAGTTTCTCGGGTGTCAGCTCCTCGAAACGTGGCACGATGCGACCGCCGGTGGCGATGGCAATCAGCTCAATTTCGGGACCACCTACCCAACGAACGGCTGGCAACTCCTGCTGCAACAGCAGATGATTGGCCTCGTCATCGAAGCCCCACTGGCAAATGGCCAAGGTGGCGCCGGCATCCTTCACCTGTTTGACCATCTGCGTGAACTTCTCCTGTTCGTATTCTCGAAGAGCTCTGTAATCCTCTGCAGAGGTGACATCCAACTTATGCTTGGTCTTTGGTTAGGTGGCTCAAATGGGCAGGTGAGAATAGCCAGCTTGACATTTTTCAGCTCCTTGGGCATCTGAGAGTGACTCAATGTCTTGTCGACAATGACACCCTTGACCAGCATCGAGTCCTCCATGCGTCCACCAACTTTAGTCTCAATCTTGATAAGCTCAAAGTTTACATCCCGTTTCTCAATATCAGCCACATTGAGGACCGCATCGACGGCCATCTCAGCCATCTGACGATGACATTTGTTCACGATCTTGCTGCCCAAAGTTGTCATGGCAATTTGAATGAGCGGCTCCTTGTTCTTGGGATCGACGGGGAAGGGTTGAGCAATGGCATCCAGCTGCTTGATGGCACACTGGGCAGCCAGTTCAAAACCATCAGCAATACGAATGGGATGAATACCACGATCGATCAAACTCTCCGCCTGCTCCAAGAGTGCGCCAGCGAGCACAACAACACCGGTGGTGCCATCGCCAATCTCATCGTCCTGCGACTGCGACAACTCACCATCAGTTTGGCAATCTCATGATCCACCTCCATGAGCTTCATAATGGTGGCACCATCGTTGGTCACTGTCACATCGCCATCGGCACTGACCATAATCTTGTCCAGGCCCTTTGGTCCCAGCGACGTCTTCAGCGTGGTGGCAATCTGACGCGCAGCCATAATGTGCGTCTATATCAACAAGAAAGAACAACAATGAGCATTAGATATTCATACATATGTCTGTAATACACATCAGGTGTCATTTTGGTGGGGAGAGGGAGGGGGAGGCGCGTGACTCAACCGGCAGACGGCGAACATCTGTGCGGCGTTTTAACCTCAAAATTAGTAAAAGTGACGTCACAGTTTGGCTGCAATTGTTTGCACTTCATCATTTATTCCAACATACGCCTAAATATCAATCTTTGCTATTTCATACCAACGGTATATATTAAATGCATAATTCATATGGCGACTATGAAAAATGCCGGCAGTTGAAAGAACATCTGGAACGTTCGGCAAACGATGCGTCATTGTTTTCAAAGCCAAGAAAATTTCCATTGCCAAGAATGTTTTTGCTAGGCCTTAAGTCACATATTGGCACCAGCACAAAATGCGTATCCTTTGTTATCTTATTAGATGTATAAATTTTAATTTACCTTAATGGCATCTGTTCCAGTGATGCGCTTTTGCTGCTCCTGGTCGCGGAGAATGATGAAAGGCCGACCATATTCGTCGAACGCGAACGTTCCTGGAAAGGCGCTCATTGTTTCTGAGTTAAAGGGACCGTGGATTTAATAGTATTTCACAGATTAAATTTTCTTTTCCCTCAAACCGAATCGCACATAAACTTGACTGGCAAACGATACAGATGACACTGACCAATCGGTATCGACTACAATATCGGTCACAATCGATGACAAAAATAGCACGTTCCACTGAAATTAGTATTTACCGATTTGTTGACTGCAAACACTTGTTTGCGTGATTAAAACTAACTCTCCAATATCTAATAAGATATTTTAAAAGCTACTTTGACTATAAAAAGAGCACTTTCTATGCTTTAGAAAATAAATCTCCAGGTGTTATATTTATCGATTCATGATTATCGATTGGACTACCTTAAGACCTAGAATTATTATATCGAATTATTGTATGACAGTATCAACTGTTAAAAGCCCTCTGTTATGGTTTCACTTAACATCTGGTAAATTTAAATTATTTTTGCTAAGCTAAATAAACCGCCGCTGACGCATAGTGTTACCACTCAACTTTTTGTTATTTTTCCGTGTTGCATTGGCAACACTGGGCTTACGCTCGTCGACAGCTAAATATTGAGCACTTTACGCCGCGTAAAATTTAGTTAGCTTGCGTACTAAGCTTTAACGAGAAATGTTTTACTTATTAAACTGTTTTTTTTTTTTGCCCAGTTCCCATTTATTTGCAATAAATATCTAATTTGTTTTTAAAATAGGAAAATGGCATAATCAAAACGTGCTTTATGTTAGCGAGAACCTTGCCTGCCCCTGTTAATAACATTTCATCAAACTGTTAATTCTTGTGAGTGTGAGTTTGTTACAGTGCTGCCAATTCAGCTTTTTTCCCGTCAAATCTGGCTGGTTTTGAAGACCAATGGCGTGAAAAATTTGGGAATTGTGGGAAGCGGGAATTTTGTCTTATTAGAAATGCATTTGGCTTTTTTTCCGCTTTTTTTAATGTTGCCACCAATTTCATGAAAATATGTAGCAGCACAAAGAAAATAAATTTGGTACCAACAAAATACCATTGTTGATAAATCTGTGGAAAAAAAGTTTACTAACGCGCTAAACATATAGCAGTTTTGGTAGAAATATACCAAATGTGTGCAAGAGTGGCAGCTTAATCATAAGTTTTCATCGATATTTGCCCATACTACCTTACTACTTTACGGTTGACTATTATCACAAATAAAATGCGCGTACACATTTTTTTTGCTATGCCAAAAGAATATAAAAAAGGGTTGCGATGCTTGGCTAAAGAGCAAAGAATTTAAGGCATAACTTCGCAGGGATGACACGGACGAGATAAGGGTTTATGCAGCTACTGCAAGATTACATTTACTTCACAGCTAAGTCATTTGCATGCTCGACGCATCGAATTAGACGACCTGCTGAAAATCTTATAAAAAAAAACACATAAATAAAGACTATAACAAAACGTTTTTGTTTGAGTTTTTTTTCAGAATAATTACAGCTTTTTTTTCCTTTTCTCCAGTTAAAAACAGCTTTTTTTTTATAAAAAGTTGGCAGCACTGGTTTGTTATACAGTCGACAGTTTCGTAATTGTATTGGGATCCCGTTCGATTTACTTTTAATTCAGCAGTCGAACTAATCGGATCGCAAGTGCAGAGTTCCCACAAAAGCTTCTCGCTAAGCCAGCCAAATATCTTGTCTAATAAATCCTAATTTTTGTTTCTTTGTGCGTTAAGTTGCAACCATTAAGTGTAAAAATGCCATCAAACATGAATAATAAACTGTAAGTAATGGTTGTAAAACGCCATACAGAGAAATAGTGCAAAAATCGATTTTGTAGTGAAAGAAAAGAGAATGGAAAAGAGTGCATGGGTACCGTAAATATTCGGTCCCAATCCAATTGGTGGCATATTAAAGTATATATTTGTTGGTTATAAATAAATATATGGCAAGTTGTTTGTAGTGAACATATTTTTAGTGTAATTTGCTAACAAATTTCGAGTCGGTGCTGGTGGTGTAACTGTAAAATGTAGTATGTACGTAGAAGGTATGTACATGTATGCAAAAATACATGCATACGTGCGTACGTAAAAACATATGGACTTGTATGTATGTATATAACAGATTGCAGATGGATGTGTGCGAGAGTACACATAACCAAACAAAGAAATGAGATAATGTGCGAGCAGTAGGTAAAGTAAATGATTGATTTCAAAAAAGATTTCCATCGATATGTGTTTTTTCTGATATATATTTTTTTACTTTATTTTTGCGTATTTTATTTTGTTTTTTCTCTTCGTAGCAGCCATCTTGTTCGCCTTATAGTGTTGTTGTCTGTTGTCACCCCGAATCAGACTTGAAGTGGAGACGAAAAGTATAATATAAAGGAAACCTGATAAATATTTATTAGCTGTTCTTGGGCACTTCAATTATCAAATTGATTGCTTTAATTTGCAAATCATTTTTAATGCATTTCTTTGTTGACGCGTTCTGTCATAACAGTCTGGCAACGCTATCGTTTTTCATATACAAAAACAATATTCATATGTGTGCGTAGAATGTGGCGTTTATGTGTAATCGAACTATTTTTATTATTATTTTTGCTTACTTTAAAAGCCATTCGCTTTTAATTCGCTAAATTGACTCGACTTTCAACGTCTGTGTATGTGAACTGTAATTTATGCAGTTAAATGACAATTGCCTTTCAATAACAACTGTATTGTTGGGTGCTACAACTGGAACTTTCTAGTCGGGCCTTCGGGCTTTTGCAAACAATTACAGTTATTACGCTTTAACAATGTGACTATTATTATTATTGCTATCCTTATCTGTTTGTCCGTATCCGAATAGCAGCACCGTCAGCATTGTTTGCACTCCATCTTATTATCTCGCTGACAAAATAAACAAACACGAAAAAAGCTTCGACCCTATTGACTTTGTGTGCTATAGGAAAAGAAAAACAAAATTGGAGCTGCAACCGGTTTGTTTGCTACATCGTTTGTTCCAATGTTCCATTCTTGTTGTTTGTCATCCGGTTAAAAGTTTTTTCTTTCCCAGAGTGCAGCTTTTTGCTTTGTGATGACATAGATTTTTGGTCCAGCGGCAGCCATTGCAAGTTTTTATTACGTCACATACAACACACAAACCCAACAATAACGTAAACAGACACTTTATGTATTCAAAACAATGGAAAATTCCAGTCGACTTGCTGCACTCAGTTGTGTGGCAAGTTAGATACGTATGTACATGTATGTGTGTGTGTATGTAGTATCAGAAAAAACAACTCAATATTGGGTTAATGGACCAATAGAGAATTGGGAGAACTGAGAGAGAAAGATGCTCCTGCGAACTGCTGACTCAGAAGGTCATTATGAAAGTGGTTGCATCCTCATTCGTGGCACTTTACACGTTTCAGCGTCCACATCTTATCATAATTAACATCATAAAGATGTCTCAATCATCTATCTTATCGCCCCCTGCTTTTGTTTTATGTAGCTACAATAATAATAAAAAGTATTGCTTGTGTTTATTTTTTTATGACTGTTTAAAAAAAAATCTTTCAAATTGTGTTTGCACATGAAATGTGTGTATGTATTTAGTGCCGTTAGTCGTGTGACATGTTTGCTTTCCACTAGAATTGTACCTATTTAACTCTTATCCCATGTTTACAGACAGCCTCATGCAGCAGTATCCATCCAATTGACGTGTTTATATAAGCGCTCCATTTAGTTTATTTGCTCCTTATCTTCTCACGCTATCTAAATTACAGCCTATAATATTTCACAAGATCCGTTTGAAGATTTGCTTTGGATGTTCAAAAATAAATTCATAATTATTTGTAAACTCTAGTTTGGTCTTTGTCACGTGATACTGTCGCATGTTTTACAATGATTCATTCCAATTTGCGGTAAATTTTGTCGAATTTCAATGCGTTGTGCAAAAACGTGAGCTTTAACAACATAAGTAGATGTATATACATACATATGCATTTATGATTACCGTATTTCCACAGAAAAAGCCCGACGCTCTTCCCACACTCACATACGCATACTTAATAATTGCATATGTATTTGCCTCTTAGTGAGCTTTTGTTCGTATTACGTTTTTGACGGTCATCGCAGACAGCACGTCACGTACTCTTAAAGATCGATTGACGATTGCTTTATCGTTATCGTTCTTCTATTTTGGTGCTAATTGTAGCGACTAAATGTTATTGTTTATATTGTTTGTTGCATGGGGTAGGCACGTGCTGAACACAATTGGTTTTAACGAGTCCCGAACACGGCAATAACACAATTTTTACATTCTACACACTGTTATTCTATTTGTAGTTCAAGTATATCGAAATTTTAATGGCGCATATTTATAAATTTGTAAAGTAAAAGAAACGAAAGCTAAGGGCAAAAGGAAATCGAAAAAATGTGTATTTATATCGCTGTTTTGCAATATATTTGTATGTTTGCACAGACGCAAATTGGCTACAGAGTGTTGTCAACAATACAAATGTAGTTAGTTTCCTTTGCTTCTACGTTTGCCACTTGTTTGTATTTACTCTTTCGACACATTTTACATCCGATAAGAAGAGTATTGGGGGGGGAATGACTGGGACAACCGGGTCGACCTTCAAAGAAATATTTCTAAAATATGCCCAAAGACAGCATTTATTAAATGTATAACTGTACTTTGTTTGTTTTGATTTAAACGCAGCATGTCTATTATCCCAACTAAGCAATATCTATTGTGTCTGTCCGTGCCACATTCAAATATGTAGTAGTGCATGCATGCAATGTGTGTGTGTGTGTGTAGGAGGAGCAACTAAATCTTTTCGAAATAAAATGATGGCACCGCCGTTTAGCTGCCGTCAGTTGCCAGACAAACGCTCAACGCTTCGCTACGGCACGGCTGCGGAAAAGCAAACGCAAATACAAGCACACAATCATTTTTATTGCTGTAAAAAACAAACAAGAGACAAGCAAATACCTTTCGAAAGCCTTTTCGATGTAAACTTCTAGACTTTTGTCGCAAACAAACTGTGATAACGTAATTAGCACACAAAAAAAAGAAACAGACAAACGTAACGTAACATAACTGTGATTTCACTTGCATATAAGTACAAACACACATACATATATACAATTATATATTTGTATCGGATCGAAAAATAAAGGCAGTGGCTACCATGCAGCAGCAGCAGGAAGAACAATTGCAGCAGCAGCTAGAGTCGGAGGATCAACTTGGGTATGTGGAATACCCTTGGCTTCCATTGCATGTTCCATCCAATTCAATTGTATGCACGTGTCTATCGATTTAATAGGCAGGCCCTCTGCAATCATTCAATTAACACGCCATGTCGGGCACTGCCTCCTCTACTATGCCTATCCTGCTCTCTCTCTCGAGAGAGAGCATTTGTTTTTGCTTTTCTATATGCAAAATTAACGTCAGCAAACGATTCTCAGTCTCTCTCAATTCGCAACGTTTTGCCAAGTGCGCAGTTTGTTGTTTAATTGGCATCAACAGGGAAAAGAAAAACAACCATTTTTTTTTAGCACACAAATATTTCTCAGTCTGTGCCGGTCCGGTAAATAAATGTATGACAATTGAATATATTTAGTTGCTTAAATGTTTTTGTGATTGTCCCTCGACTAAATGTTTATTAACTAAATGAACGAACAAGCAGAACCAAAAGCGAATAAGTGAATAAAGAGAGCTGTCCGTCGACAGTCCAGTAACAATTGTAATACTGTCATGGAATTGCTCTCTTTGAATGATATTCGACGTTGCCCAAACTAACCATTAACTGTCTGTCTATTGTCTTCCATTATAAATTGTCCGATGTCCTTTCGAAGCTTTAACAAAAGCTATTTTCCAATTGCGAATAGCGAAATGAAGAGAGCTATCCGTCGACAGTCAAGTTTAAACAGATTGTAATACTGTCATGGAATTGCTCTCTTTGTATAATATTCGACAAGCGACGATATATAATATACTCATCCATATGTATAAGTTGAGTTGTATGTCCGAATAATTGGTGTTGGTTACTTCTTCTTTTTCCAGACGTAAAAACACAAGTCACATTTTCAAATTCAAGTTTCATTTCGCTATTGTTTCATGACAATATATTTAGACTTTCAACATGTTTGCGACCCGCCCGCTATAATTAATTTCCCTTAACTTATATGGTTGAATGTGATCCTCGTGCATTTTACAAGCCTCCGCGACCACGTCCTCCTGTGGGACCGCCTTGCCAAGCGCCACGTCCGCCACCACCTGGTGCACCTGGTGGTCCACCACCACCTCGACCGCCACCCGCGGGACCAGTTCCTCTGCCCCGACCACGCGCTGTAAATGAAAAATCGAGGCAGTAGTACAAAAAGTACAAAAAAAAATACACCATGAAATTCAAGACTCACCCTGTGCTCTGAGTATCGCTGCTTTTCCGCGACCGGCTGTCCCTCCTAGGCCTTTGCCGGTTTGCTTTTTAAACATCGGCGCATTCTTCAACATGTCGGGCAGTATGAGAAAACGAATCTTGGAGCCGCGAATGTAGACATTCTCCAAATTGGCCGTGCGTCCATCCCTGTAGGTTACCGTAATCTGTGTCATTTGACAGTTCATGTTGTCCTCTGCCTCAATGAGCTTGCCGCGATAGACTTCGCCGGTGATTGTCTCACATGTAATAATGTGACCTTCTGCTTCGTGCAAAACTTTAATGGGTACGCCAATCGACATGTTTAATGGTTGTTTTTAGTTATTTCCAAGTAATTTATTGATTTTCTTATTATTTTCTATCCGACGCCGCAAATTTTCGCTGTTTTTTCTTTGCGCAAACGTTTACGAGTGAATGTGTGTGTGCGACAGCTGCCCGTGCCGCCATGCTGTGGTGAAAAAATCTGCGTGTGCGCAGGGCTGTATTTCAACAGCATGGTTGCATGAACATGTTATCGTTATCGTTTTCTATCTTGCTACCGATTAAAAGATTATCGGGCGCGCACTTTAAATGAGAATTTTTATTTGTTAAGTGAGCAATAATTTAGCAATAAAGTACAACTTTAGTAAACCAAAAGAATAATAAATTAGATAAAATAATGAAGTTAATTTTAAAGAATGTTTGTTGAACTTCACCAACATCAGTTGGTATATTAATTCTAAATTCTACGGCTGCCCGTACCGATTAATTAAAGATAGCAGGATTCTTATCTTTATAAACATTCTTAATAAATATGTCTGCGTCATAAAAAAAAAAATGAGTTTAAGTTGATTCCACTTTACTGATAAACATTGCACATGTTTATTCAGTCAGACAGTTTTACATTAGCTATTGCGCCGTTAAGCTGTTTGAGTGTCTCGCCACCAATTGCCTTTTATAATGAATTGGTAATTTAAATGGAATCCATGTACTACAAAATCGACCAGCCAATCGATGGAATTTTATAATTGATACTTAATTCTGGTGTATTTGTATGATTATTATTTCTTTCGCAGCGACCCAATCTTTAGTAGTAGCTTCGTTAGAAGAGACTTTAATGATAGCGGAGTTGCAGGATGTGCTGATGGCAAGCTCCGGACCATCTCGACTTCGTCTTGCGCCACGAACATGTCGACTGAATCTTACCGCATCTCTCTCGGCGTAGGGCCTCTGTGGTGGTCCTGATGTCCCTGTCCACCACAGAACAGATCACGATAGGGCATCGCTCTTAACGGGTAAGTTAACAAATTGCAAATAATAATTATTTGCATTCATGTATACTTGATCTAATGCTTGGATTTTTATTATTATTATTTTTACAGGCTACAGCCGGAAGTCTTCGGTCGACTCGGCTGGCGGCAGCTTGTTCGAGGCCAGCTCTCGGGCATCGTCATCCTCTTCGTCTTCGTCGTCGGAATGCTCTGACACGGAGTCGCACGACATTCATTCGTTGTGCTCGGAGGATGACTGCCAGGAGGTGTTGCGCCAGATCCTGCAGCATGACCAACCGGTGCATATTTCCATCAAATTGCACGTCACTGAAGACCAGTCTACCAATTGGATAACGATTTTGAACCCGAACAACAACATTTTATATGTCGCATTCCCAACTGATTTACCCCCATCTGGCTCCAAGCAGACCTTCATCTCGCTTTTGGAGTTCGCTGAGGATAAATTAGAGGTGGATGGCATTGTAATGGTTATGCGCAAGGATCAACCGGAGTGCGGTCGTTTAATTGAAGCATTCCTTTTCATGGGATTCGAACCACTGTCGCGAAAGTCACCGAAGGCACCACCAGCTGCAATCAATGATAACGAAAACTACTATTTCCTTTACAACATCGAGGAGTAGAAAAAGGGACAACGTTGACAAAAAAAACAAAAGATCTGTCAAACGATTTAAAAGAACACTAACATACCGAAAATTCGATCAATTTCTTATTCAAAGTTATCCAAAACAATAATTAATATCTGTAGTGTTTGCTATAATAATACAATAACAATGAGTGTAGTAGATCATCACAAACTGACATATTGACCCCAATGTGTTCAATGAAATATCAATTTTCAAATTCTTAAAAATCGTTAAAGTTTTGTCAACGCCACTTTTTTCTTTTGTGTAGTCTTTCAATCAAGGCACACATTTAATTACCAACTTTGCGTTAGCCACGTTAAGAGCAAGCATCAACTTGTCGTAAATTATTCACCACAAAATATAATCAAAAAAGAAAAAAATGTAAAAAAAAATTATAAAAAAATACGAAAAAGTAAAAAAAAAATAATATATATTAGTCTAAAGTTTATTTGTGAAATATTTCAATACTTATTATTTATGTTTTATATATTTTTGTCAAATGTTTTCATTTCCATGTATTCTAAACGAAATATGTTATTCAGTTTATTTTCCTTATATACTTTTCATGAATCAATACATTTTTAAATCCCACATATGTATTTCAACTAAGCAAATACTTTACACATATTTTTATATATATTCAATTTTGTATACTTATGTACGATAAATATGAAGAAAAGCAGCATTCGAAAGTTAAAACACATATTTATATAATGAACAATACCTTTAAAATGCAAACACTTACATATTTAGCGAGACAAACATATATTCAAACTAACCAATAAATTTTCAAAACAATAGATTAATCAACGATCTACACACAGCAAAATTGAGAGTTAACGTTTTATTTCCATTTATATGATTTTTCAAGAATACGCAATAAAATTATCAATCCAGTAATAATTTATTTGACGAAATCTTTGCTTTTAAAAAGGGAATAGCTATCGCTTTAGCAACAACAACTATATTTGTATTGGGTTAAAGCTCTTACTAAATTAATACCAATGCGTATTAAGACAGATAAGTTACTGATTACTGATGAGAAGACTATAAATATGCACTTAGATAACTCGGCACCTGATATACTTAAGGGGGAAACCAGTTTAGATGGATTAAAAAACCTTTTTTTTTAATATTGCATAAATTGATAGTGCAACTATTCAAGAATATTTTCAAAGCGAAATTCCAATTAGCTCCGATGATGTGAGCACTAACGTAAACACCAGTCGATGCAGTGCTCAAGCGCGCGCCTTTTTTCAACTTGCGGGAATTCTAGCTTGAAAGGCTAATACGAATCGATCTTAAAATTTGTGTGAACATTCTTTATTCAAGTACGAAAAATATGAACCACACTCTGGAGTGATATTATTAAGCAATATACACTCAGACCAACATTTATTCGTACACCCTTTTTACACTTCAACAGCTACGTAAGTCAAGTCTTCACAGTAAAAAGAATAAATTTGGAAAGATCTTTTAAATTCCGTTTGAATGATGCAAAATTTTCCTTAACCCATTAAGTACACATTGAAAATTTCGAATTTTTGTAAACGTCTACTTTTGGAACTTTTTCCCTCGATTTTTCAGAAAAATTTTGATGCAGAAAAAGTCCTAAAACAATTCTAAGTGACTGAAAAAAAAAGAAGAAATTTCAAAAAACTTTTCCCTAGTATTTTTTATAATTTTTTGAAAATTGCTACAAATTACTATTTTAACACCTTTTTCCTGCTATTCACACAAAAAGTCGCTTTTTTTTTAGCAATTTTCAAAAAATAATAAAAAATACTAGGGAAAAGATTTTTTAAAATTTTTTTCAGTTACTCTTAGAATTGTTTAAAGAATTCTTTTTTGCATCATGTTTTCTGAAAAAATCGAGGAAAAAAGTTTCAAAAGTAGACGTTCACAAAAACTCGAAATTTTAAATGGGTACTTAATGGGTTAAGAAAAATATTTTGCATCAATCAAACGGAATTTAAATGACCTTTCCAAATTTATTTTTTTAAATATGAAGGCTTGACTTACAATAGCTGTTAAAGTTTAAAAAAGAGTGTACGAAACAATGTTGGACGTAATGTATATGTTTTGTATGTAAGAAAGGTGAAAAATATTATAAAAAACATGACATTTTGTTCAAACCCCTTCAAAATATTAAACTTTAAACTTTTTTGGGGAAAACGTAGTTCATATTCTTAAAAAATATGTTACTAAGGAAAGAAAAAAAATGATGATAAATTATTTTGGATCAAAACTGCGACCTCCAGGTTTCCCGCAAGCAGTCAATCTTGATTTCGATCTTCAATGGACACCAGCAGAAATGGCTTTGAAACAATTTTAGTGTGTCGTTTATAATAGGAATAAACTACACGTATTCATTTAAAAAAAACACAAAGAACACTCAAATCTCTGCCTCCTAAACTGGTTGTTCCCCCCTTGATATAAATGAAGAATCTCTTAGCAGACAGCTTTTGTACGACACTTCGTTTATAAAGTGAAAACTCATTGAACTGATTGTGAAATTTACCTATCATCAATAATCTTCAGCGGTACACGTAGACTTCGACTTCGACCTTATAGTAAACCACGTAATTGTAGCTTTGCTCAGTTCTGTTCTGGATGGCAATTCCTACCAAGAACTGTTGTTGCTCATCATCTAGATGCTCTGTCTCTGATCTGTGCTTAAACCTGCCTGGGATCATGCACATATGTTCAACAATAAGAAAATACATAAACTATTGTCTGCTCTTTACATCGGAGTTTATGGTCGATAAAATGCCGAGTACTGACGCATACACGTGTACACACTTACTTATATGCTGCATGGGTATGTATTTATAGTATAGGGGCTGGAACTGCGGTCGCACTGGACGTATGTATAAAAAGATAACGTTATAACCAGCAGCGGAAGAGTTTCCGAAAGCAGTCGACGTTTGGACGTTTGCGTTTACACATCGAAATTGTAAGGCAAAGTTAATAAAAATAAAATAAATATAAAAAAAACCAGGAGATACCATGTCAAAGGCGGTGAGTGCTTTAGTGGGCCGATATTGTTGTTATCTTATCCGTTTAGATAACAACTCTATTGCTTCAATCCAGATCCAGTGTTCTGGTTTGGCATTCGAAATTCCAGATATGAGTATATCACTATTTTGTTGTGCTCTATTCAGGTGTTTATCATTGCAACGATTCTGATTTCCGTTGCGCTGGCGGCGTCCCAGTCAATCCCAGAGGACAATCATCGGCCACATAAGCACCACAAACGCCAGCACTCGCAGACTGTTGGCCACCACAATGACCACAATGGTCATCCGGCGGAGCATTCCAGGCACCACATACAGGACCTGAACAAGGAGCGAATCAATCATGGTCAAATGCCAGTGCCATTGGCACCGCATCATTCCAAGGCCCAACGCAACGGACGTCGACACAAGACGTCCAAGAGCTCCAAGCTGGCGAAGACTCATCATCAGCAGCAGTCGAAATCAGGTCATCATAAAGTGCATCAGACCCATAAGGCTGGACATGGACATGGACATGGAAGAAAGCACCATTAGAAGTTTTCTTACGCCTTTTCCAAATTGGCCACAATCAATCCTAACTTTATTTGTATAATATATATCAAGTTTTTGATGCTAAATTAAAAAAAAAGAAAACTTTTTAAGCTTTAGTGAAATTTTTGGCAATGTTATTTTTAACGGGTTTTAATCTTTGAACTCATGATGTTCACATAAACGCCACAGGGGCTACAGGTTTAGGTCACTTGCCAAACACACTTTAATCTTGCCTTTTCAGCTATGTATGTATGTACATACATATGTATATAATTCCCCTCTTTATGTTTATATTACGATGCCGTCTAGCCTCATAATTGTTTTTATTTCGACTTCTTCGGAAGCGCTTCAACAATCTTGCAATCCAGTTTTTTCAACGTAACTCAAGTGAATAAATGTTAAAAACAATAAACTTATTTTTTTCTCTCGCCAGTGTTAATTGCTGTGGGGTCAAAAGCATTAATGACGTCTGTATGTGTACCAAAAAATAAACGAAAAAAAGGTTACTCTAACTTGATTTTGATGACACAGTGGTCGAGTGAAAGGAGAAGCAAGTGTGTATTACGAGTGGTATACTACATCGAATCAAGTGGGCTTCAGTATACTTTAATCAAATGTGCTTGAATAAATGCGTTTGCACCCTACACTTATTTCAATTTGTTGCAAAGTTGTAGTTGTTGGGGTATTAGAAATAATATAAAAAGTCTTTTTAAATAATGGACAGGCGGACAGGATTAGACTGGCTAAAATCGCAAAATACAGATCTTTTCAGCTTATTTTTCTAACATGACATGGAAATTTGATTAACAATTAAAGTTTAGATTTAAAATTTTGAATTTTCGGAAAAGTTAGGGACCCCCCTATGCTTGAAAGCAGTGGTCGTAACGGTTCTAAGTTTTATGAAAAAATTATGAAACAAGAGTTATTTGCTGATTTTTAAAGAAAAAAATTTTAAAATTTTAACTTTTATTCTTAATTTTTATAATCAAAATTGAAAATAGAACTTACTTTTAAATTTTTTTTCAAATGTTATACCATAACTTATTTAAAATTTTTAAAATAAAAATTAAAAATAAAAATAATTTTCCAATTGATTTGAAATATCTTTGCACGAAGGTTTTCTATATATGGGTATAATACATTAATAGAAAGTAATGAATATTGATCAAATATATATGGCGATCTATGAATGGGCCCTCCTGTTCAACAGTTACATATATACATATCAATTATATTTTCAATTTTAAAGTTTAGATTTTTCGATTTTTTCCGACTCATACTCTAATTTGCGATCCCTGCTTAAAAGTCGATATTTTAAGGCGCCTCTTAATATTGGAATACAGAAAAAATTAACAATCTTAACCATAATCAATATGATATTCCGCTTATTCAGTTTTGATTAAGTTATGAGAGTTTGAATTTGATTTGATTTTTGATCTAGCAACTTACAAGTACACATTTTCGTGTATATTTTGTATTTCTAGTGGTGCATTTTCAGCCTACTTTATAAATACTTTTGGGCACCACTGATTTATAATTGTTTTCTGTTTCACTTTATGTCGATTCTTAGATTTTGATATTAAACTGGAATCACTGTTTGGGCACAACACTATTGTAAACCATAAATATTAGTCGATCTCAGCTTTAAAGCTATCTCGATGAACCTTGGTACATGTCCGTCTTTTTTTTGCAGGAGCACATACATCAAAGCTGGCCGGATCGGGTCACTATATATAGCTACCATAGAAATATCGGTTGAAATTAGCTTTTCGTATGAGGAGTTTTATATCTTACCATAAAAAAAACCTCTTTACGAGGTAAAAGTCTAGTGACGAAAACATTTTCATGCCCCAAAATTTCTGATATCCAATTTTGTGACGAATAATATTAAGTTTTACACATAAATTATTTAAAACAAATTTTTGGTTTCAATTTTAGCGGTTTTTAGCGATTTCCCGCTAAACTAGCTATTTTTCGAAAAAGTCGTAGAACAAACGTTTCTAGATTTTTTAACAGGAACAAGTCCTCATTCAAACATTTAAGCTAAATCAACGATTTGATCCAAACACAAACAAACAAACAAACAAACAAACAAACAGACAAACTGACTTTTCATCTCAATTTCGAAAGGCCCCTAAAAATTTCAAAATTAATTATCTTTCGAACCAGTTGTCCGATTTCGATGATCGAGGTGTCATTCGACGCGTATTTTTAATTGTAAGAAATTCGAAGAAAATTCAAAAAGGCTCCAACGACCCCAGTAGCTCCAATAATTTAAATTTTTTCCCTCCCACTTACACCTGTTTATCTCACGAACCAGGTGAGTTTCCAAAAGTCTTAGTATGCACATTTGTAAGTTAAGTTAATAGCTTTCGATCGGTATATAAGTCGACCTGATCGGACAGTCATAGCAAATTTTCCATTCTTCCTGTGTATATATGCTAGTCGCCTTCGCACCCTTCGTGCTGCTTTCGTCACTAGCGCGGACTGCCGTCCGCAGTGATCAAAGAAGGCTATGTAATTTATTTTAGAATTGGAAATACATTGTATCGAAAACATCGTTCCACAATAATAAAATACCGTCAAAAGAATATTTCAAAAAATGTACACTGCCTTTCTGGAGACATCCCCCAACCACAGGTCTCTAGCCAATGATATGCAAGATAACCTTCCGTCTCATTTTTATTTTAAGCTAAACATTTCCTATTTAATTTCTTTTTACTAACTTTTCTAAATTCAATATTTACACTAGTCGGCATATTTATTTTGACAACATTTAAAGTTAAATATATCCATAATTTGATCCTACTTCATGTACATTTTGGCATCAATGGAAAGGTCATTTCAATTCCGTTTGAATGATACAAAAGTTTTCTTAACCCATTAAGTACCCATTGAGAATTTTGAATTTTAAAAAACGTCAATTTTAAAACTTTTTTCCTCGATTTTTTTCAAAAAATTTTTTGATGCAAAAAAATTCTTCATACAATTCTAATAGTGACTGCAAAAACAATTTTTCAAAAATCTCTTTGCTAGTATTTTTTATAATTTTTTGAAAACTGCAAAATATGACTATTTTAACCCCTTTTTCCTACTTTTCATACAAAAAGTGGTCATTTTTGCAGTTTTCAAAAAATTATAAAAAATACTAGCAAAGAGATTTTTGAAAAATTGTTTTTGCAGTCACTATTAGAATTGTATGAAGAATTTTATTGCTTAAAAAAATTTTTTGAAAAAAATCGAGGAAAAAAGTTTCAAAATTGACGTTTTTTAAAATTCAAAATTCTCAATGGGTACTTAATGGGTTAAGAAAACTTTTGTATCATTCAAACGGAATTGAAATGACCTTTCCATTGATGCCAAAATGTACATAAAGTAGGATCAAATTATGGATATATTTAACTTTAAATGTTGTCAAAATAAATATGCCGACTAGTGTATATTAAATTGTATTGATCTGATTAAACTTTTAACATTAATAAATAAAAAAACCTATTATGTTTTGGTTGCTAAATTTATAAAATGTATTTGATTTGTTAGTATGGTTAAACGAATGGGATTAAGCGAATAATAATACTACATTTAAGACTACAATCTATGCTCCTATATCGAATTGATTGCTCGTGTCATCGGGTTCAGCCCCAAACTGGATAAATGGGGCGACGATAGTAGCGTCCGTATCCTCTGTATCCGCCATAGCCATATCCTCCATATCCACCATAGCCGCCGTATTTATAGTAACTACTTCCGCCGTAATATGGACTATAGTACGAAGGAGCATAATATCCAACGCCGATGCTGTCTGCTGTAGACAGATCATCGACCTCCACTTCGTCCGAGAAATTCTTTTAAAACAAATTAAAAATATATTTATTTAAGAAAAATATGATTTAAATATTTCTTTATTACCTCTGTAGGTGCCGAATTCACTGGTGTCAGCATCAAAATTAGAGCAGCCAAGCAAAGACAGACTATCAATAGCTGGAATTGGAATTGGAGCAAAGATAAGTAATTGAACAATTTAAGCCTTATCTGTAAATCTTATGAATTATGTACCTTTGTCATTGTTAATGTTGTTTGTGAAATTTCACAATACTTGGTTTTTTTATATTAGCAAATTATCACCTTTCGCCGGGTTAAGCTGTGTTTGGAAGAACTGTTGTTGATGAACTGCGATTCTAAGCATCTCACCCAAGATCTTTTATAGTGCGCAAAATATGCCGCAGATCGAATTCGCACATGATCATTGATTGGTCAAACATTAGTCTGGATAAGTCGTTACCCGGCAGGAAATTCGGGAATACATATACATATTTCGCTGTAGATTCGAGTGTCAGGGTCGGGTTTTTCATACAGAGCTGTTTGTTTTGAGCCAAATGAATGGATAATTAGCCTAATGAGTACAGTAGTTCAATATCAAAACATGTTTTCCGTTTAAAATCATCACAAATTCCTTCGTTTCGTGATTGAGTAAATATGCTGACGCACTCGGCAAAAAAAATGTTAATAATTTGAATAACAAACAAACACCCATACATGTATTGCAGTTGTTGACCAGCTCATCGATTTGATTATAACAATTAGAATGTTCGTTGGGGGATTTCTTTTTCATTTTGTTACGATTTTTGAATACAATTCAACATTTATTTAACTTATCGTTTTTATATCGATTTTAATGGGTAAGTGCTAATCGATAACGATTTCATTTTATCGAGCGACCTTGCCCCGCCGCTTATCGATAATCGGTTGCTAAACTATCGACAAACTCTGTAAAATGTCTGCCGCATCTTAAACGTTTTGCAAAGAACCGGAAAATTGTTAAAAATCAACAAAAAGTGCTAGAAACTTGTGAAATAGGTAAGAATAATACTCCAACACACCGTCTGTGCAATATAAATATCAAAATATGTGCTAGGTGCATGATCTTGTTGCTAAAATAGCCGTGGTGAAAATTGCAAAACGCGGCGACGGCAGCGATGTCTGTGTCTTCTTCTTTCTTTTCACCTTTTAAGTTGTAAACGAAACGTGTGTGTATTGTTTTCATTTTATATATTCCATTAATGGATTAGGAGTGTCGCACACAATTGAGCGATGTCTATACCGCCGTATATGATACCGCCAAACGCGTGGGCGGCCCAATTGATGGCCCAGCAGCAAGCGTATGCGGCGGCCCATGCACAACAGGCCCAACTGCATGCGCAGCAGCAGATGGCCAACCAGATACAGCAAATACCTCCGCCGGGTGCGCCTTTGCCCCCATCAGGCCATGCCAATGGCATAGCAGTGCCACCAGCGGGTGTGCCACAGCCGCAGCTTGGTCAAATACCCACGCCGAAACCAGATATTCTCACAGAGGAGAAGCTGCAGGAGAAAGCGCTCAAGTGGCAGCATTTGCAGTCGAAGCGCTTTGCAGAGAAGCGCAAGTTCGGCTTTGTGGATACACAAAAGGAGGATATGCCGCCAGAGCACATCCGCAAGATTATCCGCGACCATGGAGATATGACATCGCGCAAGTATCGTCACGATAAGCGCGTCTATCTTGGGGCACTTAAGTACATGCCACATGCTGTGCTGAAACTTCTCGAGAACATGCCCATGCCATGGGAGCAGATACGGGACGTGCAGGTGCTGTACCACATAACAGGCGCGATAACCTTTGTCAATGAGATACCCTGGGTCATTGAGCCGGTCTACATTGCTCAGTGGGGGTAAGTAGCATTTAGTCCACGTTCCATTGGTTAAGACTAAATGCCGGGTATTATGTTATAGTACCATGTGGATTATGATGCGTCGCGAGAAACGCGATCGTCGTCATTTTAAGCGCATGCGTTTCCCACCATTCGATGATGAGGAGCCGCCGTTGGATTATGCGGACAACGTTTTAGATGTCGAGCCATTGGAGGCCATACAAATTGAGCTGGACAACGATGAAGATAATGCCGTCTACAAATGGTTCTACGATCATCGGCCACTTGTGGATACACAGTGAGTTTATAATCTAGTTTTAAAATAAGAATATCTCTAGTTTCATTTACTTTTTTTCAGATTTGTTAACGGCTCTACTTACCGCAAGTGGAACCTTTCGCTGCCACAGCTGGCAACACTTTATCGTCTGGCCAACCAGCTGCTTACGGACTTGGTGGACAATAACTTCTTTTACCTTTTCGATCCCAAGAGTTTCTTCACCGCAAAAGCGCTCAATATGGCCATACCCGGTGGACCAAAGTTTGAGCCGCTAATTAAAGATCATAATGTTGGGTAAGTCAATAAAATTTACAATTTTGATTTGGTTAACTTAAATGTTTGTCTACTTCACAGTGACGAGGATTGGAACGAGTTCAATGACATAAACAAAGTTATCATAAGGCAGCCCATTCGCACCGAGTATCGCATTGCATTTCCATATCTCTACAACAACATGCCACACTTTGTGCATCTCAGCTGGTAAGAAGAGCATGATCTTAAAGTTAGCATTTACATTTACATGGCCGTAGAGTTACCAGCTCAAATTACCAGTTGGTAACACTTCATGCCATGTTAGAGCAATCAAAACTCCCATTTTACTACCAATTTAGCGATTGTTTCTTCTGGGACGTGCAATGCAAATGTTCGTTGCGATTTTAAAGTCTAAATCGCAGCTGCTGATAGTTGCATACATTGTTAGAATTTTTAATTAAAATATACTCCGTGAAGAACAAAATCATTTCCATTTTAAAAATGGTATGTTTTGTTTTATATTTGCGGACTAGTGAAGGGATCTTAACTCCATTTCCTTCAATTAAATACTGAGCTCGCTTTTGTGCTTAGTTTTTTTGTTGTCTTTTATTAACTGTTTTGCATTGTTCTGTTTTATTTTAGGTATCATACACCCAACGTGGTCTATATTAAGACCGAAGATCCCGATTTGCCAGCCTTTTATTTTGATCCACTTATCAATCCAATTTCGCATCGCAATGTCAATACGAAAATTCAGGAACCCATGCCTGATGATGACGAGGACTTTACTCTGCCAGATGATGTGCAGCCTTTTCTTCAGGATACGCCTCTGTATACTGATAACACGGCCAATGGCATTGCACTGTTGTGGGCACCGCGTCCGTTTAATATGCGTTCGGGTCGATCACGACGTGCCATCGATGTGCCGCTCGTCAAGTGCTGGTACAAGGAGCATTGCCCACCCGGACATCCAGTTAAGGTGCGCGTCAGCTATCAGAAATTGCTTAAATACTACGTGCTCAATGCTTTGAAGCATCGCAAACCGAAGCCTCAAAAGAAACGGTAAGTTCACCATTGCAATAATTAATAATATTTGTTAATAATTGTCGTTATTTTGCAGTTACTTGTTCCGTTCGTTCAAGGCGACCAAGTTCTTCCAGACAACCACTCTGGATTGGGTCGAGGCTGGTTTGCAAGTGTGTCGTCAGGGCTATAATATGCTCAATTTGCTGATCCATCGAAAGAATCTTAACTATCTGCATTTGGACTACAATTTCAACTTGAAGCCTGTCAAGACTCTGACCACAAAAGAGCGTAAAAAGTCACGTTTCGGCAATGGTAATTAACCAATCTCCAATATTGTCTGTGACATCGACTTTTCTAATCTTCACTTCCACAGCTTTCCATTTGTGCCGTGAGATCCTTCGCTTGACCAAGTTGATAATTGACTCCCATGTGCAGTACCGCTTGAATAATGTGGATGCCTTCCAGCTGGCTGATGGTCTGCAGTACATATTTGCCCACGTTGGCCAGTTGACGGGCATGTATCGTTACAAGTACAAGCTGATGAGACAGATTCGCATGTGCAAGGACTTGAAGCATCTGATCTACTATCGCTTCAACACGGGTCCTGTGGGCAAGGGTCCAGGCTGTGGCTTCTGGGCGCCAGGCTGGCGTGTTTGGCTATTCTTTATGCGCGGCATAACGCCACTGCTAGAACGCTGGCTGGGCAACTTGCTGTCGCGTCAATTCGAGGGTCGACACTCCAAGGGAGTGGCCAAGACTGTGACAAAGCAGCGTGTGGAATCCCATTTCGATTTGGAGCTGCGTGCCTCAGTAATGCACGACATTGTGGACATGATGCCCGAGGGCATCAAGCAAAACAAGGCGCGTACCATCCTCCAGCATCTATCGGAGGCATGGCGTTGCTGGAAGGCTAACATCCCGTGGAAGGTGCCAGGTCTGCCGATACCCATTGAGAATATGATTCTGCGCTATGTCAAAATGAAGGCCGATTGGTGGACGAACACGGCGCATTATAATCGCGAGCGCATACGACGAGGCGCCACCGTGGACAAGACTGTGTGCAAAAAGAATTTGGGACGCTTGACGCGTCTGTATTTAAAGGCCGAGCAGGAACGACAACACAACTACCTCAAGGATGGTCCCTATATATCGCCCGAGGAGGCGGTGGCCATTTACACTACCACGGTGCATTGGTTGGAGTCGCGTCGCTTTGCGCCCATTCCCTTCCCTCCACTCTCCTATAAGCATGACACCAAGCTGTTGATTCTCGCATTGGAACGTCTCAAGGAGGCCTACAGTGTCAAGTCGCGCTTGAATCAAAGCCAGCGCGAGGAGTTGGGTTTGATTGAACAGGCCTACGATAATCCGCACGAGGCGCTCTCTCGTATCAAGCGTCATCTGTTGACGCAACGCGCCTTCAAGGAGGTCAGTTCTTGTAAAATTAGTTTACTGAAGGATCGTTGTCAATGTTGATTGTATCTTTCAGGTGGGCATTGAGTTCATGGACTTGTACAGTCATTTAATACCCGTGTATGAGGTGGAGCCACTGGAGAAGATTACAGACGCATATTTGGATCAGTATCTCTGGTACGAGGCCGACAAGCGTCGTCTCTTTCCACCATGGATCAAGCCCAGCGACACGGAACCACCACCACTGCTTGCCTACAAGTGGTGTCAAGGTAACAGATCAACAAGTGCTCACAAAATGTAGTGCAACGAACTCTAAAGGTGTGCATTTTGGGTGTGTGATTTGTGGCAAAGTGATGAGCTTGATTCCATCCCCTTGTTGCAAACCTCACGCCTAAGGTGTTGCATTTGATCAACCAAAAATAGCGGAAAGGCAAAACACATTTTAAATGGAACCAGATATAAGTTAAAGACACATTCGTATCGTAGTTAAAAACCTTATTTTCCACAGGCATTAACAATCTGCAGGATGTCTGGGATGTGGGTGAGGGCGAATGCAATGTGCTGCTCGAGTCGCGATTTGAGAAACTGTACGAGAAGATTGATCTGACGCTGCTCAATCGTCTGCTGCGTCTGATTGTGGATCACAACATTGCCGATTACATGACGGCCAAGAACAACGTGGTCATCAACTATAAGGACATGAATCATACCAACAGCTATGGCATTATACGTGGCTTACAGTTTTCATCCTTCATCACGCAGTACTATGGACTTGTGTTGGATCTGTTGGTGCTTGGCCTGCATCGTTCCAGCGAAATGGCTGGTCCACCGCAAATGCCCAACGATTTCCTGACATTCCAAGACGCAGTCACGGAAACAGCACATCCCATTCGACTTTACTGCCGTTACGTCGATCGCATACATTTGTTCTTCAGATTTTCGGCTGAAGAGGCGCGTGATCTGATCCAGCGTTATCTCACCGAACATCCGGATCCCAACAACGAGAACATTGTGGGCTACAACAACAAGAAATGCTGGCCACGCGATGCACGCATGCGTCTTATGAAGCACGACGTCAATCTGTAAGTCCTTCCTTAATCAGTAATATTGATTAATCAATTGATTAATGTATTGTTTCTGCTTGCAGTGGACGTGCTGTGTTTTGGGACATTAAGAACCGTCTGCCGCGATCGGTGACCACCATTGGCTGGGAGAGCACATTCGTCTCGGTCTATTCCAAGGACAATCCCAATCTGCTGTTCAACATGAGCGGCTTCGAGTGTCGCATCTTGCCAAAGGTTCCTTTAAATCCAAACCGTTGACAAAGTTCAGTTAATAATTTAATTTTTATTTTATTTTTTTTTTTTGCAGTGTCGCACTCAAAATGAAGAGTTCACTCATCGCGATGGCGTTTGGAATTTGCAGAATGAAATCACCAAGGAGCGCACGGCACAATGCTTCCTGCGTGTCGATGACGAGTCCCTGGGACGTTTCCATAATCGTGTCCGTCAAATTCTAATGGCCTCCGGATCCACCACATTCACAAAGGTTTGTCTAATCTAAAATGCCTAGAATGCAATTACTAAATATTGTTGTTCCCAAACCAGATTGTCAACAAATGGAATACTGCGCTGATTGGTTTGATGACCTATTTCCGAGAGGCTGTGGTCAACACACAAGAGCTGCTGGATCTGCTGGTCAAGTGCGAGAATAAGATTCAGACTCGTATCAAGATTGGCTTGAATTCCAAAATGCCTTCGCGTTTCCCGCCCGTTGTGTTCTACACTCCCAAAGAGCTGGGCGGCCTGGGCATGTTGAGCATGGGTCATGTGCTTATTCCACAGTCCGATCTGCGCTGGTCCAAGCAAACAGATGTGGGCATTACGCATTTCCGTTCCGGTAAGTCAAAGTCTACAGGAAGCATATTTAGTTATACCCGTTATTTAATTTAAAAATTACATGATTATTGTTTATTAATGTCCCAAATTTCTTTGACAGGCATGTCGCATGACGAGGATCAGCTTATACCCAATCTGTATCGTTATATTCAACCATGGGAGAGTGAGTTCATCGACTCGCAGCGCGTCTGGGCTGAATATGCTCTGAAGCGACAGGAGGCGAATGCTCAAAATCGTCGCCTTACCTTGGAGGACTTGGAGGACAGTTGGGATCGTGGTATACCTCGCATCAATACGCTCTTCCAGAAGGATCGTCATACGCTGGCCTACGACAAGGGCTGGCGCATACGAACCGAGTTCAAGCAGTATCAGGTGCTCAAGCAGAATCCCTTCTGGTGGACACATCAGCGACACGACGGCAAGCTCTGGAATCTGAACAACTATCGTACGGATATGATACAGGCGTTGGGTGGCGTAGAGGGTATTCTGGAGCATACGCTGTTCAAGGGCACGTACTTCCCAACGTGGGAGGGCTTGTTCTGGGAGAAGGCGTCTGGCTTTGAGGAGTCCATGAAGTACAAGAAGCTGACAAATGCTCAGCGCTCTGGTCTCAACCAGATACCCAATCGTCGTTTCACACTCTGGTGGTCGCCAACAATCAATCGCGCCAATGTCTATGTGGGTTTCCAGGTGCAGTTGGATCTGACGGGTATTTTCATGCATGGCAAGATTCCCACACTGAAGATATCGTTGATTCAAATCTTTCGTGCTCACTTGTGGCAAAAGATACACGAGTCCATTGTGATGGATTTGTGTCAGGTGTTTGATCAGGAGCTGGACGCTCTTGAGATTGAGACAGTGCAGAAGGAAACGATTCATCCGCGTAAATCATACAAGATGAACTCATCCTGTGCGGATATTCTGCTCTTCCCCGCCTACAAGTGGAATGTGTCGCGACCATCGCTGCTGGCGGACACCAAAGACACCATGGACAACACGACGACACAGAAATATTGGCTGGACATTCAGCTGCGTTGGGGTGATTATGATTCCCACGACGTGGAACGTTATGCCCGAGCCAAGTTCCTGGATTATACCACGGATAACATGTCAATTTATCCATCGCCCACGGGTGTCCTAATCGCCATTGATTTGGCCTACAATCTACACTCGGCGTACGGCAATTGGTTCCCCGGATGCAAAACGCTCATACAACAGGCCATGGCCAAGATCATGAAGGCAAATCCGGCGCTTTACGTGCTCCGCGAGCGCATTCGCAAGGCCCTGCAACTGTACTCCTCTGAGCCAACGGAACCTTACCTCAGCTCCCAGAACTATGGAGAACTGTTCTCGAATCAAATCATTTGGTTTGTGGACGATACGAATGTGTATCGTGTAACCATTCACAAGACCTTTGAGGGTAACTTGACGACGAAGCCCATTAACGGCGCCATCTTCATATTTAATCCTCGCACCGGACAGTTGTTCCTCAAGATTATTCACACGTCCGTGTGGGCGGGCCAGAAGCGTTTGGGACAATTGGCCAAGTGGAAGACGGCTGAGGAAGTTGCGGCTCTAATTCGCTCGCTTCCAGTTGAAGAGCAGCCCAAACAGATTATTGTCACACGCAAGGGCATGTTGGATCCCCTTGAGGTGCATTTGCTCGACTTTCCCAACATTGTCATCAAGGGTTCAGAGTTGCAGCTACCCTTCCAGGCCTGTCTCAAAGTGGAGAAGTTTGGTGATCTGATTCTTAAGGCCACAGAGCCCCAAATGGTGCTGTTCAATCTGTACGACGACTGGCTAAAGACGATATCATCATACACAGCCTTCAGTCGTCTGATCCTGATACTGCGGGCGTTGCATGTCAACACGGAGCGCACCAAGATCATCCTGAAGCCAGACAAAACAACCATAACGGAGGCTCATCACATTTGGCCAACACTGACGGACGAGGAATGGATCAAGGTGGAAGTGCAGCTGAAGGATCTGATTCTCGCCGATTATGGCAAGAAGAACAATGTGAATGTTGCCTCGCTGACACAGTCGGAAATCCGTGACATTATCCTTGGCATGGAGATTAGCGCACCGTCGGCCCAGCGTCAACAGATTGCCGAGATCGAGAAACAGACCAAGGAACAGAACCAATTGACGGCTACAACGACGCGTACAACGAATAAGCACGGTGACGAGATTATCACATCGACAACGTCCAACTACGAGACGCAGACGTTCAGCTCCAAGACAGAGTGGCGAGTTCGCGCCATTTCCGCCACGAATCTGCATCTGCGCACGAACCACATCTATGTGAGCTCCGATGACATCAAGGAGACCGGCTACACTTACATTCTGCCCAAGAACATTCTAAAGAAGTTCGTTACCATATCCGATTTGCGCGCTCAAATCGCTGGTTATTTGTATGGCGTCAGTCCGCCTGATAATCCTCAGGTGAAGGAGATTCGCTGCATTGTGATGCCGCCACAGTGGGGCACACATCAGACGATCAATCTGCCCAATACACTGCCCACGCATCAGTACCTCAAGGATATGGAGCCACTGGGCTGGATACACACGCAGCCGAATGAGCTGCCGCAGCTGTCTCCGCAGGATATCACCACGCATGCCAAGATCATGCAGGAGAACTCGAACTGGGATGGCGAAAAGACAATTGTTATCACATGCTCATTCACACCTGGCTCCTGCTCCCTGACCGCCTACAAACTGACGCCATCCGGCTTCGAATGGGGTTCCAAGAACACCGACAAGGGCAACAATCCCAAAGGATATCTGCCATCGCATTACGAGCGCGTACAAATGCTGCTGTCGAATAAGTTCCTTGGCTTCTTTATGGTGCCGGCGCAAAGTAGCTGGAATTACAATTTCATGGGCGTGCGTCACGATCCCAATATGAAGTACGAGCTGCAGTTGGCCAATCCAAAGGAATTCTATCACGAACTGCATCGCACATCGCATTTCCTGCTCTTCTCGAATCTCGAGGATGGCGGCGATGGCGCGGGCGCTGATCGTGAGGATGTCTATGCGTAATCCGTAATCCTACAGCATTTTGTACAATTTTCAAAACTTGATCTTAGTTGCATACAAACAATTTTTATAATCATGAACGAGTGTAAGAAGGCAAATCGTCGTCGTCGTCGTCTAGGTACAATGTCTTACAAATAAAGCCTTCAATTAATTTTCATATTACCAAGTGTACGATTTTTGGTCTAAAGGGCAACAATAATGTCAGCAGTTGCCATGGCAAAGGACACACAACATGTGGCACAATGTTTTTACTTGTTCACTTCATCAAATGGCGCAACTTAATACATAACATTAACAATATGCTAAGGTTAAGCAATACAAAAATTTCGTTGTTTGTTTGTTTCGGTTTCTAGGTACGTCTGTTGGTTGGCTGGTTGGCTGATTGATTGATTGATTGACCTGCTTTACGAGCATTTCCAGAGCACAATGGCCAGATTGCCGCCAAAGAATAGATAGAGTATGTTCTCAGTCTCATAGGATACCTCAAAGCCAAATCCCTCGCCGACAACCACATGCCAATAGATGCCAAATTTCTTGTCCATCGTATCCTTGATCGTTTTGGCAGCCAACTATTGAAGGAGCAAACGGAAACCGAAGCAAGTCAATAAAAGATCAGTTGATCATTTAAATAACTTACCTCGTAATTTGAAGAATATTTCTCACAGACAGCAACGGATAATTCGATGACCTCGTGACGCATTTCCTCCTTCATGTCCGAGTGCTGTTGGTAGACATATAATAATAATGAAATCTGGGACATTCGTTTAATGACAATAGTTAACCAACCTTGACTAGAGGATAGACGTGCACGATTTTCTTATCGGCCTTCTCTCCCTCACCCTCTTCGGCCATGTCTGAGCTGAGCCTGGTACAAAGCTGAGCTGTTGTCTTACCAAATTTCCGTTAAGAATGCAACGTTACCAGTTCCGGAATATAAACACGAAACACGTAAACCGTACAGACACACACAAACACACACACTCAAGAAACAAACACGCAGAGCAAGACGCTAGAACTAATGTGAAAAGAATTGAGTTAAATTCTCATTTAGCATGTGACATACAATTCAAGGTAGTATGCACATTGGTTTACAATAAATCTAGTTGAATATCGTGTATATGGATATATGGATATTGACAGCCAGGCAGCTGCTATGGCGATTTGTGTTGCCTGCCAGGAGCACGATTCACTTGCAACTGACTGACTGAAGTCGACTCGACTCCATTAACTTTACTCCGCCAGGCAACCGCAGCACAACCACACATAGACACACACACACACACACTCTTAGTCGGGGTATTAATGGTTACTTGTGCTGCGTTTGCGCCATGTCTAAATTGCCACCCCCTTTTTGCAAACAATAACAATTTCCGAGCGAATGCCAGGCAGACGGATGCCGGTGTCTCGTCATCTTGGCGTCCACCCCAAAAAAAATATATATTTTGCAAGAATCATTCACCATTCAACAATCGGATGCAACGTTTCAAGGGGGAAATTGAAAAGATGACGGGGAAAAACCCAACCAACCCCCAGAGAGATTAGACATTTGTCATTTCAGCGGCTTGCTGGGAAATTAGATTTATGTTGTGTTGAGGCAATTAATACATATGGGCCAAATTGATTTTATGCATCCCAATCCTCGGATTCAGAGCAATGCTGCTGTTCCTCTTCTGGAAGCTCCTCAGTAAAGTTGTTGCTACTGTTGCTGGAATCATCGGTTTCCTCTTCGATTACAACGAACCCATTTTCCACTGGTTTCTTATGCTGCTCAAAGAGTTTATCCAACATCTTCATTGTAGCTCCCAAATGCTCTAAACGTCTGAGCAAATCCTCCAATGATATTTTATAGACAAGCTTCTCATTGTCAAAGTTATCTTCGTCGTTTGTGCAGCGATGAAGTTCATATTCGACTTCTGCCCAAATCTTCTCCTCTTCGGAGCGAGTATCGACGCTGAATGGAAAATCCACAGTGTGCAAACTTTTGTACAGGATGGTGCCAGCATCCAGAGGAGACTTTATCTTCAGTGGTTCAGCCAAGGACATGCCCAGCATATCCTTTCTGACAAACAGTGCGATTTGCGATACGTGACCAACGGACTCGAATCCCGTGGGCGGTTCACCTACGCCCAACAGAGCGAACACGTAATTTGGATACTTTTCAGTGATTCCCATGCACCAAGTCTTGAATTCCTCTCGGGTCCACTCAAATTTATGGTCCAGGTGACGAAAGCCGTTGGGCAACAGAGGATTAAAGCGTGTGAATATAATATTAAAGTCAGAATTTGGAGTACTGAATACAACAATCTTTGGTTGCATAACACCAAAAATATTGGTGGGAATCTTAGTCAAAACATCATCGTAGACGTGCTCAATGCTGTAAAAAATACGTTACGATTATTTGTTGAAAGTTGTATGCAGGTGCAAATTGAATAACTTACAGTTCTAATGCTATGACCGCGTCTGTATTCCTCAATTCCTCCGCTGAGTCTGCCACGCTTCCATGCAAAACCTCAACATGCAACGGACATTTGCGCTGTCTAATAAAGTCCGAAACAAGTGGTTTGGTACGGCATAAATGCGTTTTTAAAGTTTCCTCATCAATGTCCACCTGTAAATACGTTAATTATTTAAATGTAGATTTGAATTTAACCGCCAATTAACAAGTAATTCGTTTCACAGCACAAGTACAAACTAGACAGTCTGGCAGCGCCTTATTCAATGTGAAACGGAACAAAATGGCGAGACGATGCGGAATTGAAACATTGGCTTGTCACTTTGACTGCGTGTGTGTGTGAGTGTTCGGAGCACGGGCAGCAGTAGGGATGGCGATATCCAAAATAGTGACGATATTGATATCCAAAATAATATCGTATATAATATCATATCGAAAATATCATATCGTAGTAAATATCGTAAATATCGCCATGAATATCGATAAAAACGATATTCTTATGTTTTCAACAAAAACATCAAATTTTATTGAATACAGTTTGTTCAATTAATAACAATATTTATTAATTCACAAATTAAATAAAGAAATGCTTCTTAAGCAGTTTAAAAGGAAAGAGAATATCAGAATTTCAAAAACTTAAAACTTGCACCGAACAGAAAGTGAGTGCACTTCGAAATAAATAAATAATCACGTTTAAAAATGATTTAAAATTACTTAATTTGGCATATTGGAAATGTGTAACGCGAACGCACGATGCAACCAGCATCACCGCTCACAGAATAGAAGGGAAAAACGAAAATTTTGAGATGATATGTATTTTTCGATATATCGAATTAAAGCTCGATATATCTAAATGGTATCGCATTAAATATCATATCGTCTCCTGCTTGGATATCGTTAGTAAATATCGATATAATATCGATATCGCCATATCGATACCCATCCCTAGGCAGCAGTGCACGAAGAATATGTAATTTGTTGTGAAAATCAATTGAGTGCCTAAATAAATAAATATATTCAATTGCAAAACATAGTGGAAATGTGCATTTAATTGCACAAATGTACAAGTGTAAGCATCAACTGCATGTTTTAAAGCAAGCGCAGTGAAATTTTCTCTTGCATTGCATTGTGGGAAAAGGCAACGTGAAAACAAGAAGAAGAAAACTTGTAATACGTGAAAGAAATACATACTGAAAAGTGACAAATCGAACAAATAACCAAAAGACATGAAAAAGTGTATGCAGAACAAATAGCCGAGTGCGAAGCAATACAAATTTTATAAGTTGTTCCAAGCAGCTGTGGCCTGTGCCGGCGACCCAACTAAATCAATATTCTTCTATACCTCGAGCCACTGTCTGCCTTCCCAGTCTGTCCGTCCGTTCAGACATGGCGCTTGCTCGTGTGTGTGTGTTTTGTGAATTTCACAAAGCGCTGACTGTAAAATTCGCATAAACGTTTTATATATTATGTCTAGTATAGTTAGCTGTAGTGATTAATTGTAGGGAATTATCGGAGAATTGTTAAATTATTTGTTTTGTTGTGTGTGCATAATTGTGAACAATACTAATGCAGCCGCTGTTAGTGTGAGTGCATGTGCATGTATATATGTGCTTCGTGCCCATAATTTTGCCATTCTGTCTCAGCCGACACACAGTGTTCCATTCACACTGTGCCGATGCCACAACGAAATTCAAAACAATAGAGCGTGAAACTTGAATTAGAGGTGGCAAAACAAACTGAAAAAATATGTTAAATTAATCAATCAGCAGAATACAATGGGATTTAAGTTTGCGTGTGTGTATATTGTATAATTAATTGTTTGTGGTCAAATCAAATATTAAATCATAACTTAAATAAGCAGCAGTATTACTCTTCTTCTTGCCACAGCAACCACGAATGTCAACAGAAAAGAAAGCGTGGTAAACACAAAAGAGAATACACACAAAAACAACACATTTCAAATTCAACGTTCCTTTATACGCTTTGCGTTCACTTGAGACTGATAAATAACAACAACTTGAAATCGGAATTCGAAAATCGTAAATTGATATTTGAGAGGGGAATAACGCGATTTCAACAACTGCCGCCTACTAAACATGGGCAAACGCATCGCATCGGAACGCCAGCATGTGACGCCGCCGCAAACGGACCCCAAAGCCCATCCGTCAGATCGCAGTGCACGGAAACGCAAGCGTTCAACTGTTAAAGCCTCCCGGGTGGAGAAGTGCCAGCGCCTGAGTGCCGGCTCCACGGATAACAGTTGCGACTGGCATGAAAACGATGATGAGGACTCGTCCTCATCGGGATCGGCCAATGATGCGATACTTCAAACCCCACAGGCACCGCCACGTGGACAATGTCCAGTCAATTCACGTGCATCCTTGCTATCCCTGGCCACATTTGCCAGCGGCGGACATAGTGATCACAACAATTCCAATGCAACTGATTCACCGCGACCAGTTTACACGCTGCGACCCTCTGTTGTCAATGGCACCATATTGAGGGATGTGCTCTCAAAGGCTTGGCGACTAGGTCGTCCCATAGGTACGATTCAACATATTTGTTGTAGTTAATTTAGTATTTAAATTACTGTAATTTCCTTTAGGTAAGGGCAACTTTGGCGAAATATTTCTCGCATCGGATGATACTGTCTGTCCAGTTTCCTCGGAAAGTGCTAAATATGTGGTCAAAATAGAGCCACACTCCAATGGTCCGCTGTTTGTGGAGATACATTGCCTTATCAATACGAATCAAACACAGAGTAAGTCATCGAAATCGATACTTTGTTATTAGTTATTTCCCTAACTAAACTCTGAGTTTCAGTTGCAGAAACGGCAAACGGAAATGAGGACAACAAAATTGAGGCAATGCCGCCGCAGATTAGGAATGGGCCACCCTCTGGCATTCCGAGCTACATTGCCTCAGGCACACACTACTTTGGGGATGGACGTTACCGATTTCTGGTACTTCCTCGCTTTGATCGGGATCTGCATTCGCTGATCAAGAATACGCGGGTGGCGCAAAAGTCGCTCCTGGTGCTGGCCATACACATTATCAATGTGCTGGAGCATCTACACGACAAGGGCTATTGCCACAATGATATCAAGGCGCAGAATCTGATGATATCCAAGTGCAAGTACCTCAAGCGACAGGTTGTCCAAGGAGCCAAAAACTATGACGAGCACTACGAGGAAAAGCAACAGACAACAGATAGCGGCAACAGCTCCGAGCAGGAGACCAATGACGATGACTATTTCACAAAGAACGACAAATATCCGATGAAGCGTGTTGCGGCTATCAAAGAGGACAACTATGCGGAGGATGAAGACGAAGACTTTGATGATGGTGCCACCACAAACAGTAACAATAGCAACAGCATGGACATGTACCACACACCAGTGAACAAGAACAAGCGACGGATGCGAAATAATGCTGTCGAATTCAGCGGCTCAAATCCGATGCGATCGTGTCGTCGCAACGATAGTCGCAACTCTAGCTCCATGTACGAGGAGATGGTCAAATCACACTATTTGCGACCTTCTAAACGGGTCAGCTACATTGAGTTTTTCAACGAGGACGGCTATCCGGTTAAAGCGGATGCCATCAAGGAGCGATCGCCGGCCAGCTCAGATAATGAATGGGATGAATTTGTGACGCCATCGGCACGAAGATCTGTCAATGCGGCTGCATCTAAGCGTAGTTCACGCTCATCCGCCTGCAACGCAAAAACCACGCGTTCCACACGCCGACAAGGGCAAAAGCAGCAGCAGCTGAAAAGCGAATTGAACGACACGGTGCGCAATGATAGCGTCCGGAATAAGCGCACGCCTGCCCAGTATCAGTTAATGCCGGTGGTGGAGGAGCATATATTCTTAATAGACTTTGGTCTGGCCTCCAAATATCAAGATCGTGGCGTGCATCGTCCCTTTATCATGGATCAGAGACGCGCTCACGATGGCACACTGGAGTTCACATCACGCGATGCACATTTGGGGGCGCATTCGCGTCGCAGTGATTTGGAGTGCTTGGGATACAATTTGCTGTACTGGTCGGAGGGTTATCTACCATGGAAGGATGTTGCCCAGCAGCAGCAGCAGGAAAAGGTGCATCGCTCCAAGGAGTTGTTCATGACCGATGTGTGTGAAATGCTGCGACAGTTTTATGGCAAACAGGTTCCTAAATATTTGGGCGAATTTCTCAAGCAGATTGGACAACTCGCGTACCAAGAGCGTCCCAATTATGAACGCTATCGGAACATATTTAGGCGTGAGTATCGGCGCCTCGGTTACGATTGTAGCGAGATGCGACTGAGCAGCGATGAAATTCAGCGAACTCGAATTTCCATCAAGGATGAGGTCGATGGAAGCGCAAAGTGCGACATATTTGAGCTGAACAATAAAGTTGCATTAAATGTGATGCGCAATTCGACATTTAGCACGCCATTCCAGGAGCACTCGCTCACGAATCGTGTATCGCCCAAAAATCTGCGTTCCAAGTCTGACACAAAGAATGTGAAGAAGAAGAAGTTCTCATGGGCGGAGGTGCTGTCGCAGGATCCGGACCAAATAGCACGTGAGCGTGCTGTCAAGGAGTTTGAGCGAGAGGAGGTCATTTGCCCGCTGCAGTCACGTCTGCCAAGACGCTACGAGGGCAGACCGACCTATGCCATAATGGCGGTGGAGCAATGCAGACGGGACAAGGGACTGACGGTGCAGGAACACAACAACGATGATGCAACAAAGCAAGACAATGGACCAGAGACAGAAGACACTAATAATGACGAAGAAGATGACGAGGATGACGACGAAGAGGAAGATGAGGAGCAGGAGGAGGAGGAGGAAGAGGATGTAGAAGCGGAAGCGGATGCCGAAGAGGTGAGTTCATAATAACTGATCTTAGATACTTACTGATCTTTCTTAACATTTGTATTAAATAATTGTTCTATGTTAGTTATGTATGACTTAACTATGTTTATGTGTGATTTGACGTATTTACCATTTGGTATACCATTTGCAGATGGATATTGATGAGCAGCAGAGCGTTGAAAGCGTAGCGACCGAAACGGTGCCCAGCAAAAGTCGTGGACGAGGACGTCCACGTAATGGAAGCAAACCAAGTCAAGTGCAGCAGATGGCCAAAGGGAAAAGTTCCCGTACACGAACTGTGTCCAGCAAGTCGAGGAATGGCAGTAGCCACAGTCACAGTCAACAGAGTCACAGCATAACCCCGTTAACAGCTGTCGGGAGCAATAAACGTGGCTGTGCCACTCGTAAGGAGAATGCCACATTGGCCTCTGCCACCGGTGAGGTGGAGCACAATAAGCTTAAATCCAGTCGGCCAGCGGTTGAAGTAGATGTGAATCAACCGAAACAGCGGCGACCACGTCGTCGTCTATATAAGACTGAATCACAATTGAGTGGCAATGGCGAACAGGACGTAGAGAACAACTCCAACTATGCCACGAGCATGCAAAATGTGTACAGCGCATGGCAATATGAAGATGAGAACAGCTACGGCAAGGGGCGTAATGTCAACTCGTCCAGGCATTGTCGCAAGTGATAGATAGTTAGATTTCATACCATACCATAGCTACAAACTAACATACAAACAGAATCATAATTGAGATGCAGATGCAGCTGGATTTGGAAAGCAGTGAATAATGCAGCAGTTGCAAGTGGCAAGAAGTTCAACGTAAAGTATTTTTTAGAAATAAATACACCTAAGTGAGAAATGAATAGCTATGATCAAAAAGGCAGGCAAGTTGTCCTGGTTACGCCTCCAGAGGATTGGCACTGGATCAACGTGAGTTTGTGCTCACTCAACAGCACTTATAAAGAATAATAGATAACGTATAAGTTTTGTAATTTCTGTTTTTTTAAAGCAAATTTATTTTTAATTATCATTTTCGAGTTCTGAAGCTATAATATTAATAAGCAGTTATTGTTAAACTACATACAGATACATCAAGTTGATGAAGAGAGATGAAGTGAAGTAAAGTGTTGGGTTGGTTATATATTGGCCTTGATAGCAAATGATTGTTTAATCTCTAATCTTTATAATTTGCTAGTGTTTTTAAGTTTCTCGCTTTAGTTTAGGTTGCAACCATTCGATTAAATTTCATAAATGTAATCCCCCTCAAAAAAAGTATTTAATATAACTAGATGAAGGTTATTAATGCATAAAAATTAATTATAAAAGTTTAAGATAGGATATAAACAGCGGATATAAATAAAATAAATAGAAATTATATGTCTTTAACAATTAAAAAAACCAATTGTTTTAATTACCATATCTATACTTTATCGAAATCAGTAAGTAAACTATATAGAATGTATATCACTATTGACTTAAGCAGCACGAAGGGTGCAATATATACAGGAAGAATGGAAAATTTGCTATGTCTGTCCAATCAGGTCAGGTTTTAACTAACAAATGAGCATACTGAGACTTTTGGAAACTCACCTGGCTCGTGAGATAAACAGGTGTTAGTGGGAGGGGCAAATTTTAAACGATTGGAGCAAATGGGGCGGGTTTTTATTAATTTTTTACTATTTTAATCAAATGACACCTCGATCATCAAAATCCACCCACTGGCTCAAAAGATAATTATTTTTGAAATGTTTAGTCGCCTTCCAAAAATTAGGTGAAAAGTCAGTCTGTCTGTTTGCTTGTATCAAAGCGTTGAAATAACTTAAAATTGTGAATAAGGATCTATTCTCGATCAAAAATCTAGAAACTTTTGTTCTACGACTTTTTCGAAAAATCGGTAGTTTAGCGGGAAATCGCTAAAATTCGCCAAAAATTATTTGCGCAGTGCCGACTGTCAAAATTTTTTTTTTTTAATTTATATGTATGTAATACTTATAAATTATTCTTCACAAAATTGAATATCAGAAATTTTGGTGCATGAAAATGTTTTTGTCACTAGGGTTTTACCTCGTTATGAGGTTTTTTATAAGAGAAAATATTAAACAAATACTACAAACCTGCAGAATGTTCTCGATGGTTTCAATGCGTCTTATTAACTGAAAAAGCCGCATCTCAGCGCATCTAAAAAGATGGCATTTATTTATTAAATTAAACTTAACAAAAACAAAGAGTGAGAGAGAGAGAAAATAACACGCACCCGAATTCTGTGACCTTCTTGATTTCATGAACCCAGCGGGAATCTTCAAGTATTTGAATTGCGGCGCAATATCTCTGCTCGTAAACAGGCGGATCAAATGTAATTCCTGTGTCGTTCATATTCGTGTGCGTTTTAAAGCCACCACAAGGAAATGTATAATCAAACATTGTATTTGTTAATCTTGACCGGCTTGGGAATGCACAATATCTGTTTTTATTAGAGTTGGGCATTTTAGTTCAATTTGCTGAATAAGTTCAATCGTTCATTTTCGGTCGTGAACTAAATCAGTCATTTAGTTCAGTTATTCAGTTGGTCAGTTGGTCATGAACTATGAAAGATGAATAGGTCATTTTGATCAGTTGTTTATGAGAGATAAACGATGTGAATAGGCTACAACTGTTTCTTTTTAGTGGAATGTGAAATGTGTTTTAAGTTATTAATTAGAATAGACGACAACTGCCAAATATATTAAGGATTATTTTTTTTTTTATTTTGGCTTATTGAAAATGAGCAAAATGAGGATATTGTTTTTTTTTTTTTTTGGGCTTAAATTACCCTTCACACTGTTCAAAACTTAAAAATATATGAAATTAAAGCATTGGTTACATGTACAATTTTTTTAAAAAATTACTGACCAGCTGCAAAATGATCGGTTTAGTTCATGATTGACTGAATAAGTTCATTCGTTCATCTTAATGACCCGTTTATTTGAACTTTTTCAGAACGAAACGACACAACTCTAGTTTTTATCAACATTGGCTTCAGTCAGTGTGACTGCGACTAGCGACTAGTAAAATTCCTTAGTTATTCTTCTTCTTGTCGTGTGTGGGCACCTTAAAGCAAACTGAGCGGAACGTTCGTTTTCGTTCAGACTGTGAACCGAAATGGACGATTTAAAAAAGCATTCAACATTCAGTCAATAATCTCCTTTATTTTATCTAAATTATAATTTATTGGGCTTAATGAAATTATAATTAATTGCTAAAATATTGCTAAATGAACTAAAAACAAGTTCACACTTCAATTAGATGGTTCATTTCGTTCACCGGAACGTAATGGCAATAGTTGTGCAGCCCTAAGCACTGTATATGCGTGCATACGTAACGTAGACAATTTTGCATTCTCCGTTCTTATATTGCGTTAATATTTCGATATTAAATGCTATCGAATTTGTGGCGTATCGGCTGTTAATTTAAATACGATTTTTTTGGTTAATTCAGCAATAAAGTACTACTTTAATCATGAAATAAATTAAATTAAAAAAGATCCAAATAAATTATTAATTATAAAATAAAAATTTAATGTGTAAATCGAGCATTTTTTGTGGCTGCCGCGTTGTGTTTTTATTTTTGCCAAACTTGGCCAAGGCTGCCACACGAATCTTACCGTTAAAATAAAATTTTTGAGCAGCAAAAAAAATTTCTGCGCCTGCAAATTTCTAATTAAAAAAGAGGTGGAGAATCGACGATGTTTCCTCCATCGATGTTTTCGATGCTTAAAAATAAAGCATCGTCAACCTTTTTGCGTGGTGAAGAAATTAAATATTTAGTAAGAAACTCTAAACATAATTTAAAAAATCGAAAAATACATAATTAAACGCCTGTGAAAGTTTCAAAGTTCTAGCTTAAAAATTAATTAACATATTTTTTTTTGATATTTAACAACTTTTCTAAAAAGAGTGAAATAATGTCAAATATGGCTCCGTTGCCAAGATTACCCTCTTTTTTTTGTTAATGCAATGCAGTTGATTAATGCTTTTATTTAACAGAGGTGTGTGTATTGTGCTTCAATATTTGCCGAAGACATAACATATTTTGGACACGGCTTTTAAATCTGTAAATCTGATCTGTAAAAGGAATTGTATTGAATATTTTATTTTATTTTATAATATTGTAGCCTAGAAATTAATTCTAAATTACAATTTTGGTTTATAGCCAGAGCAGCGGAGGCCTTCAGACTGTGTATTGAATATATTTCTCATAAAATGTTGAAATTCTTTCCTTCCAATATTTTAGAGGACCGTAATTATCAGGATGGTTTATTAAACTCGTTACCTAAAAAATAAGTAAAAGGGGATATTGTATTCGTTGCAACGTATGTAACAGGGAGAAGAAAGCATCTCCGACCGTTAAAGAATATATATTCTTGATCAGCATCAACAGCCGAGTCGATATAGACATGTCCGTCTATCCGTCCGTCTGTCCGTCCGTCTGAGCGACTAGATCTCAAGGACTATAAGAGCTAGAGCAGCCAAATTTGGCATACAGATTTTTATAAGCCCCACGCAGGTCAACTTTGTCTCAGTTTGCTTCAGTGTCCGTAAATCGCAAAAAGCCACCACACGCTCAGTTTTAAAGATATTAGAAATCTTTCAATAACTACCGTTAACTGCTATTATTACCTATCATCGTTCTAAATCGTAGCAAGATAGGACAAATAGAAAGGTGGCAATGGCCTCTTAAAGTTTTTAGCAATGTAACTGCCTAAAAGTATGCAATAAAAATATTTTAGTTTTATTTAAGTAAGTAATGGGTATCCTATAGTCGGGAGCTCGACTATAGCCTTTCCCAATTGTTTTTCTTGTTTTGCAGGCATCGACGACATCGATGTTTCACTCGATGTTTCTTCAGCTCTAGCCAGCAAATTTCAAATTGAAGCACATCCTTACCAAAGGGAATATTTGAAGCTCATTTAATTCCTTTAGCATATTGCGAGCTAATTGATTTTTTTTTGTGGTGTTGCAATTGCTCGCAGAGCAGCACACGAAGATTTTAACCAGTCTGTGAGATTGACTGAAATATTTTAAGAAACAACCGACCGATTGTTTCTTTTATTATCTAGCGGGGATTTTATAATTTGAATTGTGGGCAATTTGAAAAATAAGTAGAGTGTTAGAAATTAAATACAAATTACATAAATGTATTTATACTGCTGGTAATCTAGTTTGTATTGGCTGAAATTATAATTAAATAGGTTACTTCCCGGAAAAGCTAAGCATGAAAGTCTTCTGACGAGATATTAAGACCTTGACTTAAAAAGGTTAGATGTGCAGTGTGCGCATAAAATCCATGTTTTCTTTTGTGGCCACTTTTGATGCCCTCCGGGCCGACTGTTTCTGCTTCTGCGTTGGTGGCAGAAAGGCAAACAAGTAGCCGCAGCTGGCGAAGCATGACCGACCAAAAGGGTCCTGAAAACCAGAGACCAAATATTGCTTGACCCTCATTACGTTTGATATTTTCTTTACACATTAAGGACGGCACGAGCAACGAGCAAAGTTAGTTTTTAACTTTGTTGTGTTTCTTACACGAAAACTCATTTGCCTTGTACGCTGAGCAGGAACAACAAACAAACAGACAAACAAACAACAAGGAATGAAGTAAAGTAAACATTTAAGCGGCCTGTGGCCAGCCTCAGGACCAGACCAAAAAAAAAACATACAAAAAAATAATAAAAAAAAGGAGGGAGCCAAAAACGAAAAACATTTTGTAAAAAGATTCGCTTTCCGTTTTCTTTCTTGTTTATGGCAATAATACAATTTGGTACAAACGGTTTGCCCGTTTCTGTCATTCTCCTTCTCGCTCTTGGTACAAACGTTTTGCCCGTTTCTGTCATTCTCCTTCTCCTTCTTGCTCTGGCGTTAGCTTTGTTGTTGTTGGTATGGGAAAATCATTTGGGGCGCTAACTTGCCCTCATTGAATTTCTGCTGCCGAGTTAAATGAAATGTTTTCGTTGTTTTTGTGTACATATATACACGCAACTTTCGAATAACGAGCAAGATATCAAATAGCCTCCCACCCTCTCATTGGACTTTTTGTATCACTCTTTGGAATTTTTACAAAACTTGTCAATGTATGATACCGTTATGTGCACGCACACGCACCAAGGTAAACAAATTTGTTGAGACGACAATTTCAGAATGCGACACCAACAACAACTACTGAAGGAACGGGAATAAGTGCTGGCCAAAGCAGGACAGAACAGGTAAGCACAAAATGAAAAATACATTGGACTAAGGATAAAAGAAAATTATGCAAAAATAAACACAGTGTGCCAAAGTGTAGACAAAAAAGCACGTGAAGCACGAAAGTATAAAGTGTGTTAAAACCCAAGGCTTTCTCTTCGCTCTCGCTCTCTCTCCCTCTCTTTCAGCTGCTGTCTCTCTTAGCTTATTCTATTCTGTTTTCAAGGTGATTATCCATAAGCTCCGAGCATCGCTCCCATTGGTGTAGGGGGGATGGGGGCGCAGTCGGCGTCTTGAATGACTGAAGACAAAGTTTTGCGTCTGGCAAACGATGCCAGGAAGATGGAAGATGGAAGACATGCTAAGCAAGTGCTGTTGTTGTTTTTGTTGTCTCAGCTTCTGCTGGTGTCGCTGGCAGGTATGAAATCCGAGCGTTAATATATTTAAAATTTTTTTTTCATAGCTGTGCACCAAATTTGTAAATTTGTAGCCAGCTTTTGGGTGACAATGAAACGCGGATAAAGCATTTTTACGTGCTGACGCCGCAGGCTGCTGCTACACTATGGTAAAAAGGACCGATATTTTTGGATAAAATCTAAATTTTTAGTTGTTACTGATCTTAAAAATTTTGTTGATTTTCTAAATCAGAATACTCACACTTTAGAAAGGGAATGTGAAGAAAGGTCTAATTAAAAAGCGAAAAATTCTTATCAGGGATTAAAACCGTAACCGAAGGCATAACCGAAATTGGTAATCTTAACTGAAACTATAATCTAAACAAAACTTTTTTATTATACCTAAACGGAAAATCCGAAATTATTCAAACCGAAATAACCGATTAGCAACCGATTCGTGCTTAACGGTTAGACTCGGTTCAATCAATCATTAAATTAAATTTTATTGTAAGTGCAATCGAGGTTTTTAAAACTTAATTGGAATTTGTGTATTTGATTTGAATATAAATCCCATGGAATAGAAAAATCTTTTTTAAAATCAAAGAATTTTGCCTCATATTAATATATTCTTGTAAAAGTGTAAAAAAAAAATGTTTTTATGACCAATTTCGAAACCAAACCAAAAAATTCTCCGGGATCTGTTACGAAACCGATGTTCTAAAATTTTCCGTAGCCGATAGTTAAAAATTTAAATTCTAGCTTTACCAAAACCGTAATTGATACGGATATTCGTTTCAGCTGATTCTAATTTAGCAAAAATTCTAAATTCATGCCATATTTCAAGTCTCTAGCTTTATATTTAGAGTTTATGCATTTTTACCATAGTCTGCTCCAGCCAGGTTCTAGGCAGCTGTTTGTCTCCTTGTCTCCTCTAGGGAGAGAGCGATTGCCTAGCGTTGTCTTCGTCTTCGTTGCCTGCGTCGCGCCGCTGATTTCGCATAAATTATGCAGGAGACAGGCCAATGGGACAACAACAACGGGTAACGGGTAACCGGAAACGGCATCGCTTACAACTCGGTAAAATGCTACGTGCTGCATGCACGGCCATCCAAATGCGAAAACAGACTTCATTTGTTGCCCAAACAAATTACAAATGTGCTTTTTATGCGACGGCAAAACAAGGACACCATCATCGGTTACAACATCGCCGCCATCTCCATCACCAGCGTCTCACCCACTTGGGACACATTTGTGAGCTCTAATTTTACTTCAACTGTGTGTTTTTGCCTTTTTCACTGCCTTAAAGTGGGCCAGCATGTTAATAGAGGGGGCGTAGGGCGAGGGGCGAGCGAAGGGAGGAGGGAAGAAACCACACAAAAGGCATTTGCATTTGAACATGAACGAAATTAGTTTGGTAAGCTGGGCATCCTAATGAATGTATGTGTGTGTGTGTGATTTGCTTTCATGCGGGTTTTCTATTCAACTTTCTCTTTCTCACACTCCCTCTCTCTCTGTCGTTTTGCAAATCAAATGAAAGCAATAAAAAAATGGGAAATATTAAAACGAAAGTGCATTTGACTGGAAGACCGCAAAACCAATTCATCATCGAATGCTCGACGAACGGGAATCCCCTTTTAAAAAATACATTCACTTAAGTGAAATAACACAAAACACATGCGTGAGCGGAAAAGAGAGAGACGAACATTGGGAGAGAGAGTGTGAGAGTGAGGTGAGTTTCCCTATAGAGCAAATACTGCAAAACGTTGCCACAAAACTGCAGCAGCAACTGAGCTCGGCAACAAGTTGGCCAACAGTTGTTGCTGTTGTTGTTGCGCTGACATATTTTTGTGGCAATATGATGTTGCCCCAAGCAGACGGCGGTTGCACCATTCCACACTTCACAGAGCACATGTTTCGATAGCTTCAGAACTGTAGTGTCCATGTAAGCATGTATATATGTATAGTATGTGTAAGTATGTGTGTGTGTGTCTGTGTGTGTTGTTTGCCTACATATCGTGTGCAACGACCGCACTCGAAAATCAAATGAAAACTATTCGCAACTGGTAAAAGCAGAGCCATTGGATGGGAATTGGGGATGTGGTTGGGGCTGGTGTCGAGGTTGGGGTTGAGGTTCTGGGCTGAAACTGGGGTTAGCCAAGGGCAACAGACTGACACCAAGAAACCCATTTCTCATGCTGCTATAATTCTGGCATTTTATGTTGCTACCTTGAAATGGCAACAGTTTCTCCCCATAGAAAAGGTCATGGCAAGTTGTTTTAATCACTGCTGTAAAGCAAACAAAAAATGTGGATGGAATTCTGTTTCATACGATCCGTGATATAATTATGCATTTCCATTTGTTCTGAGATTTTGATGCTTACGATATGAGTAAAGAAGATTTTGGAGTTTACTTTATGATAATTTAATTAATTTTAATTAATTTGGTTTATTTACATTTAGTTTAAAAAGATAAATTTTGAAAAATAAATTTAAATTAATTTGGATAATTTCAATTTAGTTTAAAAAGATTTTATTATTCTGTTTAGCCCACATTTTTTTTTATTTCATATTTTCTTTGAAGTTTATTGCGATTTCAAAATACATTTTTTTAAAGCGTTTAGAGTTTGGGTTTCCTAAGGGTATTCCAAAGGTATCAACGGGTGTCTTAAGTAGTATACCATTATGTAACTTTCTATAAAACAAGTATTAGTAGGAATTCAACAATTCATAAACAGTTCATAAACACAATTAACGCAAAATTGTAATTTTTCTTAGAGAAACTACCAGAGACTGTTCCGTAAAAAGTAGAAATAATTCTGAAAATAAAATTAAAAATAAAATTGAATATAAATTTTAAATATTTATATTTCAGTTCCCTTCCTCCGACTTCTCTCTCCATTCCTGGAATGTCAAAATGTGAGCAGCTCTCAAAACTTAATCCATTTGGCCAGTAATTTGCAGCACCTGGAATCCTTGGTAGAAGAGAGTTACTGGCGGAGTGCCTGCGGACAATGTGGCAATACTCGGTACCAAAAGCTACAGTAGCCCGACAGCAGCATCAACAACTTGGTTGGTAAATTAAATTGCAACACAGCACTTGAATTATTGACTCATTCACTGACTATGTATCTGTATCAGCTTCTAAACTTTAGAATCTAAAGCTAGAAAGGCATTTGTTCTGGAACTCTGCCATGCATTTTCAATGTCCTACTGCATAATACTAAGTTCCAATCTGAAACTTCTCATCATACAACTTAAATTAAATATAAATTATAATAAGTTTAGTATTATCATACAGTTTTTATTGGCAATCAATTAAAAAAATATAATAATTTAAGTGTGATAGCTATAATATTTTTAAAATTAGCATTGTGATTAACTTGTAATATTGCATTTAATGCAGCCTCCGTTGATAAGGACATTTCCTGGATCAGCCACTGGATCGGCTATTGATAGAAAATGTTTAATTATAGTTAATTCATAATATGATAGTATTATTAAAGTACTTACCACTGGCGAAGGCCAAGAGACCGAACACAAAGATGGTGACAAAAGAGATGATCTTCATGATTGTTGATAGTTCTACAAAGACTTGTCATAAACTGATGATCTTAGGGAATCAGCACCTTATATAGTCCCTTGGTCCTATGCAACCGGAAGAACCCAAGAAACAAATATGACGTCTTCGCTTATCTGGGAATTCTACCAAAAACACAAATATGACGTCCTTATCTGGAAATTCCACCTTATTATTGTTGTTTTATATTTTATTAACTGGGAAATGCCTTTCATTATTATGTTATGTTATAAGCTCCATATCTTCTCACTAATACAAAAATCTATTATTCACAAAATTAAATTAATAAAAGTAATGGAATATGTGTAAATCAAATATAAAGATAGATGTAAATTTCTGTAATATTTGTTATTTTCATGGAAATTTCAAATTGCAAGCACTGGAGGTATTTTAGATTTCCCATAAAACTGTTGACTTGTTCGTAGACTAAAAGAGTTTATATTATGAGAAAATTACAGCTTGTTGAGCGCATCAATTGGAAAAGAGAAAGTCAAGTAACTTCCCAATTGGTAGGCTGCCTAATGGCATGATCTGTTAGCGCATACAAAACAATGTAATCTAAAACTAATTTCCAATTATTGGGTAATACCTTGTTTGTCTTAACATTAAATTATATTTATTTAATTTGAAAAGTATCAGCTTTAAGTCTTCCACATCGCAAAAGTATAAGTGATATAAGTTTATTCTCTGCATTGTCTGTGTGTTTCCTTTTGCACTTCTAGTCCTAGTCCATTCAGCCAGCCAAAACTCGTTCTATTTTTGAGCCTGTACACAGTGCGCATGCATAGTAGTTACTTCAACAATAACAATATTGTTATCCATAAACCTGAAGGTCTTCCCAGTTCCCTAAACACCAATCGAAATTCATTTTGTATGAATAGTCGGAGCTCAGCTTCGATTTACGTTGCTCCTTAAAGTTTCTCATTAAAGATAATTATATTTCAGTTCCCTTCCATCGACTTCTCTCTCCGTCCGTGGAGTGTCAAAATGTGAGCAGCTCTCAAAACTGAAACTCAATCCGCTTGGCCAGTAATTTGCAGTTCCAGCAGTTGGCTGGAAACCTTGGTAGGAGAGAGTTACTGGCTGAGTGACTGCGGACAATGTGGCAATATTCGCTACCAAAAGTTACAGTTACCCGCCAGCATCATCAACAACAATGAAATTACAACATAGCACTTGGATAATTGAATCACTCACTAACTATGCTAGCATTCACTAACTATGTATCAGTATCTGTATCAGCTTATTTTTGCCCAACTACTTTAATTCCCCTGAAAGTTTAATTACTAAATTCAACATGTTTTTAATTAAAAATCCTTCTTTAGCTAGAAAAGTGTTTGTTCTGAAACTATAACATGAATTTTAAATGGAAGATTTTGTCATACAAATTAAATTAGATACAAAAAGTAATAGGTTTAGCATGATCATAAACTTTTTACTAAAAATCATTTAAGAAAATATAATAATTTAAGTGTAAAAGGTCGGAAAAACACCAAAACACCTCCTACGCGGCGTCGGTGATCTCCTCGTGCGAGCTGTTTTTTTTTATTGATGATCCATCTTTTGGGGCTTGGGAACAGATAATAGTCTGGAGCCAAATTGGGCGAATAAAGTGGATATGGAATCAATTGGAGCCCTAAAAACGTAGATTTTTTGAAGTGGCTCGCGTTTGTGTTTTTGTTCTGGAGTCAGCATGCGCGGCACCCAGCGGCAGGAAAATTTTTTCATATGAAAAATCTTCCCAAAAATATGGCGTGTGTGCACAGTACTTATCTTTGTGGCGTCTGCTAGCTGGCACACTTTTACTTTCCGGTCGACCAATACCATTTCATACATTTTTTTTCACATTTCCCTATGAGTTTTGGCCACCACAAAACTCTCAAAACCAATGTTTTCCGGCACTAGCACTAGCACTGGCCCAATAATATTTATACAACTTTTCTTTCGATTCCTTCGCCGTTTCGCCTCTCAAAAAATAATGTTTCATGAGAAAACGAAAGTCGTTTTTTGCCAACCACGTCAACAAAAATTGGCTCTCAAAAAAAAAAAACAAATGATTGTATCGCTCTGAAATTTATCATGCCTTAATATGAATGGACTAGAAGGCACCATAATGCCTTTTGCGATTGCAGCGCACTCTTTTGGTCAAGGACGATACTTTTCACCCCACCTATGTAGTATTAAGTCCCTTGGTCCTACGCAGCCGGAGGTACCCAAAAAAACAAATATGAAATGTTCACATTTGACCTGGGAATTTCGAATTAATACTGCTGAATTTCCATTGACGTATTTTTTGTGCCGTGGGATCAAGGTGAATTTGTATTGGCTGGTAAATATTTTGTGAACTCAGATGGTTTATTCCTATCAGAAATGTTTTATTTATTTTTTTTTTTGCTATTAAATGCTTTATATGATTGATATTCTTGAACTCCATGAAATATTTAGGATAATATTGTAAAATTTACCACATATGCGGATAAAAAAGTCAAAAAAGCATAAAGCATTTGATTACAAAAATATTTGCGGAGATTGAAAAAATTGTGATTGAATTAAGTATTTCGTACTCGATTATAGAATTTGGATTGATGTTATTCCGGAATCCCGGTTTTTTTTCCTGTGTAAAGTAATTAACCTAAGAATCTTATCGAACCATTTAAATAATTTGATATTAATTTGATTTACTAAGACATTCAGTTAGTCAGTTCAGCATATGCTAAATGTTGGAGTTTTTATCTGCAAGCAGCCCAGTTGCTAATTAGATTTTGTTTCACTCTACATAGTGTCAGCACACACTGCGTATGCGTAATTGACTGGCAACACCTCAAGGGTTTTTATGGACAAAAAGGATTTCTGCTTCAGTATTCTGTTTAATGGGCCACAAAACAACATTTTAGATGCTCGTAAATCTAAGCACTTATGCTATGAGTGTAAAACCAAACGAAAAAGCCCCATGGGCTTTCAGGTATTCATAAATTTTCAATTTGTTGTTGTTGTCAAACAACAAAATCCAACTACTGGTTCAAAAGATAATTAATTTTGAAATTTTTAGTGGCCTTCCGAAAATGAGATGAAAAGTCAGTTTGTCTGTTTGTTTGTTTGTTTGTATCAAAGCGTTAAAAGGGTAAATGAGAACTTGTTCCCGATAAAAAATCTAGAAACTTTTGTTCTACGACTTTTTCTAAAAATCGCTAGTTTAGCGGAAAATCGCTAAAGCCCGCTAAAATTTAACCCCCACAGCATACAAACGATGGAAGCTACAGATATGATTGATATGTCGTTGGAAAGGTATTTTGAAGGGCTCTTAGGCAAGGGTATAAAAATATTAATCAAAGTATTATTGCTGCCTGAAAATTTAAAAGAGTTGTAAATACGGTTGTATCCTATCTTAATTCGATTTAGTGGAATGTTCAACATCAAAAATATTGCTTTATCTTAAGTGACGGAAATCTTGGCAACCTCATAAATACCAAGGAAGCTTTTTCTACTTATTCGCTTAGAGAGTTTAAGGCTATGGATAATATTTAATCATTTATAGGGAATTTATAGTCTTATGCAAGGGATATTCCAATCACCATAATTTTTTTTAATTAATTTATGCCCATCACCAACACAAACACATGAATGGGAATGGAACAATGTTAAGTCGGAATTCCCTGATAAAGCGCAAAGACTTCATGTTTGTTTTTGGGTACTTCCAATTGCAGAGGACCTAGTTGCTATATAAGGTGATGATTCCCTAAGATCTTCAGTTTATCACAAGTCTTTGTAGAACTATCAACAATCATGAACCTCATTTCTTTTGTCACCATCTTCGTGTTTGGTCTCTTGTACTTCGCCAATGGTAAGTAGTCAAATAATTCTCTCATATTATGAATTAACTTTAATTAAATATTTTCAATCAATAGCCGATCCAGTGGCTGATCCAGAAGGAAATGTCCTTATCAACGGAAACTGCGTAGAATGCAAAATTGCCGCAGGCAAAAATTGATGAATTCAGCAATCGATAACAAGGAACTTTAAGAAATCGGACCAATCTGCCTTCTCAATATTTATGATCAGAATGAGCTTAATATCAGAGCTCGTATTTCAATAAAAATAAAAAGCATTGGAGAAATATATTTCTATTCTTAATGAATCTAATTTACTTACGTGTGCCCATTATGATTTAATATCGCATTATGATTTAATTTCCACTGATTAGGACTTTAGAAAACGGTTTGTCCGCTAGATTGGCTGTGGATAGAAAATCTTATAAAAAAAACATCATTAAGAGGTAAAAGTCTGGTGACGAAAACATTTTCATGCTCCAAAACTTCTGATATCCAATTTTGTGACGAATAATATTAAATTTTATTATATTATTTTAAAATAATATTTTTGATACTCGGCACATTGCGCTTAATTCTTCATACCTTAAAAATATTTATTTCTTTGCGCAGTGCCGAGTGACAAAAACTTTATTTTAAAATAATTTATAAGTAAAAAACTTAATATCATTCGTCACAAAATTGGATATCAGAAGTTTTGGAGCATGAAAATGTTTTCGTCACTAGACTTTTACCTCGTTAAGAGGTTTTATTTTATAAGTTTCAATTTTTCATTAAACAAAGGTAATTTTTCCCATCATCACTCTTTCACTTCCCTGGAGTGTCAAAATGTGAGATATTCTCAAAGTTGACACTTAATCTGCTTGGCCAGTAAATTTGAATAATACCTGTTGGGGATTTCCAGTAATTAAAAATATATATACACTAGTGAGGTAATATTACATGGAAAGATAACAACATGATTTTCGCGGAAGCGATTTTCAAGTACTTTTACTAGATGATTTTTTTTGGCTATTAATCGAGTTGATTAAATCGAATTTTATGAAAATTAATAATTAAGATCAGTTCATTATAATAGATGTTGATTAAATGTTAAAACTTGTGATTTAAATTTTTTAAAATTACAAGAGGTGAACCATTGCAAACGGGATCAGTATTGGCTAAGTTTTGAAAGTTTGAAGTTGGTCTTTTAATCGAGCAACTTTACAAGCAAAAATGCCAGTTTCTTATTGAATTTTTTTTAAACTCGATATAACGTTAATATTTGGAGATATATCGACAACTCGATTAATCTGTTGTTGATTTTTATATTAAACTCAATTAACTGTTTAGATTTACAACAATGTATGTATATTGGATATTTATTAATTTGTAAACTTGAAGTTTTGGCAATTCAAGGCAAATAATTGTCTGATATTCAGCCAAATCCTATTTTACAATGAGCTATAATTTGGATGAGTCTGTTTGTTTAGGGATAGAGGAGGAAGTGAGGAGAAGGACAATAACATGAGACCCACAATTGTTGTTTCAGCAGTTTAATGCTAATTTGTTGCGGTTGTGTAATTCTGTTGAACATTTTGTTGTTGTTACTTGTCATAAAGCGTGAAACCCATCGATGCTTAGTCAAGTCCCCAATCACCTATGTTTGTATGCGGGTTGTGGGCCTTTATTCATGTCGTGACAGGCGGCATTTCTTGACTGTTTAGGTGTAGTTATGTAAATGACACGCCCACATGCTCATGCCAACACCCCGCTGACAATGGGCGTATGGGCGGCGAGTGCTTTGAATGCTTTTAATAACTTTACAGACACGCACACATATCCACACACACAATGGGGAACATTCTGGGCTGGCTTTAGCTAATACAAGATAAGCTGAACCGAACTGTGTGTCCACATCTATTTAGGTACTTAAAATGCAAAAGCAGCTGAGCTGAAATGAAAAGCCTCCTTCTACTTTTCTTCATCTTCATTTCTCCCTCGTCATTCGCCTTGTCCAGACTGCCTGTTAAGTTCACCTGGCTGAAGCTGTGCCTAAAGCTGGCGAGGATTAGGCCATGAAAACGCAGTCAGATGATGCTGTTAAGGCTGCCTTTTGTTGTCTTTGATGCGCATTAAAAACTTTTCCAATGAAATCAGAAGATAATTAAATTATTTGAGAGCTGGCGTTAAGTTAATTCAAGTTAACACAAATCTGTTTGGAAGAAGAATGGACAAAGATGTCTGATATTTGTTGATGCTGTAGAGCTTCTAAAATTTTCAAAGAACTCATAATTAAGGCAATTGTACTATACTATACTGTTTGTCTGTGCGTGTGTGTGCGTCCTTTTTGGCCAGCCAGGATGTGGCACATGTCTGTGCAAAACCAATTACCAAAGCTGCCAAAAATCGTAGACAAAGCCCCTGGGCAGGGGCGTCGGATATGGGCGTAGGCGTGGGAGTTGGCAACGTCACTGGCACCTATGCAAAGCACGTATACGTCATGTGGGCCCATAAGTCGCCCAATTAAACGTGTGTTGTGTGATGAAACCAGAAGCAGCAAAAACAACAAGAGTCCCAAAACGAAACCAGCAACGAAGCATGCAGCTGTCGTTTGTGTCATACAAACAATAACAAGAGTGCCGGCACAAGAGGAAAGAGGAGAATGAGAGCGAGAGCGACAGCAGAGAGAGGGAGAAGGAGAGTTACCTAAAGGGTATAAAGTTCAGCCAGCCTTACATACAGCTGCGGCCATGCATTTAGCACCGCTTTTCCATACTGTGGTTACGCTAAAACAGATTCATATTTTCCATTTCCTTTCACTATTATTTTATTTATTCTATTATATTTGTAAAAATATGTTCAGCTCAAATTTGATTTTAATTACAATATTTTAAAGAGCATTTCCTAAACTAATGGTTTTTTTTTAATTTAAGTTATTTTTAAATTGCTGCCAACCAGATGATTCATTATATAAGATTTTATTTTTTTTGTTTTGTTTTTTTTTTTATTTGTATTAAACTTTTGACCTTTGCTGTAATTGACGCATACATTAACATGCAAAAATAGGTTGCAAGCCTAAAGGCGCCTAGTTGATCAGTTGATCATAGCTGCATTTTGGGCACAAAAATGCAGCCAAATTAAGCAATCAACGCTCCGATTGTTGTGACAGTAACACAGCCTGCTAATTAAGCCCGAGTTTGGTATTTAGTGGAAACGTTGTGGTGGCAGTTGCCGAGTTAATTGCTTAAACTGGCTGAGGTCTTCTGCCTCATGATGCCTTCTGATGAAGACGGCGACGACTTACGGGTCCTGTGACTTGGCAGCCACACCAAAGTCAACGCCTTTGTGGCCTCTAATCAGCGAAAACACGACAGTCATATGGATGAATGATTTCCATGCCAAGTAGCTGACGCCCAATTTGAAGGAAAGCTCCGTCGCTAGCTCAGGTTCGGGCTCGTTCTTTCGCATCAGCGAAAAAAGTATAATTATATTGGGATATGGCTGAAATAATTCATTTGTTCCTTGCTTTAATTGGAAAACTTTGTTGAGTGTATGTGTGTGTTTGCTTAAGTATAGGTGTGAATAATAAAATTTTGCTATGAGTTGCAGTTTTTACAAGAAGAAAGGTGTATTTTTAACTAAAAAAAGTGCGTACTAAATTTAAAATCTGAACATTATTTTTTTTATATTTTTTTTTAAATTTTTAGAAATTTTTAATTTCTGTAAAAACATTTTAACTGACAAACAAATTTTTGTTTGTATATTTGCGTATTTGACAGTTAACTTACGCGTTCTTCAATGTCACGCACACTTTCATTTTTTTCAAAAATTTCTTTGAAGTATTTGGAATATACAGTCGAACTTCCCTAGCTCGAATCACCATTATCCGAGAAAAAAGAAAAATTCGAGTTAGGGAAGTTCGACTGTATATGTATTTCAAATTTCAACCTGATATCTCATCTAGTTCAAAAGTTACAGATATTTCCTCACAGACATAGCACAGTGGTTCCTCCCATAGGCCAAAAATATAAAGTCCAAGTTGAAATTTGGACTTTAAATGTGTCAACACTGTTTTAGAATTGGTCTAGCTATTAAACTGTAATCTTGTTTTTGTTTTGTTCTAGCTGTCCTCTTCAATAATAGCATCAAAAGACACAACATAATATTATTTTGGTATTGCAGCGTGAGCAACTTGCAAGTAGAGCAGTTAATAAAAAAATTAAAAACCCATTTAAAACAAAGTTATTGTGCAATGGAAGGGTTTAATTTTATAAATAAAGGCGCCGATAGGCGCCTAGGCTCTTGCTATACACAAAAATGTAACCTAACCTCAACTTTAAAAAAAAAACATGTATTTTCTATGGCAGCTATATGATATAGTGGTCTGACTTCGACCAAATTTGGTCAGAATGCATTAGGCCATCTCAAATGCATATTGTGTCAGTTTGGTTGAGATATTGCAAACAACAAAAAAGTTGTTCATACTAAGACTTGATTTTCGACTGATCGTTCATAATGATACGATATAGTGATATATAGTAGTATATCCGATTTCAACCAAATTTGGTCAGGATGTATGGGACCATCCCATATGCATGTTCTGTCAGTTTGGTTGAGATATCTCAAACAACAAAAATGTTTTTCAACAAAGACTCGATTTTCGACTGATCGTTCCTATGGCAGCTATAAGATATAGAGGTCTTAATTTAATCAAATTTAGTCAAGGTGTATCGTTAATTTTCGCAATGGTTTTTTTTAAAATATCTTCTAAAATATGTACAGAATCATATTCAAAAGTAAAACTCCCGCCCACTCCCGGCTATTTTATCCAAAGTCAACCGAATGTCCAAAAATAACTTAAAAAATAGATGCGAAGGAAAAAAAAACAGAATTTCTCATTTGCTTTTTTTTTTATATGCATTAAGTTTTAAAGATAAGCCATTAACATAAATAAAAAAGCTTTTTTTTTATTAAAAATTTGTTTATTTTATTTAAACTGGTTTTCTGCTATCATTAGTGGTAACTTAATCTAGTATATAAATAAGCTTAATACAACGACTAAGCTCAATTTAAAGATGGACTACGCCAAACATGCCCTTTTACAGCCTAGTACCGACGTGAGATAAATTTTTAGCGGCGGAAAATGCTCAATATTTCGCTGTCGACGAGCGTAATGATAGTGTTGTCAACGCAACACGAAAAAATAACATAAAATGGAATGGTAACTCTATGCGTCAGCAGCGGTTTATTTTAAATATGAACATGCAGAACTGATTTGCAAAAAAAGAGGAAAGAATAGGAAATGAAAAATGTATATTAATATTAATAGAGGAGAAATATGCGAAGGCACGCAAGCACAGCAGCACCCATCGCTTTTGAACTTTTTACGTGGGTCCTCCCTCTATATTAATGAAAAAAAACACAAAATTATCGAATTTATGTCTATAAAAACCATTTAAGCTTTCGTTCTAGAATATAATCTACCAATATTATCGTCGTTATTGACCAAATTCAATTAGTCTTCATCGTTTTCACTTCTGTGCCAGACATTAATCTCCTATATACCTAGCGAAACTCTAAACAGTTCAATGTTTCGCTGGGCCTGCAAACAGTGCTGCCCATCGCCCGTTCCTTATCTGGCAACTCCGTTTTTAGTTTCAGTTTAGTTTACGTCCGGACCGACAAGCGGAGATAAATGTCGTCTTCTTCTTTTTCACTTTACGCCTGCGTTTTTTTATATGGAGTTTGACTTACGCTAGTCCTTTTATCTCACGTCGGTACTAGGCTTAAAGCCTAAGCGTAAAATTTCTCACTTGGCATTTTTTGGAAAAATTCTTGAAATTTGACGAGCTCCACAGAATACAACAAAATTTTTTTAAAAACATAAGACCTTCTGCTTAAAATACTTCAACCATTTCTTAATTCAAAAATATAAACATTTTTCACAAATGGAACAACTCGAAAACTGATTTTTACCACGAGTTTTCGGGAAACGAGCCACAGTGCAACGTTCGAAATTGCTGTAGCCTTCCTGAAAAGTCAGTCTGCTTGTCTATTTATCTGTTTGTCTGTCTGTATTAAATCGTTGATATACCTTGAAAGTTTGAATGACTACGACTTTTTCGAAAAATAGCTAGTTTGGCGGGAAATTGCTAGGACCCCTTAAAATTGAAACACCTATAGTATCCAAACGATCGAAGCTAGATTTCGTCACTAGCGTAGTAATTACAGTAATTATTGATTAAATCTAAATGGAAAATAGTATGTGCTTAACAATAATATTTTAGTTTCGAAACCCTATTCCAATTTTGGAAATTTTTGGGAGTTCTTTTAAATAACCTTTAATTCCCCGCCTGCTTTGTTTAGAATCAGAAAAATAGTTATTTAGTAAAAACATAATAACATAGTAAATAGGGTTTTTTAGTGCTTAGATTTGGGAATTTACCGGAATTATTTTAATGGGAAATTTCCATTATATTTGGGGAATGCCAGCATTGATGATTATCATTTATTTAGTAATTATTGTATAGAAACATTTAAAATAATTATTGATTAAATCTAAAATGGGAATTTCTATGAAATAATGTCGGCCGTAGAAATTTCTGGATTTTTTCCTTAATTTGCAGCTGTAGTTTTTCCATCCATGCAATTATGCAAATGCTTGTTTGCTTCTGCATCTGACAACATTCAAATTGGATGGCACTCAATCAACATGCATCGAATTCAAATATGATGCAAAGTGCTCCTAAACGAAACTTGTTGGCCATACGTATGTCTGCGTGTGTGTCTGTGTGTGTGAGGGCCGACAGGACGTTTTAGTAGGTCGACAAAATGTCTATGCAAGTGACCTCATTTGAATTGCATTTTCCTGTGTGAAATGCGAAAGCTTTACGTTTATCAGTTTCTGCCAGATGACAGCTGACGGTGTTTGTTCGTTTGTCGTGTCTGCCAGTCTGACTCTCTAACTGTCTGACAATGTATATATAGTAGGATAATCGCCAGACATTATGCCGTCTGTCCGATTGTCTGTCAAGTTGTTTACTTGCATCCCCTATTTTCTGCAGCAAGACAGGCTAAGCACATTTCACTGATTAGCAATACGGTAGGTCCCTTCTACTCTTGTACTAGCTGCCCTTCTGGTGTCCCTCTTCATCAAGTGACATCAATTGGCATTAGGGAGAAGCTGATTGACCTGAATGGAGTCCTTAATACTGGCGCATGGAATTGCAGATTGGGAGTGCCGATAACTGAGGGGACAGAACACTTCATTAAGGTGTCAAACCCAGTTGCAAATTTAAAACTGTTTTCTGTGTGGAGCTCCAGCATTCTATTAAATGTATTGTGATTTCCAATTTAACAATGCGTATTAAATCGAAGCACAAATAAAAATAAAGTATATTTATATGTTGCACAACAGACAAGGCCGAAACCTTGTTATGCTATCGAAAATTCAATCTCCATTATATGGCATTTTATCATTATGGATTATTGGATTAGATTCAATGGAAAGATGGTGATGAGGAGGAGGAATCTGAGAGGGAAATGACTGGCAATTCATTAAATGCACAAATTGCTCAATTTGTTATTAGAGAGAGACAGAGAGAGAGGTATGATTCAACTCTAATTATTGCAATTAGTAAATGAATTCACATTAAAATGTAAATAATGTTTGGCTAAAGTTAATTGCAATGTTTAACAAACCGCAACCACAGTAATAGAAGAACAATAACAACAACTGCTTAGCAACAGCAGATGGCCAACAGAATTTCAACTTTAAGCGAGCCGGAAATGCAAAACCATCAACGGCATCATTAATCATGAGTTGCCGTCACCACTCTCTTTTCCTCTTCTCCATCTCCATCTCCAACTCCAACTCCAGCTCCTTCCCCTTCTCATTATATTTAATTTCTTCCTTCAGTTTTAGTTATAATAGTGACCTTACTTAACTCTTAGTCTGCGTTATTGTTGTTGTTACCTTAGCCGTAACTTTGGGTTAACTGTTTTTTTAATATTTTAGAAAAATTTATTTTTAATTTTATTCAGAGGCTAACACATTTATCACAAAATGAAGTATCTGACACATTTTTATTGAATATCAAGCAATTTGGTTTTGGTTTTACGGAATTGTTTTATGTTTTGCAAAATTTTTGTACTTTGGAATGAATTTTATTTTGTTTTCGTGTATTTGCTAATTAATATATGTATTTTCGATTTTAGTGAATTTTCACAATAGGCTACTGATGTTATGATTTTGGATAGGGATTTTTCAAAACTCTAGAATATAAGGACGATGTTAACTCCAAAACAGCCTCAGTTCCACTCAAGTCTTCGTAGAACAAACAACAATCATGCAGTTATTCTCTTTTGTCAGCATCTGTGTGTTCGCTCTTTTGGCTTTGGCCCGTGGTAAGTATCATAATAATATCTACATACTATATTATACAATTAACAAATTTAATATTTTCTGTATATGGCCAAAAGCTTGATCAATGGAGACTTATATTTTAACCCCAATACAACTTCGATTCGAGGGGATGGTAAGTATTATAATAATATCTACATATTTACAATTAAAAAATGAAATATTTTCTGTATATAGCCAATTCAAAGGCCAAACCGGTGCCGATCTTGTAGATACCTGGATTTAACTAACAAATGTACATACTAAGACTTTTGACTTGGGATTTAAATGTAATAATGCAAAAAGGACAAGCTGCAACGCCTCTTGTTGTTTAATTTGATGGAAATAAAAACCAACACAGACAGATAGAGTTGCCGCCATAGAAGTAAGTATTAGAATGGAGTCTGCAAATATAATACAAGCTACTATAATAATTCATGTTTGTGTTGATTCTTATTGCAGTTGTGCGCAGAGTTACTTACACGTAACTAGTTTTGTTTCGATTTGCTTTGGCTTTTCTACTGGCGAGAAAATATGTATACTTCCCATACATTTTTTTATCTTCTGCCCATCAAAAGCTTTTGTCGTTGTCTCTTATCACCTTGTTGGTCTGGCATATCAATCACAGTGAAACTTCGTTAGCTGGTCCCATTAAAGTCAAGTGCTTTCGAGTCACCGTTAACATGCCTAACAACTATAAATGCGATCACTTACAGCTCATAATCAATGACTAACAAGCAACAACAACAGCAACAACAAGAACATCAATGAAATGTTGTCCTGAAAAGTTTGTCCTATAATTTCATTCAGTTTATGGGGTAAGTTGTTGCCTTAAACCCAATATAAAAAAGTTTTGCCATTACAATGGCACAGCAGCTGGTCATAACTATGGCCGCTCCTTCATGGCCTTCATATTTCCCTTGCTCCAGTAAATCCGATGTCAAATGAAACTCAGGCAATGAAATTGAACAGAAAATATATTGTACTCGTATTACGTGTATTTATAGGCAAATTGATTGATGGCCAACCATTTAAGACGTGTTCTGTTGCTGACGCTCGGCCAGCAGACCCTTGACCAGGTTGACCAGCATCTCTAAGCCCTCCTGATTGGATGCCTTGTAGTAGGGCAGTGCCTGAAGACGCTGCAGCCATTGAGTCAGCTTTGGATATTTGTCGGCATCGATGGGTGCAAAGGCTGCCGCCGTCGAGACCGTTGCAACACTGCACAAATCCCCAATGGTCAGCTCGGCGCCAGCTAAGTATGGTCCCGTGGTCAGACAGTGTTCCAGGCCGTCATAAGCCTTCTGCATGTAGGTGACACGATCTTCGGGCACCTCGGAGACACCAAAGTAGATGATCGGCTCCACAATAAATCGCACGCGTGGAAACAGATGTCCGCAATCATAAAAGAGACGAGCATCCACCAAGCGACGCTTTACAGGATCTTTGGGATACAGAGAATCATCCTCTCCAGCATATTTATCCGCCAGATAGCTGCAGATCACATGGGAATCGCTCACAACGGTGCCATTATCATCCAGCACTGGAATCGTGTGCTGCGGATTCAGTTTGAGGAACTCGGGCGTCATATGCTCACCAGCCTTAACATTGACAAGGCTGAAAGGATTGCAGATACAAATTGAGTGAGAGACATTATGAGTGGTTAATCAACTAAAATAGATACCAGTAGTCGAATTACTGATTTAAATAAATTTTAAAACTATTGATTAAAGTATCTTTGCTGCCTGCAAATTCAAAATAGCCATAGCTACGGTTTTATTTGTCCGATCTTGATGCGATTAAATGGGATGATTGACATAAATAAATGGAAATGTTCGACGTTAAAAATATTGTTTTATCTTAAGTGACGGAAATCTTGGCACAATTATAAATACCAAGGAATTATTTACAAATCATTTTCTAATTACTTCGCTTGGAGGTAAAGATTAAGGATAATATTTAATAAATTATATTAAATACATTTTTGTATACATTTTTTATACATTTTTTAAAATTAATGTTTAATTTTAAATTAATTGTTGTGTCGGCTGCTTATAGCCTGACAATAAATAAATAAATACATAAAAAAACGGGAAAACACATTTTTTAAGGAAATAAACCTTATGCATGGGATTTCCCAGTACACTACAATTTTGGAAGTTAATTTAAGCCCAATACCCACACAAACACATGAATGGGAATGCAACAATGTTAAGTCGGAATTTCCGGAAAAATTCCAAAGACTTCATGTTTGTTTTTGGGTACTTCCAATTGCAGAGGACCCAGTTACTATATAAGGTGCTGATTCCCTAAGATCTTCAGTTTATCACAAGTCTTTGTACAACTATCAACAATCATGAAACTAATTTCTTTTGTCACCATCTTCGTGTTTGGTCTCTTGTCCTTCGCTAATGGTAAGTAGTCAAACAATTCTCTCATATTATGAATTAACTTTAATTAAATATTTTCAATCAATAGCCGATCCAGTGGCTGATCCAGAAGGAAATGTCCTTATCAACGGAAACTGCGTAGAATGCAAAATTGCCGCAGGCAAAAATTGATGAATTCAGCAATCGATAACAAGGAACTTGAAGGAATTAGACCAATGTGATTAATGATGATCCCAATAATCCCAATGAGCTTTAAATCAGAGCTCGTATTTCAATAAAAATAAAAAAGCATTAAAGAAATATATGTACCTCTATTCTTTATGAATCTATTATATTTTCAGAACTATACCTTTTTGTTTACGGACCAGAAACTGGTTGGGATAACTTATCATCAATTGATGTTATGAATTCAGTTTTTGTTATTTCTCAACAAATACTTTTTATGTAGAAAGTAATTTATAATGGTGTACTACTTGAGATGCCCGGTGCTGATCTTCCCAAGCTTTAAACTTCTAAAGAAAGTTAAGTTGATGACTTGGTTTTTAAGTGTCGGATAATTCAGTCCTTGGCCACTTTAACAGTCTTATAAACTGAATTCCACAATAAATTTGGTCTGCTTAGAATATTTGTATAGAGAAACTCTAGATCAACTTTTGTGTCTCTTGCTCTTATATTGTCTAAGATCTAGGTGTTTATACAAAGAGACAGACAGGCGACTCGGCTGCTGATGCTCCAGATCCGGAATATTGACACTTTAGGAGTAACATGCTACATACTACTGTGGGCAAAAAGTATCGGGAATTTTAAATTTAAAAAATTTTGGGATTCCAATTGGAACAAATGTTTGTACTTTTAGGTTGGCACTACTATCACTAACATCTGTGCAAAATTATACGTTAAAATATTCATTAGTGTTTAAGCTACGATTAGTTTTGTACGACGCCAAAAGTGCAATTGGCGATTTTGGTTGAATCTCCTCAATCGACTCGAAACGGTGTCCTCGGAGTGGTCTTTTGAGCTTAGAAAATAGCCAGAGGTCACACGAAGATAAATCAGGCGAAAAAGGTAGCTGTGGGAAAATTTTGGTCGAGTTTTTGGCAAAATGGTCACGAAGAACAGGGGCAGTATGAGAGGGCGCATTATCGTGTTGCAAGAACCATGAGTTGTCAGCCCATAGTTCTGGCGTCTTTTTACGCATAGCTTCGCGCAAACGACGCAAATCTCTCAAACAATATTCCTTGTTGACAGTTTGGTCGGTCGGAAGGAATTTATAATGAACTACAACACGATAATCCAAATAAACTGTCAACATGACCTTGATTTTTGAGCAAATTTGACGCGATTTTTTCGGTCTCGGCTCACCTTTAGCCGATATTCGCTCGATTGATCGGTAATTTCCATGTCGTAAGCGTAGATCCAAGTCTCATCGCCCGTAATAATGCGTTTTATCTTGTCCTGGTAGTCAGAAAACATTGTTTCACTCACTTCTACGCGGGGCTTTTTTCGATGAAATTGACCGTTTTTTGGCACCAAAATCGCCAAATGCACATTTGGCGTCGTACCAAACTAATCGTAGCTTAAACACTAATGAATATTTTAACGTATAATTTTGCACAGATGTTAGTGATAGTAGTGCCAACCTAAAAGTACAAACATTTGTTCCAATTGGAATCCCAAAATTTTTTAAATTTAAAATTCCCGATACTTTTTGCCCACAGTAGTACATTGCAACAAATACAATACATGTGCCTGTGTACTAAACGAATAACGGGTATAAAAAGCCAGCGGGACGAGTTTTTGATTAAACCGGTTTTCAAGTTAATGCTTGCAGAGCGTGTTTTAACTTTATTAACATAATTATTTTTGGGTTTAGCTTTCTTTCTTGCTGTTAAGCTTATCACAGCAACTTTTAGCAATCAGATTTTCTATCATCATTTCATTTGAAAGGGTATACAATCTCCGGCTTGACTTACCGCAGATCCAGGTCAACATCTAAGGCGGCGGCTGTCAGCATAACAGCCCGACATGGTGGACTGCGTGGCGCAAAGTAGAGAACGGGCTTGTTGGACATTCTACTGGAAAAGTCAAAGTTTGTTTCAGAGATAATATTTCAGGTTAATTGGCGTCGTGCATTAGCGCACAACAGCAAACAAACAAAGAAAGCAGCAACAAACAAAAATTGACTTTACTTTAATCGTGTTTTATTATTAATTGCCGGTCTGAGAGCAAACGCGACCTGCACAGCTGGAATACGAAAAGCTACTGAAAAGAGAAAGCTGCGTAATTCCGATCACAATGAGGCAGCTTAAAGCTTTAAATATCGATTGAATTTCGCTGGCCGTCCAAAAGTATGCTTTAAATATTTAATGAACAGCTGTTGATAGACATTAAAGCACCGTTGGTCAGTGTGAAGTGACCTAAGCTGCAGACGAGCGTACCCGACTGTTTGAGTGCCTGTATTTATCTGCTTATTGTATAGAGGAACTTAAATTTTTGATTGGTGTCTATAGCTCTTGTAGTCTCTGAGATATGGAAACGACATTCCAGATATTAATTAAAACGTATTTATGTACATATATCGACTGGGCTGTTGACGCTTATCATAAACTTAAATACCTAACGGGGTCTGTACCGACTCCTTGTTACAAAATGAATAGACACTTTGTACTTTGTACAGGGTCTAACAAGGGGTTCGTAGGAAAATCGAAAAAGGACGGTTGATAATGGAAACATTTTGATTCGAAATATAAATCAGCATCACTAAGATTCAGATTCAGATACATATTCAATTCTGAGTATTCATTTGAACCAAGTTACTGGCACAAGCGTAAATTTGCTGATGAATTAACTTACTTATGTGTTAATTCAATTACTGTCAATTTGGGGCTGATGTTGCTTCAAGGGACACAGGACAAACTTTTCGCTTTGTTGTTGCTTACGCTGTTTTGTTTAAATGTTGCCTGGATAATGGCCGGCATATTGAATTCGCAAATCATTTTCACGTTTTCCACCAGCACCAGCAGAACAGAGAATCCCTCCAAGGCAGCCCTTTTTAACAGGTGCAAGTATTAAATTTTTAAGCGGATTTGGGCATTAGTTAATGGCTGAGCCGAAAAACGCTCGCGGCGTTTGTTTTTGTTAAAGTGAACTTTAATTGGATTTTTAGCGAGCGTCGGCGAGGTCGAAATTCTGTTATTGGAATGCAGGTCGATAGCTTTCAACTTGAACTCCCGACCAAGTGCGACGGAATGAGTCTAGAATTCCAGTTCAGCTACGATTCGCACTCAAAGTGCTGCTCACGTCGAGAGTCCTTAAATATTTGGTCACGCGCCTCAGCGAAATGGAAATACCAGAGTCGAAGCTGGAGTCGAAGTCGAGAGGGAAGGCGACAAGTGGCACGTCGGCATGCAGGTGAGTGCGATTTTAGTGCGATCAAAAGCGACCTCGTTGCCCCCAGTCTTGGGCATTAAATTTAATATCGTAATTGAGTAATTTCTCTCCAACACAAACTGGATGGCAACTAAATATGTCAGGTAAGAAGAGCGGGAGGAGAGAGGAGACTCAAACTGTCTGCTGAAAGCATTGACTAATTGATTGCCATTTGACGAGTGGCATTTATCCTCATAACTTAGTTTTGCGCGTTTAATTGAAATCACAGACAGGCAACAATGCCTAAGAGAGGAGAGCGGCGTCCCTTAAAGCCCAAAAGCGTGTGAGATTAATTGGAGTAGAAGGCTGGCACAAGGACATAAGGACATGGACAGCGACACGGATACGCACTTGAAGCATGTTGAGTGAGTGCTGCCTGCCGCTGGCATTGTCAAACCTCAAGTGGAAAATCCAGTGTTATTAATGGATGTGCCAGGACAACACCCAGGGCCAGGATCAGGATCAGGGCTGGGGCCATGAAAGGCGTATACACATATTGCATAGTATAGTAAGTGCCATAGTCTGGTGGGCGTCAATCGTCTTAAATTTCCGTATAGCAATCGCATTGCCAACATAAATATTACTTAATTTCTCCGTGTCTTTCGCAATCACAACCCTCAATCCTCTCTTTCTCTGGCTTGCGATTAATAACAATTAAATGCCATTTTCTTTTTTTTTTTTTGCTAATTGCTGGCAGTTTGTGTGGCTTTAAAGCATCAGTTGCCCGCACTAAACAATGCCAAGGACACGGGACTGAAGGACACAGGACAAACTCACATAATAGAAATAAACTCGTGCCAGCAGACAAGTGTGCTTAAGACCATCAGATAAAGACAATGAAGATGTCTCTCTCTTTGTATAATGCGCTCTTCCCTGTCTCTCTCTCTCTCTCTCTTTTTCTGTAACGAAGTCATTGTTTTTATTGAAAATGAACTGGGGCGAAACATAGCAAAAGCAATTGTCAAGGGAAGGGGCAGGAATTGCGTGGCTTGGGAGGATTGTGAATATATATTTATACACATTTTATATAAATCGTTGGCCAAATTAAAAGTGACGTGCCATTACTTAGATATAGATATGACCAAAAACCAAGTAGCCAAGTCAAATAAGGCCAGGGCTATTGGCCAATGGCATGCAAATGAAATGGGCCCAAATAACAACGTCAACTTAAAGCATTCTTTAAATGCCTCAGTCAACTGAAAACACTCAAAAGAGGAGGACGTGTCACAACAAATTTAGTTCTATGGGTCCTTTGATAATTTTCAAGAATGATTAGCTTTATTTAATGCTTCAATTCAGCTGAAATAAAACAAAATTGGCTTTTAAATGAGTAAAGTAAAAGACATAAAATACATAAAAGATTTTTAGGCTTCTTAACAAATTTTGTAGGCTTCTTTATTGCATTGTTGTAGATTTTGGACTGGAAATGTTTCTTAAATTCTTAGGATAAGTGAACGGCAAAGATTTGGTTGTTTAGAAAATTTAGTTAGCTTTTTTTCTTGTAACATACTTAAAGTTCTCTTTTGCTGAAATCAAACTAAAATTCTTTATTAGGTTATATAAAATTTGTTTAATTCCAGAGCAGAGCACGTTTATATTAGCATAAAGAGGAACCTTTTTGGATGGCAGATTGGGCTTTTCAGGGGCCAAAGGTCTCCCATCTGTCCGTCTGTCCATCAATGCCAGCTGTGCGTCCGTCTGACCTCGTGACATGACATGGCTTTGGCATCGGGAATTTCAGTTCAGCTTTCAACATCCTCTTGTTTTTTTCACTTTTTACTCAAGTGGAATGAAATGCCTACAAGGCACACTTTAATTTACTTGACGTTTTTCGTTGCCATTACCGTTATCGTACGAGCATTTTCCACTTTGATGTCATTTTATTGAACTTTATTGAAGCATAAAAAATGCCAAAGCACAATTTGCTCTGTTTGTTTCTCCGGAGACTCTGTATTCAGGGGGCCAGTCCTGATTGCAGGTGATGTTTTGCCAAGGCAAATGCACAACATGCGTTTCATATGCTCGTTTTTATATGTCTCCTTCTCTCCTCCCTCAATGAATATGGATTTTAAGGGCTTTTCGAATATGTATTCTAATGGACAACGAGGTGTATTCGTGTATTCGCGATGCTGTTGCTGTCGCTGTGGCTCCTCTGGGCAACACAGAAGAGGACACGACAGGACAGGACATTTTATTGGTTTTGTTTTGATGGCGGCTGTCGGCACTCAGCCTGACTGTTGTTGATGGATTAGCGTCCGTAAGCCGAACAGCTAACCCAACATCCCCAACCAAACCTCTCCATTAACCATTCAGGGTCTGCTCAATGCATCATCAAATGGACGGGCACGAGGAAGGCTCGCCTCGGCAAAGCGGCAGCTTGACAACCAGTAACAACAACTGACATTGCGAATTTCCCCCTCAGTCTCAGTCACCCCCTCAGTCACCCTCTCAGTCACCGTTCCAGTCCCAAAAGGCATTAGATTACATTGTTTTTTATGCGCTAACAGAGCATGCCATTAGGCTGTCTACCAATTGGGAAATCCCTTGACTTTCTCTTTTCCAATTGATGCGCTCAACAAGTTGTAATTTTCTCAAAAAATAAACTCTTTAAGTCTACGAAGAAGTCTACAGTTTTATGGCAAATCCAAAATACCTCCAGTGCTTGCAAATTGAAATTTCCATGAAAACAACAAATATTACAGAAATTTACATCTATCTTTATATTTGATATACACATATTCCATTACTTTTATTAATTTAATTTTGTGATTAATTAATTTTTTTACTTTGGAGAAGATATGGAGCTTATAACATAACATAATAATGAAAGGCATTTCCCAGTTAACATAATATAAAACAACAATAATAAGGCGGAATTCCCATTTTGGTGGAATGCCCAGATAAGCGAAGGCGTCATATTTTTTGGGTACTTCCGGTTGCATAGGACCAAGGGACTATATAAGGTGCTGATTCCCTAAGATCATCAGTTTATCACAAGTCTTTGTAGAACTATCAACAATCATGAAGATCATCTCTTTTGTCACCATCTTTGTATTCGGTCTCTTGGCCTTCGCCAATGGTAAGTACTATAATAATACTATCCTATAACGTACTAACTACAATTAAATATTTTCTATCAATAGCCGATCCAGTGGCTGATCCAGAAGGAAATGTCATTATCAACGGAGGCTGCATTAAATGCAATATTACAAGTTAATCACAATGCGAATTTAAAAAAAAATATAACTATCACACTTATTTTTTAATTGATTTTCAATAAACATTTTATGATCATACAAAACTTATTATGTTTTATATTTAATTTAAGTTGTATGATGAGGAGTTTCAGATTGGAACTTAAATATTATGCAGTATGACATTGAAAATGCATGGCAGAGTTCCAGAACAAACTCAATTTTATCTAAAGAAGGATTTTTAATTAAAAACATGTTGAATTTTGTAATTAAAGTTTAAGGGGTTAAAAATATAGTCAGGAAAAAAGCTGATACAGATACAGATACATAGTTAGTGAATGATTCAATAATTAATTTACAAATCAGGTTGTTGATGCTGCTGTCGGGTTACTGTAACTTTTGGTAGCGAGTGTTGCCACATTGTCCGCAGGCACTCAGCCAGTGACTCCCTCCTACCAAGGATTCCAACCAGCTGCTGGTACTGAAAATTACTGGCCAAGCAGATTAAGTTTCAACTTTGAGAGCTGGTCACATTTTGACACTCCACGGACGGAGAGAGAAGTCGATGAAAGGAAACTGAAATATAATTATGTTTAATTGGAAATTTAAAAACGCAACTTAAGTTGAAGCTGAACTGCGACTATTCATACAAATTGAATTTCTATTGGCGTTAAAAGCACGTGGAAATATTTAAGGCTTATGGATAACAATGTTTAGATACATACATACATATATGAGAATTTCAATTGCTGTTTTGTTACCCATTAAAGAAGACTCTTTAGAACATTACAAACGTTAAGAAGTTGTGATTTGTTGATTTATGCTCGTTCTGCCCCTCTATTACGCATACGCACTGTGTACTATTAGCTGGTAGAACAAACAATATTTGCAGCTGAAACAGCAGCAAAGTGCACAAAAACATACAAATTTAAATGAGCTTATGCAATAGGAGATTTAAATGTTATGCCGAATATTAAAGCAAAAAAATTTATATTAAATACAAAAGATGTCGACAATCACTAAGTACTGGATCTTATCCCTGAATATTTATAATCAACATTCATTCAAAATTGAAATGTCTACGAAAACAACTATTATAGAATAGTTAAATATTTGATTTACATATATTCCATTACTTTAATTTATTTCAATTGCTGAATAGTTAATTTTTGTACTATGGCGAAGATAACATAAAATAATATTGCAAGGCATTTCCCAGTTTGTATAAATTTAAGCCCAAGACAACAATAATAAAGTGGATTTCCCAGATAAGCTGTGAAGACGTCATATTTGTATTTTGGTGGAATGCCCAGATAAGCGAAGGCGTCATATTTTTTGGGTACTTCCGGTTGCATAGGACCAAGGGACTATATAAGGTGCTGATTCCCTAAGATCATCAGTTTATCACAAGTCTTTGTAGAACTATCAACAATCATGAAGATCATCTCTTTTGTCACCATCTTTGTGTTCGGTCTCTTGGCCTTCGCCAGTGGTAAGTACTTTAATAATACTATTTATCATATTATGAGATAACTACAATTAAATATTTTCTATCAATAGCCGATCCAGTGGCTGATCCAGGAAATGTCCTTGTCAATGGAGACTGCATTAAATGCAATATTACAAGTTAATCACAATGCGAATTTAAAAAAAAATATAACTATCACACTTATTTTTTAATTGATTTTCAATAAACATTTTATGATCATACAAAATTTATTATGTTTTATATTTAATTTAAGTTGTATGATGAGGAGTTTCAGATTGGAACTTAAATATTATGCAGTATGACATTGAAAATGCATGGCAAAGTTCCAGAACAAACTCAATTTTATCTAAAGAAGGATTTTTAATTTAAAACATGTTGAATTTTTTAACTAAAGTCTAAGGCAGAGCTCGCAAAATATGCTCAACCCATTTTTTTTAGGCTGTCAGCTCACCAAAAAGATAGAGAAAATTGGAGAAGACTCGCTCACTCTCTTAAAAAACACATATTTTTGTTTCTTTTGAGCTTTGTGTTTTACACTAAACAGTGAGAAAAAATATGAAAAGTTCTCTAACGAAACAGTTTGAATGTGAAACTGACGGTCAACGATCAAAAACAAAAAAAAAACAAACGAAGTGGAAACAAAAAGTGTCTTATTTTAAATAAATTGAAACAAATATAAATAAAGCTTTTTTTAATTAGGTATTAAGTTTAACAATTAAAATTGAGTTAATGTTCTAGCAGTTAAGGATGTGCGCTTTTCGTTTAAAATATAATTAAGGGCAGAGAACGATCGCTCTACCGACACCTGAGTTGCGGGTGTGGCTAACACCACCTTAGCTAGCTCACTCAGATGTGGTGCCCTAAACTTCACTCCGTGGAGTGAATGATTCAATAATTAATTTACAAATCAGGTTGTTGATGCTGCTGTCGGGATACTGTAACTTTTGATAGCGAGTGTTGCCACATTGTCCGCAGGCACTCGGCCAGTGACTCCCTCCTACCAAGGATTCCAACCAGCTGCTGGTACTGAAAATTACTGGCCAAGCAGATTAATTTTCAGTTTTGAGAGCTGGTCACATTTTGACACTCCACGGAGAGAGAAGTCGAAGAAAAGAAACTGAAATATAATTATTTTTAATGGGAAATTTAAAAACGCAACTTAAGTCGAAGCTGAAATGCGACTATTCATACAAATTGAATTTCTATTGGCGTTAAAAGCACGTGAAAATATTTAAGGCTTACGGATAACAATGTTTAGATACATACATACATATATGAGCATTTCAATTGCTGTTTTTTTACCCATTAAAGAGGACTCTTTAGAACATTACAAACGTTAAGAAGTTGTGATTTGTTGATTTATGCTCGTTCTGCCCCTCTATTACGCATACGCACTGTGTACTATTAGCTGGTAGAACGAACAATATTTGCAGCTGAAACAGCAGCAAAGTGCACAAAAACATACAAATTTAAATGAGCTTATGCAATAGGAGATTTAAATGTTATGCCGAATATTAAAGCAAAAAAATTTATATTAAATACAAAAGATGTCGACAATCACTAAGTACTGGATCTTATCCCTGAATATTTATAATCAACATTAATTCAAAATTGAAATGTCTACGAAAACAACTATTATAGAATAGTTAAATATTTGATTTACATATACTCCATTACTTTAATTTATTTCAATTGCTGAATAGTTAATTTTTGTACTATGGCGAAGATAACATAAAATAATATTGCAAGGCATTTCCCAGTTTGTATAAATTTAAGCCCAAGACAACAATAATAAAGTGGATTTCCCAGATAAGCTGTGAAGACGTCATATTTGTATTTTGGTGGAATGCCCAGATAAGCGAAGGCGTCATATTTTTTGGGTACTTCCGGTTGCATAGGACCAAGGGACTATATAAGGTGCTGATTCCCTAAGATCATCAGTTTATCACAAGTCTTTGTAGAACTATCAACAATCATGAAGATCATCTCTTTTGTCACCATCTTTGTGTTCGGTCTCTTGGCCTTCGCCAGTGGTAAGTACTTTAATAATACTATTTATCATATTATGAGATAACTACAATTAAATATTTTGTATCAATAGCCGATCCAGTGGCTGATCCAGGAAATGTCCTTGTCAATGGAGACTGCATTAAATGCAATATTACAAGTTAATCACAATGCGAATTTAAAAAAAAAATATAACTATCACACTTATTTTTTAATTGATTTTCAATAAACATTTTATGATCATACAAAATTTATTATGTTTTATATTTAATTTAAGTTGTATGATGAGGAGTTTCAGATTGGAACTTAAATATTATGCAGTATGACATTGAAAATGCATGGCAGAGTTCCAGAACAAACTCAATTTTATCTAAAGAAGGATTTTTAATTAAAAACATGTTGAATTTTGTAATTAAAGTTTAAGGGGTTAAAAATATAGTCAGGAAAAAAGCTGATACAGATACAGATACATAGTTAGTGAATGATTCAATAATTAATTTACAAATCAGGTTGTTGATGCTGCTGTCGGGTTACTGTAACTTTTGGTAGCGAGTGTTGCCACATTGTCCGCAGGCACTCAGCCAGTGACTCCCTCCTACCAAGGATTCCAACCAGCTGCTGGTACTGAAAATTACTGGCCAAGCAGATTAAGTTTCAACTTTGAGAGCTGCTCACATTTTGACACTCCACGGACGGAGAGAGAAGTCGATGAAAGGAAACTGAAATATAATTATGTTTAATTGGAAATTTAAAAACGCAACTTAAGTTGAAGCTGAACTGCGACTATTCATACAAATTGAATTTCTATTAGCGTTAAAAGCACGTGAAAATATTTAAGGCTTACGGATAACAATGTTTAGATACATACATACATATATGAGCATTTCAATTGCTGTTTTTTTACCCATTAAAGAGGACTCTTTAGAACATTAAAAACGTTAAAAAGTTTCGGTTCGTTGATTTATGCATATGCTTCCCGTCAATTACGCATACGCACTGTGTACTAGTAGCTGGTAGATCAAACAATATTTGCAGCTACAACAACTGCAAAGTGCACAAAAACATACTAGCTTAAATGAGCTCATACAACAGGAGATTTAATTGTAATGCCGAATATTAAGGCAAAAAATATATCTTTGCGTTATCAAAGACTTAATACATATGAAAACTAATTTTATGAAATTCCAACTAAAGTATTATTTATAAGCATTCGTTATTTTAAGGACATGCATAAGCTACTAGAGAAATTAATTTAATTTGTTGTCACTCAAACTATGTACACAAAATAATCATATTAAATAAGCAATAATTAAAAATAAATCATTGGAGCTTGTTTCTCAAAATGGGTTGTATATAGATATCGTGACAAAATAAGAATATCAAATGTTTTGAGAGAGTGAGTAAGTTAAATAAAGAATGTGAGGGATATACTAAGCATAAGAGCTGGAGGGATAACACTCCCTGTTATAAGAAATGCTAATGCTCAAACACAAATGATTCTTAAAGCTCTTACTGTTCTTGTTGTTGTTGTTGCTACCTAATCGTGTTTAATTTGCTGCTGACGAACGAAGACACCTGCGTTCCAGCTGCGCACAGTTGGGAGGAGCTTTTGGTAAGGAGTTGGAGTTGGGGTGCGATTGCCAAAAGTTCGTTGGCACGTGATGGCAAACAGCGAGTGGCGTGCAACATGCGGGAAAGGGAGCATTGAACGGAGTAACCTACGCTTTTGTTGCTTGTGTTGTCTTTACGAAGGCTTTTACGAAAATGCTAATGAAAACTTTGAACAATTCAATGCTTTAAATTATTTTCACAATTGCCATCATAATATGAATAGTTATGATTTAAATTGTGTGGCTTTAATGATGTGGCCTGGAATGTTATGCGTGCTCTCAGTTACAAATCATAAATCTTCCTACCTAATTTGCGACAATGGCACAAAAGAGCATTAAATCCTTGTTTGTAAGACTTACTTGTGTATGGCTGTGTTTGGATGTGTGTGTGTGTGACAGGACTAAACAAATGTTTGCTGCCTGAAAGGGTTGTTTTGTCGTACAAATGTCATAAGAGACCATACAAAAAAGCATGTGAGTTCTTTGCCTCATACCTTTGAATCTTTCATTTGTACTGTGCGCCAAATGTTTATTCAGTCATCAGCCAAGGTTAAGCAATGGCAGACCACGTTGATGGCAATAAATAATTAAGGTAATGAGAATTTGATGCTTAATTTAATGCACGTCAAATTATTAAAGAGGCCATGCCGTGCATTTTAAATGCGCGCCAATTGCAAACGCAACGAAATGGAAATGAAACGGAATGAAACGCTGCCAACTATTGAGCGGCATTAATCAGAAAGCTCTCTCGCAAACTGTGCTTACTTTCTCACTCTCACTCTCACTCTCGCTCTGGCTCATCCTGACGATGCTGCCCGGGATTGACACACATTGCAGGCAAACAGCAGCAGCAGCAGCAACGACAACAATAATAAATGTTTCTAAAGCCGTTGAATCGCTAGCTCGCATTGTTTATCTTATCAGCAAGCAGATGGCCAAATAGAAGTGTTTACTTAGCAATGCTTACCGCACCCACACAATATTTCGTTTAGATATTAATTGCCTGCACTTGATATTTTAGCAGTTCATAAAACTAACAAACAGCAACAGCAACAATTTAAAAAAAACACCTCATTTTGTTTATACTCGTATCAGGGAAATAGCCAAGTTTTTGTGGCACGCGCAACAGTTTTAATAGCTGCTGCAACATTTTGTTGGGCTAGCAACATGAATGGTCTGTGCCTGTGCCGCGCTACAAGTGTCCCTGTCGCAACATAGACCCCGCACACACTCCCTACACACCCCTGCTCCTTTTGAACCAATAGCTAACATACTAACATACTTTCTCTCCTTCTCCCACTCTCACACACACTTGCTTAGCTAAGAGTTTTCGCTCTGTTTCGTTTCCATTTCGTTGCGCTCGCTGGAGCTTTTGTTGAGTTTCCCGAGCTGCTTTCATTCCATTTCATTTCGTTGTCATTTCAGTTCCTCGTTGTAGTTCAAAGCGTTCGGTGCGCAAAGCGGTAAAAACAGAAAAGCAAGAAATAAAACATAAAATCATTTGAAATAGAGCTGAATGAAAAACGTGCGCGAAGTGAACAGCAGCCATTGGCCAACTGAGTGAAGTGTAAATAAATGAAACCTCCCACTGCCTCCCTTCTAACTCCCACACGCAAACACGCACACACACACACACGCACTAACAAACATTAGTAATCACACGCATGTAGCGTGCAGTGACAGTGTGTGCGTGTGTGTGTGTGTTTCATCTTCAACTGTTTATGTTTGGAATTGTGCTGTTGTTGTGTGTGTTCTCGGATCGGTGGCGCTGTCAACCCCTGGTTATCCCCATCTATCTCTGGTTATCCCAACCCCACCTCACCCCCAGGACAGGTGTTATCTATTAGATCGTAATATGCTTAATTTGAATGTGTGCTTTTTCCATTACCTGTATTTATTATTTGTCTCTCTTTTAATGGATTGCGAAATTGCAGCAGTTGCCTGAGTTCATTTGCACTTATTACTGACCTCCATTCCAACATCAACACTTCAACATCCGCATTCGCATTCATATTCGCATCCGCATCCGCAATGGCGCCATGTTGATGGAGATTGATATTAAAATGTCAACAGTGCGTCGCAATATCCATATTATATACATATAAATATATATGTATATATATATATATATGTACATTTGTGCCAGGCGTTATCAACAAAAAACAAAAAAAAACCAATTAGCTGGTTGGCATTGCAATCGGCCATCAACAGCTCTTGAGTCCGAAACCCGCCCACTTCGACTTCCACTTCCTACACCACAATCACTGGCAATTGGTCAAACAAAAGTTTTCGCATGGAACCCTTAAAAAAGCCCCTTGTACAGTGCACTCTGTGCCGTTTTAATTGAAAAACTTCTCCAATTGAAGTTTAATAAATAACAAAAGAGACGGAAACAAAAAAAATAAAATAAAATAAACGCAAATTGTGCAAGCAACAGCCGAAGGACAAAGTTGCGCAGGTTTCGCTCTAATTTTCAATTAAAAATGGACCAGCACCACTCTTATCCGGCCTCAAAATAATAAGAAAAAGGGAAAGTGGATGCCAAGTGCATTGACCACAACATTTCCCATAGTTCTCGTTTAGCTTGGGGCCCGAGCTAAGTCCATTGTTCTGTTTTCTGTTCTGGGCTTTTCCTTCGTTGCCCTCAAAAGCTGCCTCGAATTTTTTGCCTGCGAGCAATTAAAATATGCACAAAATGTAAATGAGAGACGTCCACTTTGTTAAGGTCTGCCCTCTTTACCGTCTGCCCCTCCCACATCCTATTTACTTAGCGAACCGACAACACAATAAGCGGAAATCTTGTTTTTAAATATAGAGAAATTCGCTTTGGAGAACGGCAACTTATGTAATTAAAGTGCAAGTGAAAAATTCAACTTAATTATGAGATAATCGTACATAAGAAACACAATCGAATCCAAAGGCAAAGCGAGGAGACGAATAGAATCGAGATTGGAAATACAGTAAGTACTTCTAATAAGGACACTCTCATCCTTTTCCCATATCTCTGACCAGCATCCAAGATCAATAAACGCAACGAGGCTGAAACAGAATTGAAAGCGTGTTTATTTTTATTTTAAGTCATCCATGCTGCTGGTTGGCTCCACGTAATTAGTTTTAGTTGCTTGCTTGCCACATGGAAATGAGGCCAATAATTGCCACGCCCACATGCTGCGCCCACGCTCTGTATTAACTTAATTGAATGGCCATCATCGTGGCGGGGCAAATGCGAATTAGAATGCAAATTACGCGCTTTCAGTCATGTGCTGTCGTCTTTATGTCTGCGCCATAAACAATATTCGTATTCGCATCCTTTTTTCTTCGTCATGCTAAAAAATGAGCCATTAAAAATGTTTAAACGCAGCAGTTGGCAGTTGGACAGGTTGAAGGTGGCTCAAAAGGTGGCATGTGGCGTTTGATTAACTGGAAATTCTGTAGATTTTCATTAATTTCTTATACTTGTACATTTGCTTGGCCAAAAACTCGACTGAAAAAAGTTCCCTTCCGAGTTTCTTCTTCTATTTTCACTTTCAGTTAATTAGAAGTTGTTGAGGTAACTTAACTTGAGCAACGTGCCAAAAACAAAGCCTTGTATTCTTTACCTATTTACTTGCCATACACATATACATATAAACATGCTAATGCTTATGTGCTACACGAGTATAAGCATTTATGTGGCATGGAAATAAGTTCTGCGGCCCCATTAATAAATGAGCCACAATGATACTCTGCATATGAACAGCAGGGTATCACAGTGTGTGTGCCGTGTGGGCGTGGCACATGCGGCGACGCTTCTAATTAGAACTCTGGCAAGCAGTTGATGAGGGTAAATTGGCAAATAATTAATCGCCGGTTAATTAAGGACTTACATGGCCCAATGCCGTACTACATTTAACCAACATCCCTTTTGCCTAACCGCCTTTTAGTTAATACTGACGTCAGACAAGGCGTGGTAAGTTTTGATTAAAAACGTATTTATCAAGAAACCTGCAGGGCATCATCTGATGGTCCTATTTAAAAATTGAAAAGACACATAATTATAGATAAATTAGGTACGGCTATAAATTAGGGCAACCTTTGAGCTAGTTTACAAAAGAAAAGTTAAGTCTAAAAATAAACAAAAATGTGGTTAAAATAGAACTTTCCAAATGAAATATTTTTCGTACCATTAATTATTAAATAAACATTTTATATTTATATGAAATATTTATTACGATCTAATGTCGAATATTTACAGGGTATCTAAAAATTTTTGAATTGTTAGCAATCTTTTGGCTGCCCTGGCGTATGCGTAATTTTTCGAACGTTTGCTACTGTTCGAGCGGCCGCTGTCTTTGAGCTCTGTAAACAAGCAATACTTGTTTATATTTGTTTTGCGATTTTCAATGCTCACCCACACATGCAAAACCGCACACACACACAACCTCACGCACACACATACATACTCGTACATATATTTATATGTCTTAAAAGCAGTCAAAAACAAATAAATGCAAAGTGCGAGCTTTTGTTATTGTTGTTGTCGTTGCTCAATTTTAATGCTCGTAGTCATTCAATTTTTGAGCAATTCATGTTCCTCGTTGTTGTTTTATACTCAAATTTTATATTCATTGAAACTATAAAATTTTTATGAGTATTCATTCATTGCAGCTGTCCGCCCATCTGATCAGATCAACTCAGCTTAGTTCTGACTCATTCCAGAAAAATTTAAGAAAAATATTTCGAGTAGAATGGTTTCCCCCATCGGCTAAAGAATTTCATAAATGAAATGGCCTTGGTGTTGTCTACGAGTCAGTTTCTGAATGCATGTTCTATTAGTCGTAATTTCCCTCATAGACAGACAATAATTAAATTGCATTCGCCTTTTGCTGGATCTTTAAATCATTGGCAATGCTCGTACTCGAAATGTAAACAGTCAGGGGAAATGAATTTTCAAAAATACTTGCAATTGAAGTGGAAAATGCTTTGCTTAAACAACGGTGATTTGGGTGTTTATTTAAAAATATAAATAAAAATATACTACGTATACATTTATTTGTGTATGAAATGGAAATGCAATGGATGTCATGAAAATAACATCAGCATGAAGTACAAATTGACTAATAGGACAATTTAAATTAAAGTTTTGAACAAACAGTTCTTTAAAGTACAGATAAAGAAGTTTTACCTAATATTACATATTTGACTATGCCTGCGAAAATTCTAAAAATATTTGTTAACGGTAGTAGATATTGAAAATTAAGTTTTCTACAAAAGAATCAAAATTTCTTCACCTGTTTGTTTCCTTACCCAAAGATATACAACCATAGGTGCTTATCTTATACTTATAAAAAATATTTTAAAGCAAAATATGCTTGCTGTCTTGTGGCACGAAAGAGTTGTGTGGAATTTTCTTAGTCAAAGGCATTTCTTGGGCAAACATTTTATGTTTACCAGAAAAATTACCGCAAGGAAGATGTTCTGATAGTATGTTTGGGATGGAAATCATGAAGAAAATTGTAAATTAAATTTCATATGAATGTAGAAGAATATATTAAATTAAATTTGATTTATTCTTCATTTAAATCTTTTATGTTTGAAGAAGTAAAAAAAATGTTCTTACTATTAATACTCATAATTCAGCAATACAAGTAAATTATTAAATTTTCTCTGACTCTCTCGGGATGAGTAATCAAATTGTTTTCGGGTGCGCCAATTAAGTAAAGTGTGGCCTCTACTCATATACGATTTTCTCTTTGGCTCAACTTTTTACGCAATGTTTTGTGGCTCTGTCTGCGGCTCACATGGCGTATGAGTAATGCGCTCAAAAGCATTTATCTGCGCACACACACTTTAAATGCAAAGTGGGCGCTTAAATTTTATATAGAAAGGTAGGGACACGCCACGGACACACACACGTGTGTGCAAGTGTACTTTAGAGGGTGCTAGTGTTGAAGAGGAGGGAAAACGGGGGGTGTTGGGGGCTGTTGCGGGCTAGTCGGGATAAGCAGAGTGCTGCAAAGTGCTATAAATCAACACTCGAACCACTTAATAAAAGGCAACGCCATTAGACAACGACGCTGGTGACGAGGTGACGCTGCACGTAACCCACTACAGAACACACAACAATGCCACACACACACATACACACACTGACACTGCGTGCAAAAATTTTTCACGTTTTTCAAAATGAATTATGGCTGCAAAAACAAAAGCAGAAAAATATAAACGGAAACCAGAATCCAAAAACCAGCAAAAACCGATGAAGATGGTGGCGGCTGAGCGACGGATGGGAGGAGGCGGGTAGAGGGAAAGTGTGGGAGGGGCTCTAAAGTAGCAGCTAAAAGTTGATGGAATAAAAATTATTAACAAATGCTGACAGCTTGTGTAAACAGCGCCGCCAAATGGCCGCAGAATTCTTCATTCGCTCAGCGCCCAATTGAGGCGGTCGAATTGCGTAGCGAGGGGCGGAGCGGAACGAAGGGGGGCGTGGTAGTTGAAAATGTTTTCGTCACGCGCTTTAATTGCCACGCCTGTCTGAACAGCAGGAAAACCGCAGTCGGCAACATACGGGCATGGGGGGTGTGGGGGCGTGGCAGTTGCTAAGAGACGTTGCCTTATAACCGCATACATCTGACTGCGCAGATTTTTGCATCTGTTTAACGCAAAGCAATTGCAAATTAGCCATCATTTTAGCCACGCTTAATGGCCATGCTATTATCTCTTGTGAGTGTGTGTACTTGTCTGCTGTGTCTGTGTGACTGCTCTTATCTGCATTGTGGGAAATAAAAGCACATAAATGCGACATTCGTATGATTTTAAATATTTGCACAACGTTTCATTATTTTCATTTGCCAAGACAATGACGTTGCTTTTTCCCCAACCTCACCATTCTACACCTAACCTAATGAATAGCATTGAATACACCTACCCACACATACGCAGCACACACAATACACACCACACACACACACAATGTAGATTCTGTTGTGTTATGCACATGTCTGGTAAATTAGTTTACTTCGCCCGTGCGCAACAATTTTAATTAAATATCAAATGCTCGCACATTCTGCGCCAAGCGAAGACAACTGCGAATGACAACAACAACAACTACAATATGAACAATAACAGCAACTACAAAAACAATAATATCATAAGCACACAAAGTTTTCTCTTGTGCACAATGAAGTTTCTATGCGCTTGCCTCAACTTATTCTGGACTTTAATGATTTATTAACAAAAGTCAACTTTGAATAGAACTTTTTCTTGACGTCTATCATTTTTTTAAAGTACGAGCTTAAAGTTAGAAAATGTCATCTATTAATTCTTAGCATCTGAATATATGTATATATATTAGAGTGGGTTCATTTGAATGAATAAGAGAATCAATTTTTTTCTCTACCAAGCGCTTGTCAAAGAACAAGAAAAACATAAAATTCGAAAAGTTTGTCGTTAAAAACGGGAAAAATTTATCCAGTAATTTATTATAAGTTAATTAATAACTTAACGATTTCGATGAGCAATGTCGTTTTTTTTTTCTTCTCTGGATTGGATCCAGTTTTGCTTCTTTTCTGAATTTTTATATTATTGTTATTAATTTTTTTTATAATTTCTTTACCATGAATCTCATTTATAGCTTTCGACAGATTCGATTCTAACTGTTTTTCCTGTAGCCTGTGGATTGGAAATTTGATCATAACTAGATTTATCTAGTAGTAGTTAAAGTTATTATTTTTTGCTTCTCTGAAAAATTTAAATAGTTTCGAAAATGTGAAATAATAGATATGATTTGACTTCTAATACTATTCTAAAAAAAAAACGATTTATTTTTGTATAAATATTTATAGAAATCAACGTTTTTGTCACTTAAATAATAATTAATTTAACATTCTGTAGAAATTAATTTTCGCACATGCTTGCTTTCAACTGAATTTCTTAGTATTTGTTATTGCAAGAAATTGAAAAAAAGATCAAATCGCATAAAGAAAAAACTCAACGATAAACAGAGAAAACACCGCACAGTTTATTTTCCGCACTATTCGAAATTGCGTGTTGTGCGAATTTTATCGTTTTTCTGAGAAATGGCGCCCTCTGCTTTTTTTCCTTCATTTCATTTTCTTCATCTGGGTTCTCTTCTTCTTTTTCAGCCACAGCCTTCTTCATTTTTGCTGGGCTCATAAATAAACTGTTGCATGCTTTCAGGCGTCGCGTTTGTAGAGAACAAGCCATAACATGTACTTAGTTATCGGTCCTTGTTGTTGTTGTTGTTGCTGCTGCTGTTACTGTAGTTTGGGGCACAATCTGCGGCACTTGTTTATGGCCATTTAATGAATGTTGGCACTTGGCGTGCAGAAATGCGCCACACGAAGCCTTGAAAGCAAAAAAATCCCTATGGTGAAACTAATTTAACTGCAGCAAAAAGGGGGAAGATTGTGGTCTGAACTAGGCGTGGTCAATACATGACCGGAGACCCAGTTTACAGCTTTCAACTAGTTGTGGCCCTGGCCTGATGACACATGCAACTGCAACTGCAACGGAAAATGGAAATGCTGGAGTTGGCAGCTGCTGGAGATTAACATGCAAAGCACTGCATAAACCATACACGCTACACACTCATATATGTATGAACATACAACACACACAAGAGTATAATCCTAGTCTGTTCTCGAAACAAATCTGTCTTTGATTTTGACTCCTTGCACAGGCATCATGAATCACAGAGAAAAACAGAGGGAAAGAACAGTTTACAAACGAGCAGAAAGTTTTTATGCCGTTTTCATTTGGACAATTTTCCATTTTGCATTTTCGTGCATATTCAAGTTACGCACTTAAGTGCGTTCTTCATTCGCTAAAAGTTTGTCGTCTTCTTTTTTGGTCATTTTATTGAAATTCAAAAAAACCGAGACTCGAGACAAACTGCTTAAATTGAAATTTGATTTGCAAGACGCACACAAAGTTTGCTTCGTTTAATTCGCCTAATGAAAAGTGCAAATATTCTTACTGCCTCCTTACAAGAAAACCCCCTGCCCCTCCGCCCATCTGCTGCACTCTCATACTACGTTTGCTGGCGTCGCTGAGTCTCTTCTTCTTCTGCCACTGTTCCACATGAGGCAACAACTTGAACTTTGTCTGCACTCGAAGCAAACTGAACTGAAGCTCTGTTATTGCCACAAAATTATTTTATGACTTGGTAAACAATTTGGCCAGCTGACTTTGGCTTCTTCAAGCTTCTACCGACTACGTATATATGGGTATATAAGAATATATAAATTAGTATAGCCTGATCCAATGGTACTAAAAACCATAAAAGCTGCTTTATTTTCTTAATATTTCTCAGAAGAAAAATCCAATTTATCTGTGTGCTTATGTTTGCAATTTTATTTTTTATTGTATAAACATGACAAGACAAGTTGCTGCAGAAGCAGAAAACTAATAAACTGACTGCTAAGCACAATTAAGTTTAATCTCAAAATTGATTAACTTTGTTAAGTTTGCCATTAAAAACGTTTATGCCATGTACACATTGGCAGTGCTTTATATTTTTAATTTGCACTAAATTCTGATTCGATTAGACTTTATGAAACAGAAATTATAAAATTCTATTAAAGTATAAATATGATTATTAGTTTTCATAAATGTTTCCTTGTACCTCAACTATTTTATTATGAAATCACTAAATTTATTTTGAATTTGCACTAAATTCTGGTTCGATTAGACTTTATGAAACAGAAATTATAAAATTCTATTACAGTATAAATATAATTATTAGATTTCATAAATGTTTCCCTGTACCTCAACTATTTTATTATGAAATCAATAAATTTATTAAGAGTGAAAAATCTTCACCCAGGAAACTTGATTTGCTCACCTGTAAGTAACATTTTTACTCCTTTAAAATTCAGTTTAAATGAATTTGTTTTAAACTTCAATTTACATAAAACTTTCAGTAGTTAATTCTTTGGACTAAAAGCCACAACTTAAGTTGAGGTCATAAACCATTAAGTCATTAATTAATTATGTATTTATAAACTGTTGGCCTTATTGCTGTTGCACAAGTGCAGCTAATCATATTGAAAAACCCCAGCATAACTCAATAAACTTGGATATACACAAGTTCAGCCCTCAGCTTAATCGCTGAGGGAGATAACTGAGAGAGTGAGGGAGGACGAGGGAATAAAAACTTTGAATGCTTTGGGGTAATCAATAATTTTTAATCCCAAACGTCAGCATATCCCATACGCATTTGTTTGTGTTATCGGTATAGCTCTTCTTCTTTCTGTTGTTGTTGATGTGTTGTTGTTGCTCTGATTGTTGTTGTTGTTGTATTGGGTTAGCGAAAAGAAAAGTTTGAACCATAATTGGAGCACACGCAGTAAATTGCGTCGTTGTGTTTGCATTTCGCTGGGAAAATGAAAATGGAAATATGGAAATGATTTGTAATATGTGATTTGTGGCAGGGAGCAGTGACAGGGGCTGGCGGAAGGAGCAGGGGCAGGTGGCAGGGAGCGGGTTTGTGCCCATGGTTGGGGCACGTAGCACGCATCATTAATTTAAAAGCCGCTTATCATATTTGCAATTACTCGTTAGGTTCAGGTTGACATGACTCCCCAAGCGCCTTTCAATATAATTGCCAGCGATGAGCATATGGGATTCAAGTAGGAATCAAAATAGGGCTGCAAGACGGGGATAAGGGCCAGAGATATGCTGTGTGCACAGAAGCATTAAACTTAAATAAAATTACGTCCATCATATATCCTTTCATATGTTTGCCTTGAACCAGTCCTTCGTTGCGTCCCTTTCTATTATTCAGTTTAGAGTTCTGTTCTGTTTTGGACCCCACAAAAAGTGGCAGTCAGTGGCAGCAAATCCTTTAATAATTAAATACCAAAAAGCTGACAATCCTTTCACAATATGCCATTGAATCCCAATCAGCAAAGGAGCGTCCCTAATAATGCGCAAATAGAATCAAAATTGTTGACTCTGCTGAGACTCTCAGTCTGCCACTTGGGATGGTTGAAAGTGGCTGCCACAAGGTTGAATCTACAATGAGTTTAACTGGCAAACAGACATAAACTTCAGAGTTATATAATTCAAATTGCAAATGATGTTATTGTTGCTATTGTTGCTGTTGTTGGTTTGGTGGCACTGCGACAAAAATTCATTGACATGAAATTCGGTGCAAAAATTTTACGTGACAATGCCATGAAATCGAATTTGTCAAGCGACCGGAAATGCGCACGGCTGTTAAACATGTGCGTGTGTACACTGTACACACACATACATATATATTATATTTATATATGTGAATAAATGTGTGTGTGTTCTGAGCAAAGGCTTTGCAGTCAAACAAAGCGCAAGAAGCGGCCGCCAGCACTTTTTGATTTATGCGGCATCTTTTTTTTATTGTATGTAGAGCTCGCTGCTTATGCCGCCCACTCTGCCACGCCCACACTGCCTCGCGCTGTCGACACCATCTCGTTGAATTTAGACCAAGTCACGAGTCCTGGCCTGAATGTAGTCGAGCATGAATTGCGTGAGCTGCTTGTGCAAGTTTATTTACTTTTGCAGCAGTTTGAAAGCCGCTTGGCGTCCCAAAAACAATGAATAGACAACGACGATGATGACGATGAGCACAAAATGAAAGACATACTTGAAAATCTTTTCATTTTTTTCCTTTCGTTTTCGTTTTCGTTTTCTTTTTATTTGCATTTTTTGTTTTGTGCTATTCGTCGGCATAAGTAAATGCGGAAAACAGACCTTCAGAGGCTTCAGCCTCAGGTAAGCAACGCAAAATTGTCAAAAGCATTTCGAGGATTTTGGTGTCTCAAATTAAAAGTCCGCTCACAATCAAACGAATGCCATTCTGTTGAAATGTGAAATGTGAATAGAAAAGGCAGTATAACACACCAGTTACCGTATATATGTATCTGTGTGTGTGACAGCCCGTCAAGGGTCAAGATTTGCCCTTTCTGATATAACGAGCTGTACTCGAAGCCTGTCGAACAATACAGAAACAGAAAAAAGGCATGAGTATGGCTGTATCACCTTTCCGGGTTCATGTGAAACTGAAATTAACTTCATAACTGAGCTGGGCATTCATTGCTATGTTTCCAGCTGTCCAGCTGTACTTTGGCCCACATTACGTATACGCAATCATGGGTGAAAGAGCACATACAATTGTGCATGCCATTTGAGTCAATCAGCAAGCTCTTCAGCAATATTGCACAAATCACACATACGCCACGTTGTCCGCCCCCCTTTTTAGAAATCAGTTGCCACAAATCAGAGTGAAAATTGTTGCATGTTGAGGCATGCAAATGACTCTTATCGATGTGCGATGTTCAAGTGCTTTACACGTGGCTGATTACAGGAAAACGGTAATCACAACGAGCAACAGTTAAAACATCAAATTGCTCCATTTTTACGCATCATCTAAGGGTCGTAAGATGTCGAAATCAGTCGAAGAAACGAAGAAACTGAAGTGAAAAAATAAAATAGTATAAATAAAACCCAAGCATGAAAATCAATTTGGGGCGACGGCAACAAAACTTTCACCAGCTCCGGCAACGGCTCATTTTGTATTTATCAACTGGGGATACGTCCTTGTCGTCGTCCTCGTCCCCAGTTTATGCCCCATACTGTCCCTAAATGTAGCCACGTCTGGTCTGATGGGTGGCATAAACTTTTATTTCAATGAGAGCGAACTGGAACTGTAGCCTGGCATCCGGACTCCGGAGCAACAATAAGAGGACTCTGCTCCACTTTCAGTCGTCGTCGCCGTCGTCGTCTCAGCTGTGCCTCGAAATTTTCGCTGCTGCTTGTTGCTATTTTCGTACCTCGCACGAGATACAAAAATAATAAAAACATAAATAGGCTATACGTGACATTACGGCGACTTCAAGATACCCATTAAATTTTGAATTTCAATACAACATTTTTACTGAAAAATGCAGAGAACTAGGTCTCGATCAAGTATTTATAGCAGGTATTTATAACCTTAACAGGGTATTAAAAAGAAAAGGAAAGAGTTCTTAAATTAAAGATACCCAGTAAGCTTCAATTTAAATATAACATATTTGATTTATTATATTTATAATATATATTATATTTTTTTATATTTATTGTATTTAATATGTTTATTGTATTCATAATATTTATTATATTATAATTATATTTATTATTTTTAACGTCACCCAAGAGCCGTTGACAAAAATCAATTAAACTAAAGAGGAAAATTAGGAATATTATTTTAAATTATTAATAAGAATACATTTTTAAATAATTTGAGTTTGAATCAAAATGAATATAATGTAATAATAATGAGTTTTCACTGAAAAATGCAGCTACATAGGTGTCGATCGAGTATTTATAACAAAGCAACCGCTTTGAACTTGCACAGGGTATTAGAAACAAAAAGAAAACATTCATAGCATACTTTCAGGGCGTTTGTCCGACAATTCCGAGGCAAAAGGAAAAGTAAAAGCAGCTGGCAAGTTTTTCCTACTTGGCATACAAATGCAGGCCATAAAGCTAAAGAAACTTGCTTATTGCAAGGGACAGAAAAGAGAAGACTCTTATAGTAGGAGGGGAGGGGCGGGGCAGCGGGGGAGTGGCAACTTTAACAGTTGCAGACAGCGAGTGCAAATGAATAGCAACTGCTCTAATTTTGGACATTGGAATTACGCTTAAATATTTATAAGAAAAATGAGCAACTAAGCGGTGGGTGTCTGTGTGTGTGTCTAGATATGTTGCTGTGTGTGTGTGTTTATATATATATGAAGTGGTGTGTATATGTGTATTGGTGTGTGCCACACACATATGCTGCGACGCATTTATTATTAATGCCTCGCAATCGAAATGAGTGCCACACACACACACACACACACACAAACACATATGTTGCACGTTTCACCTATTCGTAGTTGGTATTTGTTGTTGTTGTCTAAAATGCTGCCACATTGTTTATTTGCTGAATTTGCGTTTTTTTCGACCATAACTCCACTTCCTCCCTCTCTTTGTATCTCTGTCTCGGCTTTGTTGTTTGCCTTTTGGGCCTGCCTTCTTTGTGTTTGCTACACAAACACACACACACACAACCTGCTTCACGTCTGTGCAACCTCTTAGACCTCTGACTGTCTGGCTGTCTTGCTCTTGTTTGCCTGCTTCTTGCCGTTCGCCTGTTGCGGCCTTTGACTTATTACCATTAATTTATTTATGCGCAGCGCGTCACAGCCAATATTTTATTTTTGTCCTGGGCTTGAGGTTTCCCCTTTCCCCTTTTCCGTCTTCCCATCACCCCATCAGCTTCTTATTATATAAAGAAATCGCAAAATCACTTGGCGTAACCAAAAACTCGATCCTTCGGGCTACGCACTTCCGTTCCGATTATGCAACTCGCCCCAAGCGGGTCAAAAGTTATGACTGTGTAACATTCAGTTATCAGAAAAACATAAAAGCAATACAACTACGTGTCTATAGCCCTCCTTACACAGTCTTTTTTAACCCAACACTTTAAAGTCTCGGCCAAAAGCAGCTGCCCTTAACGAGCCCGGTTTAATGGCTAAACTTGGTCTTATACGTATTTACTTAATCAACCTGCTGTAGTTGATAGCTGCGGTAAATGCGGCTCCTGCAACTTGCCTCTTTTTGAAAGTTGGGCTAGAAAGAGCGTAAACAGCATAAAACAACATTATAATTTCATGCTTCAATGCTGGCATACTTAAAATTGTTGCATAAATAGGTGTAGATAATAAAAATAAATTTATAATAGTTTATTGCTGCCCTTTAAAAGATAATGCTTAGTCTGGTATATTCATAATTATAATAAATTTAGACATTAAGGCAGACAATTCTCCTAATACTTCGAAAAGTCAGTTCAGATAATGAACAAATCTATAACATAAATGAAATAAAGATGTGGTGGATTACAATTAGTTTACAGTCCTTCAATATTCTCGTTATATTGAGATATTTTTATAGAATTAATCAAATACGATACGGTATAAATTTTTCTAAAAATTATTCTATGTTATGTGTGCCTCTTTCTTTCTGCCATTAATTAATGGATTGACAAAAAATCTATTGCAAAAATGTATCCGCCAGCTGCGAACAAAATGAATGACACATTTTTTTATCGATTAAACAGGCAACCCAGTGCACTGTCTTCCATTTAAACTTAGCAGCGAATGTTTGAGTTTCAAAGTTTAATAAATAATAAAAATACGGTTCGTTTAACATTATTTGTATCTGAAATTGTGGAACAAATTGGGGCCAAGGCTACGACAAATGTCTACAATTGGTGAGTTGCATATGTCAGACAACTTGCAACTGTTGCAACTTGCAATTGCAGCTTGTGGCAAGGCATCGATGTCATTTGATAAATATTTGAAAAGAAATTGAATGGACATTTGCCAATACGAAACTATTTTTGTTCACTGAGACAAATGTTGAACAGGACAAAACACAGACATACATATATGTAGAAACAAGTTAGCTTCCAGAACATTGAGGCGTTGGAGACGAAGGCGTGGTCAATGCGATTTCCTAATGGAAGTCATTTGACACCGGACAACGGCAACGGGCCAAAGATAAGAGCACAAGGGGCAGAGGGGAACAATGCTCGTTCCAGGAACAACAAGAACACCAACTATAATAGCTTTGACCATGTTCAATTAATTGGTAACTGCCTCTTCTGCCTCTCCTCCCCTGCCTTCCTGCTGTGGCTGTCACAAGGACGAATATTCTTGTCAGATTTTTGTATTGACGAAATTCAGTTGTAGTCTGACAAAATGTAGGAAATTGACTAATAATGGGATCTATCGGTATAACGATCGGTTCCAACATATTCGGGTAATTGTCTGTTTGTGTATGGTTACTTTTGTGGCTGACTGTGGTGGTCTCTTTAATAGCATCGAAATGTGGGAATATAATTTTCACATCACTGCAACTGCTTTGATTTACAGACGACGTCTCATTAGACGCAATTTCTATGACAATTAAATATTTATGGGCTAAAAAGGCGTCGAAGTAGGATTGAAGTAGCATGGGGAAAGAGGGAAAGTGGAGGAAATTGAGGGGTAACCAGTGGAGCGTGCTGTCATTGCAAAGACGCTTTAGTAATTGTAGTTGTTGGACGCAAAAGAAACAACGCGCTAGACTCGCACCTTTGATTAAGATATACACACAAATACAGACATGTACAGAAAAGGGCTGGACCTGGCCCTTAGTCCACTGCCAATACTCAAACGAGCAATTTAGCCAACTCATTGAAGCGGAATTAATTGCAATCGATTTTGTTAGGCGAAGAACTCGCTGAGTCTTCATTAGTCCACAATGTGTGTGTGTGTGTATGTGGTGTATGTGTGAGTGTGTCGGCATCTAAAGCTTTATGTGTATCCAAACTCATTGACTGTCCCATTTTATATCCCACACGCTATTAAAACGAGTATTAAAGTCAACGCGTTGCGGGACAAACTATTTGATTATTTGGTTTTTTGGTTTTATCTATCTGCAAACATTTAATTTAATAGATTTTAAAAGCCATTAATAATAAATTCAATTGCGTAATACAAATTTATAGAAGTTAAAAAAAAATATTAATATGTAATTGGAATTTAATTGATAAAAATATGTACTGCAAAATTGCAAATTTGTCAAGTAAAGAAAACTAATTGGCTACGTTCACAAATAATAATGGTAAAAATTAAAAAAAAAAAAAGAAGAATTATTACAATTTTGGGAAATCTTTAACAAATAATGGAATTTGCATAAATAAAAAAAGATTTATTGCACACCTTAGGAATTCGTTAAATATATTAGTCAAAATATATATGTATGGCTATAAATAATAAAATAAAACTAAACATTGAGAATTTATAGTATTTAAAAATTCACAGCAATCTCTGCAGTTTGTTAGAAATTTGAAATATGCAAGTCATCAATAAAACAATTTGAATTGAATAATTCGAAGGCTTAAGTATTTATTTAATAGTTGAAGTTAACTTTTTACAATTTACGACAATACAATAAATAATTATTAGATTATTGTTATTATGATATCGATGCTCTGATGTGGCAAGTTGAAGTAATTGTAAGTTAAAGTAATGCTATGAATTGAGGTTCGCTTACGCTGTCCAACTTTTCTATTAAATTACTTCTGAGCTGACCTAGTTTCTGATTTCAGAATTATGGAATCTAATCTGATGAAAATTGTGCTACAAATTATTTGTCCAATGCTTTGTGCAACTTGTTTGCTATCAAACTTGTTCCTTATGTTGTCAACAAAATACGAGAGTTTTAAATTCAAAAATGCAGTCAACTGTTAACACTTTGGTCGTTCTTTTCAGCCAGATAGAGATGATCATAAAACAGCAATTTCCAACCAAAAAACTTTTCAGCATGTGTGCATGTGTGTGAGTGTGTTACCAGAAAACTTTTTACATAAATTTGACATACTATAAATACGTTTGCGCTTTTCAATTTGTATTTGTAGGAACGACAGGCGGCGAGAATAAATAAAAAATAAAATAAAATCCGGAAAAAAGGGAAAACTTTGGCACGAGATCGAGATGCACGGGCGACTGGCAACAAAGTCGAGCTGCTGGCAAACGTTGCTCAGTACCCCATCCTTTGCCTCTTTCAGCCACTTGCAAAGGGATTGAGGGAAGCACGTTTTGTACACGCAGTTATAGATACTATAGATACTGCTGGATACAGATACAGATACTTTAGGTGTGCAGCTAAACAGATACTCGCGTTGATATTGAACATGTGCCAAAGCATTGAGCTGCTGCTGCGACGCGACCGTTTCATTTTGGCCAAGTTAAACAAACAAGTCAACCATAAATACATACACAGCATAAACAATCAATAACGCCAACAGTTTTGTCAACAACTCGAGCATCGCTCGTTGCCAATTGCCAATTAGATATTGACCAAAAATGGCCGCGCCCATTGATGAGAGTGTCCTGAATGCGCTGCGGGGCGTGACCAGCGCCCAGACGCGTCTTCCCAAACCGCTGCTCATCAAAATTTATGTGGCCAGCCTGAAGCAGGAGTTCAATCAGGAGCGTCGCATGCTCCTCGAGCTCGTCGGCCCCGAGCTGCAGTCCCTCTACGATGATCGACAGATTGAGGTAAGATTATTTGTCCCATAATTCAACTGGTTATTCGTAATCCTTTTGCATCCTCCCCATTGGACAGTTGGAAATTGTCGACATGCACTTTGGTACTGGAGCATTGGATGTGGCGCTGGTCGAACGGGATCCTTATATGCTGCAGGACTTTCTCCATGAAATTGACACGTGTCACGCGCACTCAAAGAGTGTCTTCTTTCTGGCATTAATTGGCGATGGCATCGGCCGCCCCCCGCTGCCCACCCACATCGATGAGGACATCTATGCCGCTCTGCTGGCCGACCAGCAGACGTCAGCCGATGATGAGGCCCTCCTCGAACGCTGGTATGCGTCTGGTGTCCTCCACATGGCCACCAACACACAATCGCAGTCGCAATCACAATCGCAGTCGCAATCGCAACGGGTCCTCAATCTGGACTATCGGTAAGTTCGCTGACAAGGCCAATTTGCTTTGTTGTTTTGTCAACTCAACTGCAGCTGCACAATGTAAATATTTGTGCAACAATGGCAGTGAGGAAAGAAAGCCAGAATCAACACTTGAGTTGATTATGTGTATTGTCAACATCCAATTAACGAGCTCAATTCAACGAAATCGATTTAATTTCGACAGAATTATGATTAGACTTAAAGTCTCAAAACTAATCTTTACAACTCAAGCACTTAACTATTGTCCTCTTGTCTAATTAGTTTCCTGCCCCCCGATGCCTGGCTGACTGAATCACGACGATTGGCAATGCTTCTAGAGAAATCCTTGCAGCGTCTGTTGGCCGCCAACTCGAATGCGGATCTAATGCGACGCATTCAATTGCTGCGACGCACTCAAATCGAGCTTGAAGTGCAGCGAGCTATGTGTAAGTAAACAAACTAAGAGATACTCTATCTAGAGTTAGGACGCAATATTTTAAAGTTCTCAAATCATAAAAAATACTTCATTACTTAAATACTGTAACTTTTTCGTTGAATGTTAATGTCAATAAAATTATTTTTATTAAAAATTCTCTTTTTTTAACATAATCTAAGTAAATAAGTATTATGACTAAATATTATCTTATTTTTAGAACAAAGTTCATAAAAATGATGCATTTTAAAAAATCATGCAATATTGTTGGTTTAGTTCAAAGGCCTAAATCATAAACGAGCCCTTAATTCTAAATTACTTTATACTTCACTTGTTTGACTTTTTCTGAAATATGGGAGTCTCCAATATAAGATTTATCAGGACAGAGTAGAATCTATACAAAAACAATTTCTGCTCTTTGCCCTCCGGGATCTTAACTGGAATACTAACTTTTATTGATAAATCTCCCTTCTGTTCGGAGAATAATGCTTGGTGTAGTTTTTCTAATTAAAGGGGTGAAATTGATTCTTGTGAATTAATTAAACAAATTAGTTTTGCCGTCCCGACTAGAATTTCTAGAAATTTTCTTTCTCTTTCTCTTCATTTCTGTAGTACGAACAATGCTATCCATAACACATTCATTGTACTTTGCTCTAATTAAGTTAAAATCTGCCACATACAATATTATAACTTATTTTTCTTCCATTCCTTCCCTTTACACTTTAATTATTTCCCATATATATAGCTAGCTTGTAGTTAATTTATGTTATTTTATTTGTAACTAGTTTTAGTACAATGTTTGCCTGCCTTTGTCTCTGACTGTTTGGGCATCTTCAATGTACTGTTCGTTTAGTAAGTCAACGTCCAAATAAAGAAGACTTGTTTCCTAACTTTTTTGTTGACTTTTTATGTCCTTTAAATGTTTAGTTTCAAATTGATATTTTTTGATTTATTTACAATTATAAAAAAGTTATTTATTATTTTTAAAATAATGTTTAAAATAATGTCGCGTTATAGAAAAATCGTGCAATTTATGTAATTATGTTGCGTCCTCCAAGGTACTTATCCACTTTCATTAATTCACACACTCTCTCTTTGTATAATCAGCTCACTCCAGCGAGAAGATATTGGCCGTATTCCGAGAGCGGGCTGCCCAGAGCAGCGGTCGGGATGTTGAGGCCGGCGAGCGGTTGCGTAAAATCAAAGATGAGCTGACCATGAACCTATCAACGGATAATCACACGACGCTGGTGTAAGTGTCCACACTATCGTCGTATACTCGAGAGACTCATTAATTTAATTGGCGACACATACTCGTAATTTGTTGTAATGGCTTGTGTGTTATTGTTGTTGGAATCGTAATTGCAGTGTGCCCGGCAGCGCCACAAGCGAGGCCATCGATCCGGACAACGAGGACCATGAAGCATATTTAAGTAAATTCAAGAACAAAGTCACCGACAAGCTGCGTCTGCTAATCGAGGCGCACATTACAAATGATCCCGATGTAATCAAGGGGAGGAAAAAGACTGTGCAGGTGAGTACGAGAAAGTTTAGAGAAGGGGAGAAGGGCAGAGTTGTGACAAGGGACAATTAATACAACAGACAGACTACAAAGTGCCTTTCATTGCTTCATTCCCCGAGCATTAAATTCAATTTATTCCTTAGCTTGACAGACGCATTTGTTTTTCATTCCTTAACATTCTTATTCATAACTTGAGGGGCAGAGTCAGTCTTACCTCCATACTTATGACTGTTATTATTGTTACTCACTTTAAGCAAAGTATGTATTTCATTGAAGAATGAAAGAAAAAAGCACAGTCATAAATTAATTCCGCGAATTACAAGCCCAAAAAGCCAAAGGCAAAACCAAAAACAAAAATGGAAGCAAAATGTTTCCTTACCTTTTGGTCGTATTTCTAAACTTGTTGTCGAAATTTTGTGGTGGGACTTGGGGAGATGCTCAAACATTTTAAGGGAATTCGCAATACGTTTCTTATTGTTTACGCCCTCGAAACGCTTTGGGCAGGTTAATTAAATGTGCGTCACAGTTTGTGTTCGACAAGTAAATTATGCGTTAAGTTGTTTCCTAGAGAAATTGCCATGAGATGTGGACATTGGCTTACATCTTTAAATTAGTGGGAAAGTTGAGCAACTGAAGAAAATGTTTAGTACAAAAAGTTTAGATTTAAAGCAAATTATGATATTTTTGAACAGCCCCAGAAAGTATACTATAGTTTTTTCTCTGACATTCAGTTTTGTTTTTCTTTTAATTTTGTATATTTTTTATTTCAATTTACTCTCCATTTTATTATTTAATTCAGAAATCTAATTTTGTATTGATTTCATATAATTATGTAAATCTGATCAAATTAAAAAAAAGAAAGCTTTGCTTTCGAAAGTGAACTCGATATCTTTCTCTGGAACTCATTTTAAATAATTTAGAAATAGGCCAGAATATATTATATTACCTTTTACGGGTCTGCTTTTGCTTTGCATTATATTATTTAGGCCTATATTGAATTTATCTCGTGTTACTTCGGAAGATTTCCCTGTTCAATATTTGCCAAAACACCTGCGAAATTGAATTGCCACCTGGCCTAAAAGTAATACGAAGAAAAACAGAAAACGAAAAGCAAAAACCAATAACCACTAACAAGGCATCTTCATTTGGCGGCGTAAACAAGGCGAATTTTGTTTGGTTTTCAATGCCGCAGGCTTTAAGCAGTTGGCCAAATTGTCGACGATGCGGGCGAATGCGGGTGGCATTGTGGGGTGGGGGTGAGTGGCAGGGTCTGACGGGAGGCACTGTCTTCCGGTCTTGCTGCCACTCGTGCTGGGAGCGGTCTCGCATTCGCCACTCGCTGGCTTTTGTTAAAAGCATTTAACATTTCAACTTGGGCAAAAGCGAAGGACACGCCGTGTAATTCCAGCGTGCCAAGCTGCCCCATTAGAGGACGTTGGCAGCAGCAGCACGCCTCTGCCTCCGACTCTGCCTCCGTCTCTGCCCCTCCCACACCCACTACCACTTACACTTACACTTTTGGTACACAATATTGCTGCTGACATATTAACACACTTACACTTGTGTACAATTCAGCCACGCCCCCTCGTGCTTGATAGCGCCCACACGAACTGTGCCTGTGTTTGCACTTAACGACACAGAAACTGCATTCAGACGCGTACAGTCAGCTCCCCGTACAAGCAACCACCCCCTGGCCAAGTGCAGCCGCATTTTAATGCCTTTAAAGTCAGGGCACCTCCCACTTGTCCTTCCGCCCTCAGCCAGCTCAGCACTTTGACAAAATGTTGTGGCATTTGAAGCCGATGCTGCCATGAAATATGCAAAGAGTAGAGACTCGACCCAGTCACTCTGCAACATGGCGTATACGCAACTTTTCTATAATCAAATTGAGAGCAAAAGCAAAAATGTCTAGCTAATTAAGCGACTCTTTCAAGACACATCTGCATTTGTCTGTCTAAGTGCCACTTGGAGTCTGAACCAAGCCAGACTCAGACCGAGTGTACATAGAAGGATTCGTCGGTGACCGCAGCTTCTCAGTGGCAATATTGATTTAGTGGCTGAGTCACATCGCAAATGCATCCTACCAATCAGATTTACACAGCAAAAGCAGCTTACAGAATATAAGCATACTTCATAAAGCCCGGCGAACTTGTTTACACTGCGAGAAACTAAAGGATGAAACTAGTTGAGAGAGATTTATTTATTCAACGAGCTACTGCCAGTAGTTTGAATATAAATTATTAAACTAGCTACGACTGCAATTCTAAATAGCATTTTAAATGGACAGTTGTGATTACAATTAAAATGGTTAAATAGTGAAATATGTAAAGTTCCATTATTTTATAACTTTTTAATTACTTGTAAAAATGTGTTATTAATATTTTTTGCTTTTGAATTATTTAATAAAATAATTACACCTTAAACTATTTAATGTATTACTATTTACATACTTATTTATTATGATTGAAAACTTAATTTGATTACTTAAATTTTGTTAGTTAATTACCTGAAAATTACCTTATTAATTAATTTGTATTTTAAATTAGATTTTATATACTTATTTGTATAAAAATAATAATTTTGTTAGCATTTATTTGTAACAGACGTAATTGTATAAATACTTAAAAATAATATTTTTTTCATATTTTAAAATGTTATTCAAATATTTGACAACTTTAAAATAATTATTTTATAAATGAAATAAGTAAGGAGATCCGGTTTAAGAATGCATTGAAAAAGCATTTCATTATTATTATTTGTGGGGCAGAAACAAGCTTTAGATATTGCGACTTGAATCCACATTTGCCAACTTTAGAGGGTCATGGTTTGAGCTCTCAACTCTAGAATTGTTTGTAGCGTGCTCAGTGTATGCATGAGTTGAGTCTGGACAACTCAGACAGAGAGCCAAAGACGAAGATGGAGAGCTCTCGAGTGCATGAATGTGAAAGGGGCGGGATGGGTAAGGGGAGGGGGAGGGAAGAGACTACTTGTTAGTGGCAAACATGCCACTGCCAGTCACGACAAAGAGAACAAGCTGGAGGATGTTAGTGACAGCGACACCAAACTCAGAACCACTCAGCAGCTCACTGAGGCCTTCAGCAGCGAGGTAAACAAAGTTACGACCAAACACACACACACACACACACCGAAAGTCACTTACATTCACTTTGAGGCAGTTGAAGGGGCGATTGGAGGGAAGAACTGACAGCGATACAGACAGTAGCGGATGATACTTTTGGCATTATACTATATATGTATGCTCCGGTCAGGAAACGAGTGCTGGCAGATGTGTAAACGGCTTTGTGTGTAACAAGTGCTGATGACAAGCTGCCAGGACTCGGAATCGGAATCGGACCGGGACTTGGGCCAGGACTCGTACTCGGACTCAGTCTTGACTTGTGATGCATGGCCTGGCAAATGTGGGATTTGGTTGAGGACTTTTTGAATCCATTTAACCGCATTTGACTCTTATTCACATTCACATTTGCAGGAAATCTTTCATGAGCATGCGACACACCTGCGGATGCTGCGCGAGCTCACGGAGAACGTGATTCTCTTGGAATCGCGGGTGCCACAGCAGCTGCGACAGAATCTGATGGCCAATTTCAAGAATGGCAGCCGCCATGCGCCGTACTTTATACGCGGAGCACACGGCAGCGGCAAGAGCGTGCTCATTAGCACCCTGTACGGTCAGGTGGCCGGGTGGTTTAACTCGACACGAGTCCATCGCGTGATTCGCTTTGCAAAGGCCACGCCCCGCTCGGCCTACAATCTGGAACTGTTGCGTGTGATTTGCCAACAGATTTCGATAATCTTCAACATACCCGAGGGTTATTTACCCAAGGATGCCTCGTTTGATCCGCTGTACATCAGCAACTGGTTTCAGAATCTTTTGCGCCGCATCGAGGACATGAACAACGATGTCCTCTTTCTGTTCATCGACGATCTGCATCTGCTGAATCCGCTGGACTGTGACATTGTCGCCGCCTTGTCCTGGCTGCCCACCTCTCTGCCCTGGAATGTCCAGATCATCTGCAGCACCACAACGCCCGTGGAACAGCTCAAGTTCACTCCCATGCAACGCGATCGATTCAAGTCGGCAGAGTATCAGTTCGACTTGAATCTCGAAGCGAATCTAACGAAGCTTCAGCGACCACCGCAATGCGGTGATGATGTCAATTTTGTGGCCTACGTGGAACAACAGTTCGATGAGCTGGAGCAGCATTATGGCCGACAGGCGGTGGCCAGACTGGCCGCCTACATCACCTGCTCCGAGTACGGCCTGACCGAGACGGAGCTGCTGGAGCTACTCATGCCCACCGACGATCCGGAGTCCCGAATTGAAACGCAAAGCGGTCACTTTAGCTTCGCCAGCTTCAAGAAGATACACAGTCAAATGGGTGAGTCGAACCAATTCTCTTTGTTTGGTTTATACCTAAGCTACGAACCTCTGCACTCTTGTAGATGATCGGTTTGGTGGTTCGAGTTCGAGTCGAGTAGATATCGAGGCATGATAACATTAATTGCCATCTCGATTTTTGCGGACTATTTACTAGATCGTTCAAAAAGTCCCCGGACTGACAGTGAAAAAAACATTTTATTTTTTTTAATCAATATATTTATTCAATATAGTCTCCGTCTAGCTTAATGCACCTTGTCCAACGGTCTTTCAACATTTCGATGCCTTTCTTGTAGTGGTCTGAAGAAAGTCACTCAAAATAGGCTTTAGTTTCCCATTCAACTTCTTCATTGGAGTAAAATTTTTTTCCCTGGATTTTGAATTTTTTGAATTTTGTTTTTTTTATTGAATTAGTAATGAATGAAAGAAAATAAAAAAATTTTTTTTGCCTCGACACGAGGGGTGTTCAAAAAGTAATGAGACTTCAAAGTTGGGGGTTGAAAAAAAAGGTGTCGTCACGGCGGCCACGATTCCGGGTCTCCGGAGCGTCGGAAATGAAAAAAAAAACGGGGTTATAATCAGTATAGATGTAATTCTGGCCCGTAGTAAAATAAAAATTTTGCGATTTTTTTTGACAAAATGGCGGCCACTTGAATTGACAAATCGAATTTGGACCCATTTTTTTGTAGTTTAGTGTAAAAAAAAATAGTAAAAAAAATCGCAAAATTTTTATTTTACTACGGGCCAGAATGGTGACAATTCTACGTCGATTAAACTTTGTTTCATCCAAATCGGTTCAGTAGAACTGGCGGAATCGTGGCCGCCAGCTCGAAAAACGTGGTTTCGAGATAAACGCGTTCAAAGTTTTGACTCCACGTGCATTAACATTAACATTGCTGGACAAAAAAGGCATGAGAACACTTTATTCTAATTAAAACAAACTGATTATCTGAATCTTTAAGACCATTCTCCAGACTTTGGTAAGCACCCAGAACTTATCAAAATTATAAATGTATACTTTTTGGTTCCGTGGCATTTCCCAAATATGTCCGTTGAAGGTCAGTATTTTAGAAAAATAATGGAAATATTTCACATTTCTAGTTAGTTGCTGTTAAATAATATTTATTTAAAAATTTTTAAATGTACCCATACTTAATTTCGCGAATTTTTGGCATTGTGCACATAGGATTGGTGTGACTATCGAGCCCTATATTCTTTAGGCTTTAGGGCTTCTTGGGCTCGTCTTCTTACATAATCTAAAGCGGATTCTTGGTTCGAATCACTCGGATTGGTATTTCCATTGGATGGTTGAGCCGTGCCTTCTGTAAAGGGGAAGTCGTTGCCGAATGGACTCTTGTTGGGGGGATTATTGGTGTTGGTATTGCCATATCCCGATGGCTCACGGCGTGGTACATCGGCCAGGCTATTGCCGGATGGATTCCAGCTGGGGGAATTGTTTTTTTGGGTATTGCCATATCTCGATGGATCACTACTTGGTACATATCCGGGGCTATTGCCGGATGGACTCCAGCTGGGGAAATTATTGTTTTGGGTATTGCCATATCTCGATGGATCACTACTTGGTAAATTGGCCTGGTTATTACCGGATGGACTCCAGTTGGAGGGATTATTGTTTTGGGTATTGCCATATCTCGATGGATCACTACTTGGTACATATCCGGGGCTATTGCCGGATGGACTCCATTTAGAGGGATTTATGTTTTGGGCATTGCTATATCCCGATGGATCAGTGCTTGGTACATTAGTTTGTCTAGTGTCGAATGGACTCCAGTTAGAGGGATTATTGTTTTGGGGATTGCTATATCCCGATGGATCACGGCGTGGTACATTGGCGGGGCTATTACCGAATGGACTCCAGTTCTTATCGAAAAGCTGTTGAGGTCCGTTCGGTGCATGGCTGTAGTTATTATCAAATCGTTGCTGAGGTCCGTTTGGCGCATTGTTGAAGCTTTTTTCGTATCCTGGTTGAGGTTTGGTATTACGCGTACCATATTCTTGTTGACCTTTCTGCTGTTCATGGTCATATCCTTGGTTATCAGGTCCAATTATAGGACCATCTGTTAAGCAACCCTCACAAACGCCATTGACAACTATTGTACCTACGTGAAGAATAAGTAAAAATATTTATTGATTATTTCAAAAGAATGAGATTTGAAGTAGAATCCTTACCCGCTGACACTCCAGCAGCTACGAGAATTATAAAGAGTGCAAACAGTGTCCATCTCATTGTGAATGTATGATATTAATCTATTGAAATATCGTTCAGTGGTGCCATTTATACTGCTTCTTATCAGTAGCAGACCACAAGGAATTTCCCACTTGATATCTGGTATTTTTCGATGACACATAACATATGGGCTAATCCGCATGTGCGAAAATTTAAAACACTAAATATTTTTTAATTAAAGTTGTTTTTTAGAGAAATAGGATACATATTCAAAGCAAAATGGCTTTACGGTGGTTTGTTGGTTCATAGCTGAGCCTAACTTGATATTCGACTGATCGTTCATGGGGTAGCTATAGGATACAGTGGTCCGATTTCAACCAAATTTGATCAAGATGCACTGTCCCATGTGCATATCCTGTCAGTTTTAGATATCTCAAAAAACAAAAAAGTTTTTGATACTACGACTTGATTTTCGACTGATCGTTCCTATAGCAGCTATATGATATAGTGGTCCGATCCAAAATCTAAAACAAACTCGATCTGCGTGCAATATAGACGGACCTACATACCAAGTTTGGAATCTCCAGCTCTTATACTACTGTGGGCAAAAAGTATCGGGAATTTTAAATTTAAAAAATTTTGGGATTCCAATTGGAACAAATGTTTGTACTTTTAGGTTGGCACTACTATCACTAACATCTGTGCAAAATTATACGTTAAAATATTCATTAGTGTTTAAGCTACGATTAGTTTTGTACGACGCCAAAAGTGCAATTGGCGATTTTGGTTGAATCTCCTCAATCGACTCGAAACGGTGTCCTCGGAGTGGTCTTTTGAGCTTAGAAAATAGCCAGAGGTCACACGAAGATAAATCAGGCGAAAAAGGTAGCTGTGGGAAAATTTTGGTCGAGTTTTTGGCAAAATGGTCACGAAGAACAGGGGCAGTATGAGAGGGCGCATTATCGTGTTGCAAGAACCATGAGTTGTCAGCCCATAGTTCTGGCGTCTTTTTACGCATAGCTTCGCGCAAACGACGCAAATCTCTCAAACAATATTCCTTGTTGACAGTTTGGTCGGTCGGAAGGAATTTATAATGAACTACAACACGATAATCCAAATAAACTGTCAACATGACCTTGATTTTTGAGCAAATTTGACGCGATTTTTTCGGTCTCGGCTCACCTTTAGCCGATATTCGCTCGATTGATCGGTAATTTCCATGTCGTAAGCGTAGATCCAAGTCTCATCGCCCGTAATAATGCGTTTTATCTTGTCCTGGTAGTCAGAAAACATTGTTTCACTCACTTCTACGCGGGGCTTTTTTCGATGAAATTGACCGTTTTTTGGCACCAAAATCGCCAAATGCACATTTGGCGTCGTACCAAACTAATCGTAGCTTAAACACTAATGAATATTTTAACGTATAATTTTGCACAGATGTTAGTGATAGTAGTGCCAACCTAAAAGTACAAACATTTGTTCCAATTGGAATCCCAAAATTTTTTAAATTTAAAATTCCCGATACTTTTTGCCCACAGTAGTAGTCTCTGAGATCTAGGCGTCAATACAGACGGACAGACGGAGATGGCTATATCGACTCGGCTGTTGATGCTGATCTGGAATTTATATACTTTATGGGGTCTGCCACGTCTCCTTCTGCCTTTTACGGACTTTTTGTTTGTGACATAGTTAAAAGACCCCTGTACTTTTTTTAGGTACGGAGTCTTAAAAGGGTATTTTTTTTTATAGTCAAAAAACTACAGTCGTCTGAAAGTTACGTGCTTACCAAATCTAAACTCTTGTTTAATTTTCTTTTATTAAAGATAAAAACAATATGGGAAAGATATTTAATATACATTAATAATTTGAAGTACAAATTAGTATACTTCATTATATTTTAAGCTGGATTGATGTGGTCATATGTTCTAATTAATTTTGTGTATTTTGATTGTTTTTGTTTATTATGCAAAACTCGATAGGAAAATGTGATAATGTTCATAAATCTTAAAGTCGACTTCCATTTTTTTGTAACTTCCGAGATGAAAGTTTATGCGAGCTACATTTTTTTCAAAAAAAGTAAGGCTTTATCTTAAAAAAGGCTTTAAAGTACTCCCGAATAACATCATTTTGCAGAACATGAAAATAGGCGTGCAAATGGGATAAGCCCATATGTAGTACATGAATCATAAAAAAGCTAAAATTTAAAAATGAGATTTCCCAATATTTTGGAAATATTCATGTCCATCTGTACGTCTGTAAACACCTGGATTTCAGCCTCTTATTTATCCATTTATAAATTTAAAGTTCATAACGTCTTTTTCAAATTCTCTAATAGCAAAAAATCAACTACACCCACACTTATACATATATGCGTGGAGCAGATAAAATTGTCTCCATGTTTCTTTGCGTTCTCAACTTAAGTTACTAAAATTATGTAACGGGTATTTCATATTCGGTGTCTCGTTAATTATTTGAAAAGAAATTTTTAAAAATCTACCATGCTTTGCAAGGGCATCAAATTTTCTTCCTTATTACAAAAATTCTTACAGTATTGTGCATTCTTCTACATTTCGTAGATAAACGTCTGCTGCTGCACGACAAGATTATGTCTGGCAAGGTGTTGATCCAATGGCGCCACAACTACTGTGCCACCGTTGCCAAGCGACGCTACATGAGTGTGGAAAGCACACGCAGCCTGCACATGGAGCTGGCCAATTTGTTCTTTCCGCAGGATGAGGACGAGAGCACGCTGGAGAACGATTCGACCAAGAGCGAAACGAAGTCCGTCATCAGTCTGAAGGAAGGAAGAGAACGTGAGCCGCACAAGGACAGAGAGCGGGAGAAGGATAATGTCTCGGCGGGCCGTAAATCATCCTCGACACACCACAACGACGACACGTCCACCTTCTACAATCCCATTGCCGCCGATGTCTCCTACAGCATGCGGCACGTCGAGGAGAGTTGGCATCATCTCATGCGCTCCGATGACACCACTCGCTTCAAGCAAATCGCAGTCTGCAATTTTGATTTCCTGCTCGCGGCGGTAAGTCGACAACATTATTTCTTGCCTTTCACTTCCTCTTCCTTCTACGTCTCCATCTCTGTCTGCGTCAATTTTAACGAGCATTTGCAATTAGTCTGTTTTGCCGGAAATTAGTTTAGCAACTATTCAAAATGACTTGCATTCTTCACGGTCCCGATTCGTGCTATTGTCGGGGAACAAAACAACAAAAAGCTAACAAAATTTGTCCCTTGACTGCAAAATGTGCGCTATGAACTTGTCTTGTCAACTTAAGCAGACAATCAAATTCCAAAAACTCATTCTACGATAAAATAAACGTTTTTTTATTTATACTTAACACAACTGGTTTTACCTGTAATAAACTTAAAATTTTAGCTTTGGGAAATAAGTTAAAATGTGTTGAAATAAAAGCTTTTGAGTGCATGTTCTATGAAATCAAACTATTATCCACATAGTTTTGACCCCAAATTTCACCCATGGGATTTGAATTATCCACATTTGGTGTTGCACACTTTGATGCAGTTGAGCTTAAAACTTAGCTAACTAATTTCTCACTTAGGAAAAAATTAAACTTTTAGCCTTAACCCATTAATTTTCTATCTAGGGGATACATTTTTCCAGCTCGGTGTAACATTTGTCAATTCAATTGAGCTTGAAACTTTTCTTACAAATTTCACTCTTTTAATTGTAGACAAAGAATAAAATATTTAGTTGAATTTTAGCAGTTTATATAAATATATAATTTAATCTTAATTAAAGTTAATTGCCGTCTTAGAATGAAAATGCAATTGACTCGTTAAATAATAAAACTAAATGCGTAGCTTAAACTCTGTTCTAAATTTGCTAATTTAATTCAGCAGAAATTTGAATTTTCTAATTGAGTTTGACTCACACTAAAATGGTTGAAGCCTTCCAGGCTTTAATCAGATTATGCATCATAGATGTGACGTTTGCATAACATTTTAAACAATAGCAAAATCTAATAGGGGACCGAGATGGAGACTTTCACTTTGCTCGGACATCTGACAGCTCATTTGCCGCTTAATTGTTTAAAACGATGTCATTCATTATGAAAGTTGTTCACGATGAGTTTTGGCGCTGAATTGCAATTCATGATTATTTAAGCAGCTTTCGCGAATCGTTGCCAAATCGAATGTAGTTAACAAAAGTTTTGATATTCTATAGAAATTTTATCACCGTCTGACAGATGAAAATTGCATAGGATCATAAATTTAATATCCGACCAGTTGCAATTCATGCGAATAAATCCAGTTAAATTCTGCGAGGAAAACAAAGGAAAGGATGAAACTTTTTTGTGAAATTTGAGGCAATATCTAAAATGAATTTTATTAAAATGAGCCAGCTGCAAATTATACCATACGTTGTGAGAGCAACTTTTATAGACGGCCGAACTGCTTTTCAATTAGACGAATGCATAAAAGTGCAGCAGCAGCAGCAGCAGCTGTAAATAGATAGAGGAGAAGCAGCTGCAACCTGATTTAATTAACATTTTGCTAGACAACGCCAGCTGAAGGTCAAAAGTCGTTTTTGTAAATGTTGCAACTTTGCAATACATATAAAATTCAACGAAAGTGACAACGGAACATACTTAAGCAAACACTTTACAGTTTTGTAGTTAACTTTGAAAGCACCACTAATTGCATTCTTGTAGCTAACAAATTTCCAAGAAATTAAGTATTAACTGAACTGAACTGAATGTGAATAAAACTTAATCAAGCTGCAGTTTAATGCGGCGTATACGTGATATTGTAGTTAATGCGTTGATTGGAGATTATGTTGCATACTTGCAGGTGCAAACGGTATCCATTAGCTATCTGCGCTGTCTAATCGAGCACGTCCGCTGCTATATACTGGATAGAGATATCGAGCTCATCTATTATACGATACGCAAGTCGAGCGATGTCCTTACCCGGGATCCCATGCAGTTGGGCTCGCAGCTCATCTCTTGGCTGCGACCGATTGGGGAGCACGATGATGATGACAACTCGCTGCTGAGCATGACCGTTAGATCGGCCACCGCCTGGTGTGATGGCTATGCGGTGCCATTGCTGGTCCCCCTAACGGGCTGGTTGCCCGCCCCGCTGCCCTCCCAGATACGCAACATGACGGTGTCAGGGACGGGCGTAATTCGCGCCGTTTGTGTGGCGCCCTCGAAGCAGCATCTGATACTGGCCACCAATTCGGGCGATGTGCAACAGTGGCACATCATGAGCAACTCGCTGGAGCACACATACAAGGGTAAGTTTGTAATGTGTAATGGGTCAGACATTAGGCGAGCTAATCATGTGACTTGTGACACACACACACACACTCACACACATACACACACAGGACACACAGCGGCAGTCACGTGCCTCCTGGTGGCGCCCCAACAATCGCAGCTGCTGCTGACCGGCTCCGAGGATGCCAGCGTAATGGTGTGGCACGTGTCCTTGCGCGAGCGACGAGCGCACATTAAGTAAGTGGACTTACCTTCCCCATCCCCACTACTTCCCACTCGTACACTTAGAAAAATATGTCATTCTGAAATTGACTTGAATTTAAACCACTTTTAATCAGTTAGTTTGGTTGAAATACGTTTATACTAAACATTTCTTATTCATTTTATTTTTATTTTTCTGTGTTCTTAATCTAGAATGTATCAAGATTGAAATTAACTATTTTTTTTTGTCAAAGCTAACTTGTAATGAGTTTTTTGTAACCCCTGTTTTTTCTGAGCGTATTAAATCTCTGCTTTCGCTATTAAAGACGTCATCATTTCTGTTTTACTCTCTTCCTCCTCTTTTAGCGCCCATACGGCGCCAGTGACGGCCGTGGCAGCAGGTGTCAATAACACGCTCATCATCAGCAGCAGCGAGGATGCAACAATTGCCATCACTGACCTGGCCAGCGGCAAATTGGTGAGCAGCATGTACAAAATTTATGTCCAGCAAATGAATCCTAATTGAAATTGAATTACAATCCAACGGCTAATTATCTCCCCCCTGCCCTCTCTTTGTTTATGAAATGCATTTTGGCCTCAAAGCCAAATTGCAAATGTGAAATGTGAAATGCGTTTTACTGTTGCCAAAATTGCAGAAACGCGACGCGAACCGCACAAAGCAAACCACATTAATTTGCATAATTCCGAAACCCAAAAGCTATTGCAGACGAGGTCAAAATCTCTGTGTATGTGTGTGTGGGTATATATTAATATGTGTGTGTATGTGTGAGTTTGGCAAATGACAGTCCTGAAATATTACCCTATATAGAAAAATATATAATACTCATAATGCGAGTATTTACCATGATTTATGCATTAGAATTTATTTTTATTTTATTAAATTAATTGAAATTTGCTAAAATGCTGAATTACAGTAAAACTTTGCTAAAGCTAACTTAAATCGGGTTTAATTAAATTTTATTTAATTTAGCTTTCATATCTTTTTAGCTTGAAATTAATATTTATTTTAATATAATTGAATTGTAAATCTCACATTATTTTTTTCCAATTTTTTTTAATTTATAATAATTGTATTTTTTGTCGATTGTTTTAAGTCAACGTTAGATTTATAAATAGATATAGCAAAGTCAAATTTTATTTTAATAATTTTTTAACTAAAGTAGACTTATTTATTTATTTCATGTGTTCATTGTGTTCCAGTTTATCAGAGTTAGAGCAATGCTTGCACACTTTACAGGGTAACTTCTCTTCGTTCACTCAACCGCAGCTATTTGAGACTAGTTAAACATGAATTTGCGACTGACGAATGTGGTTTCCAGGACGGGATTCAGAGGGGGATTCAGGGGAAACCTGACGCAGTCAAGCCGAAAACGCCTCCCTGTGTCCATGTCATAAATCATATTAAGTTGAAATTTCAGAGTCACAAACACACACGCATACACATACAGACACAAATACGCATATACGCATACAGATACAGGCACATTAAACTGTGATTAACTACAATGCAATGTTTGCATATAAAGTGCTCCAGAACTGTCCTTGGGTGTCGACGTTTGTTGTGTGTTTACTGTGGCAAATGTTTGCGGGCGTCAGCGCCACGCCGCCTGTTGACACACATATAAATTAGATTTATTGCCACTTGCTTGGTCCTTCCCATCTCCTGCAATTTCTGCTGTCATATTTTAAAGCCAATTTCGCTGACTACAGAGAATTGGGCGATTATATAAGTTGGCTTCAAGTGCAGCTGGTTTCTCTTCCTCTTTTGTGATGGCGTGACTTGTCAGACAGAAAGAGAGACAGAGACGCACATGCAGAACGTTGAGTATTACAGGCGCTTATTAAATTAATTACAACATTACGTATACGCCGTGTCGTACATAGTCATGCTGGGGACATTGCTTTCGACGCTCGCTGCTTTCGGCATTTAAAAGTTTGGGTAATTTATCAAAGTTTTGGCATTTTTGTGTGACTTTCGGCAGTTGTTACGCCCCACGCCCCACGCCCACACATCCCACATCCCGACACCGCCCAGAGCCCATTTTGTGGCATTGTCAACATCGCATGCCAAGCGGTAATTAACTTAATGCATACAAAATGCGCCACACTCACAAAGAGAGCGACAACAACAACTACGATAGCGACAACGTCACTTGTGTCACGCAAGGATCCTCCCCTCCACTCCCCTTAACTCTCTATCCACATGCATAATACTATTAAGTTAAAGGTTTACCTTTATCGAACCATAAAAGCGAATTGCACTCAATGAACTCATCCGTCTGTCTTCCTGTCTGTCTCTCCATTGCCATTGCAGCAACATCGGATTACCTTTCATCGTGGCCCAGTTAGCGGTATCCTGGTGGCTGGCGCCTGCGATGTCCTCATCTCGGCCAGCCATGACAAGAACATATGCGTCTGGGATCTGGAGAACTACACGCTACTCAATACCATGCAAATGACGAGTCCAGTGCTACGCATCGATATATCATGGAATTCGGTAAGTTAATGGATTCATTTGATACGTATATTTGACAAATCACTTTCACTTACTTCTGTCTGTCTGTGCAATGCAGAGAAATCATAAATCATATAAATATAAATACAACTAGTTGACTTACTTGGTATGTGTAACCTGAATCGTGATCAACTTTGACTTGAGTGCCTTTTGTTATATAATTGAAGCATTCCCAAAATTGCTTAAGTCTTTGAAAAATTGCTTTGCTGTGCAAACAGTTTTATTTTCCACAGAAAATTGATTTTTTCGCTTAATTTGTATGTCCGACAAAGTAACTCAATACAGCATTCAATTGGGCGTAACTCAAAATGAAATAATTAAAATGTATACAAATTTTAATAAGATATTCTTATAGATACAAGAGGGACATAATTAAATTGTATACCCAACAAAAATGACTTGTAATTGGTCAGCAATTGTGCCATTTAATTTGCACATTTTGAAAAGAATATTTTTTAAAATTATATTGAATAGATGTTGGCGTTTTTCCTTCAATTTAATTAAATTTGTTTTTTTTAAATGCTACTTGTTAAGCTGCAGCTTTGTGTATTTAACTTTTAAAGCATTTGGCTTAAATTCAGAATACAAAATGGCAAGCTCTCCTCTTTCAACCTTCTCTATCGCTCCTCCTCAATCTCTTTCACTCTCTGTTTATTCACATGTAAAGCAAAGGACTAGCAAGGGTTCATCCTGCTTTTTCCACATTCAATGTTCTTAGTTCGCAGTGTTTGTTGTGTGCACAATTTAAAGCTGCATTTGATAGATACAATATACAATATACTTTGTAGTTAAAGATACAACAGATAAAGCTGAAAGATGTGACAACGCTTTAAGCTCTAAGCGAACTAGGGGACTGATTGGGGACTGAGAGGGACATAGAGGGGCCTGGAGGGATAATTCTAATAAGTGATTTTGGCTTGGAAGATCCGCATTACGAGCCAAATCCTTTGTTGTCAATCAGCATGATAAAAGAATAGCAGCTAGCAGGCGACGACATACCATTTGCTGTGTAAGTGTGCGAGTGTGTGTGTGAGTGTGTGTGCGTGTGTGTTGGTATTTGTATGTCTATCAATATGTATTGCATACTTAGCAGCAATTTGGCACGCAAAACAATATCAACATAAGCAAAACGAAGACGTTTTGTCAATGACAACTATGAAGCTTGGAGCTAGGAGCCAAGAGCTAGGAGCTGCGTGACAATTGATGCGTATGCCAAGGCACGTCAAGAGCTATCAGAGAGACAGCGACAACAACAGAGAGAAAGAGAGAGAAAGAGACACTCGAGATACTCGAGATACTTGCCAGTTGCTCACACTTCAATTGCTGCTTGTTGCCATTCTATCTATTGCTATAAATCGACAAACAACAAAGTCTGGAATGCCGACTTTGTGTCACTTTAATATCGCAAGCGTAAGAGTAAACAACAATCGAAGGCGATGGGGGAATACTACACAGAAAGAAAAAAGTTGACTAGAAATTCCAGTTTAAATTTCATGATTTTAAGCTAAAATTTAAGTTAAATTAACACAATTTGCGTGAAAAGTGGCAACCACTTCAAATATTCAAATATTCAAAAACCAAAAATCTATTGATTTAATTTATCAAATTCTTATAGAGCCCCGCTTATGAAAATATTTGAGGAGAAAGAATAGAAAAATTGTACTTGAATCAAGTGCTTTGTAATTGGTTTAAGAAAATCTTGGATATCCGAACTACGGATTTTATTTCTCTGTGTATGTGCTGCAACACTAGACTCAAAATATATGGACAATATCTGACTGATGGCTGACAGGATACTCGCATTCGCAGTCCTCCATTGGTCTTTGTCTGCTCGCAATTGATAACAGCACGCTGATATAAGAGACTCTCGCATTTCAAAGCTCCTGTCCATGTCCTTGCAACTCACTGCTCGAGTTACACAATATACATATAGACGGCAGAATTCGCTACTGGCAATTAGAAAACTCATCTCTCTTTCTCTCTCTCTTTGTTATCCAACAACGCCGCAAGGCAACGCATTTAAAGCCAAAAGTATAACCAAATTTAGCTTATCACGTTAAACAAAAGTGGCGAAAATTGAACAAATTGGCTATAAGCACGTTGCCAAATTGCTGCTGATAAGAAGCCGTCACACCACAAAGCCTTCCTACTCGTAGACATGCCCAAAAGGCAAATTTCGCTAGCGAGTGCTAACAAAAAAAATAATCAAATTGTTCCAGGCCCAAATTGAAATGTAATTTTTACGGCATTTATATTATATTATTTATATATAAGTGTGTGTAATTGTGTGGTTATCTAGCCACTTACTCGGCTAGTTCTTGATAAATTTCAAATGTCATTTTTTTTGGTTTTTGGCTTGGCCAGCCGGTAAATGGCAAATGGTAAATGTTAAATGGCAAACGGAAATCAACTTTCTTACACTTTAACTCACATCCTGATGGCCCTGCGGCACGCTAAATTCCCAGTGCTCAAGATCCCTGGCATAGGTCACCCTCTCCATATCCCCCCTCAATTCCCTCTTCCTACTGCGTCGCATTCTTTCCTGTCGTATTCCAGACATTTTCCCTTGAAAATTGAAATGTTGCAATGCGGCAAATGGCCCCAACAACAATGTCCTTGCCGTTTGCCACTCGACTCGACTCGACTCGTTGCTGTTGTTGCCGTTGTTGTTGCTCTTGGCCTTTTTCAATTTCCCGACTTACTTGAAAAATTGCAGCCAACCCAAGGCACACAGTTAAAAATTTATTAACCTCAAAAGCAATTGCAGAGTACATATTTAATATGCATTCGAAAATTGTTTTGACATTTGCTCATTACCTTATGCTTAAACCATTATTATAATGAACTTTTTATTTCATTTTCGTATACTTTTTTTTATAGAAAAACTATTTATTTTTATTCAGGCGTGCCACAGAAATCGCAAGTAAATTAGAATTCCGCACAAAGCATTTCCGCACGGAAATTTCCGAGGTGCCACAGAACCTCGAGAGATTTAATTTTTTTTATCATTTTCACCAACCTTTTCGAAGTAGGCTGCTAAGGGTTAACACCTTCTTAGATTAAATTAAGCAAGGGTTTGGTTAGCTACTTTTTTAGGTTTTTCATTGCAGAAAAATAAACTTTCATTTTTTTCTTATTTAATTTATATAATTTAATTCATTTATATAATAATTGACTTTTTTTAGCTACAAAAAATTCAAAAGCAATTGGCGCGACAAAATAAAAGTTACTCGACAACTCTAACGACTGTCTGCCATTAGTCTGGCAACTCTTCGTGACAAATGTTTTCACACATTGCACAATAAGTTAAAGGTTTTTTTCGGTAAAACTTGATCTAGAGCTATTTTTTGGATGCCTAATTTAAAGAAAACTGAAGTGGTTCCATATATATATTTTAAAAACCTTACGTCGAATTCTGATTAGAAAATGTGGCATCGCTGCCCCTGACTTCGAAAATCAGACAAAGTCGCAGCACTAGTTTATTTCGCGTAAAATTATTCTGCGAGTTGACCTGTGGCACAGCGAAAGAATTTGAGGTGAAATTCAAGCGAAAGAAACATTAATCTACTTAGGGAACTAAAACCGGATTAAATAACAATAATATCTGATAACAATTATTTATTTATTGTTTATAATTTGAGTAGCTTTAAAATTAATTCAATAATTGATATTTTGATAATTGTTTTGATTCTTAAAAATATGTAAATTTCAGCTCATAGCTATTCTCTTAATAGATTGGAATGAAATGTATTTTCCAACATATCAACAATAAAAAATTTAAAAGTCTTTATTTTAATGCAAATAGTCTAAGAAAAATGCCTCGTAAAATTAATAATTATATCTAATAACGGCAACGAGTCGTAGAGCATTACATAATTTGCCCATTTATTCATTCATTTTGCTCAGTGTAGTTAAAAAAAATGTTGAGCTCTGCAGTTGTGGAATGCAATTTATTAATATTTGATTGGATATGGGCATTCAGGAGATGTGGATGCAGAAGTGGAAGTGACAGGAGACAGGAAACGGAAGGGAATTTAACCTTTTGTCGGCGTCAAATGGCGGGGAATGCGTTAAAATAGCGTTGAAAATGCCAAATTAATTACATTTAATGTGCATTGTACGAGTACGAGTTTGTACCTTGTGTAACTAATTGCAGGTATTCCTGCTGGCACTCTGTGAGGATAATGCACTCTACGTGCGCACTTTGGCCACAGGCAAGGAACTGCACACACTGAAGGGCCACAAATCGAAGGTAAGTCTGCAGGAACTGCTGCAGGGTATTAGAGTAGAGTAGTTCAACCAACAGTTTCTGGGCTAATCCAATGTCCAATGTCCACAGATACGCACCATGTCCATTGGCAAGGACAGTCAGCGTTGTGTGATTGGCTGCGAGGATACGAGGGCCCTTATCTATGACATGCACTCCGGCAAATTGGTGCGCTCGATGCCGCCAAATCCGGGTCCAGTCACAGCCGTTTATGCCATGGACATGGATGATTTCCTGATCACCGTCGGTGGCAACAAGATTACCTTCTACTCGTTCCGCAACGAGGAGCTCTACGTCAATCCCTACTCACGGCATCCACGGCGCAAGCGAAGCCTCAAGCGGCACGCACAGGCACAACGTTCCCCCTCCACCACGTTGCCCCCGATCACGTGCTTCGATCTGTCCCGCGACTCACAGCAATTGGCCATCGCCTCGGGTCGGAGTGTTCACATGATGCGGATCAATACGCCGGAATATCAGAGCACGCTGGAGGGTCACACCTGTGTGGTTAATTGCCTGAAGTTCTCGCCGAATGGTGAATTTCTGGTCACTGGCGGCGATGATCGATTGGTTCAGGTGTGGACTCTGGCGCTGGCCGAGATCAATCACACATTCAAGGGCCATGCCGCGCCGGTGATGCAGCTGGTGGTGTTGATGGACTCGCTGCGTGTCATCTCCACGGACCGGGAGTCCATGATACTCGTCTGGATGGCCGCCTCGGGCAATGTGCTCCAGACCATTCAGGGCCCCTACAAGAGTCTCGCGGCAACCAACAACATGCGCTTCGCTGTCTCCACCAATGGGGACAACACTTTGAAGATATGGTCACTTACCCAGGAGGATGAGAAGTTCTCCGTATCGCATTCGGATGAGATCACCTGCTTCGAGATCAGCGCGGACAGCATGCACATTATCACTGGCTCCAGGGACATGTCCCTCAAGGTCTGGCAATCGGTGGGCGGCAAACTTAGCCAAGTCCTCGTTGGTCACAGCGATGCGGTCACCTGTGTGGCCGTCTCCGTGACCAACAAAACCCAAGTCATCTCAGGCTCAAAGGACACGAATCTCCTAATCTGGGACCTGCTCACTGGCGAGGAGGTGCACACGCTAGCTGGCCACTTGGGACCTGTCATTGGCGTCAAAGTCTCTGCAGATGGTGAGTAACCTAGAGGAATTTTAATTTAAACCACTTCCCCTTCTTTAAAATTCGAATATTTGAGCAAACATTTTAGTAGCAAATAAGCAAACAAACAAATATTATAACCAGACATCACAAAAACGAGTTTTTTTATTATAAAAGTAAAAAATAAAATTTTAATTTGGCAACTTTTTTTTTCAATATTATATTATAATATTATATAAGAATATTATAAGAATTAAAAATTAAAAAAAAATTTTTCATTTTTTTTATAAAAATTAAGAATACAAATTATTTTTCAAAAAAAATCAAAAACTAAATTTGTATTATAAATGTTGAAAAATGAAAACTGAATGAAATATCTTTTGAACCGGAAGGTGTATTTCCAAAAGTGACATGTACATAAATAAAAAGACACAGCAAATTTTTATAATAAAAATTTAAAAATAATTTGGATATTTAATTTAAATTTATTTGAATTAATATTATTATAATTTTTTTATTATAAATTATAATTGGTTTATTATTTTACATTTATTTTTTAGATCGAAAAAAAGTTTTTTTTAAGAAAAGTTTTTTTTTTGATAAAAATCAACAAAGAACTAATAATAATTTACATTTTAAAAAATTAAAATCATCCCTGATTAAAACTGATAAGCAAAAGGAAATTAAAAGAAAATAGTTAATTAATATACTTATAAATAAATATACATTTTAATTTTCATTGTGCAATTCCTTTTCATTGGTAGCAATTAAAATTTGTAATATTTAGTCTTATGCCTCTATTCAAATTGTGCTGTGAGATTTACTATGAATAGTCAGATATAGGTTTTATTTATTTTTTTTGTATTTTTAATAAATATATATACGTACATGTATGGATATATAAACGGTTATTCCACACATGCATTCACATTATCCAATATAATAAATACTCAATTGATGCAAGATGACTTTAAATAATAAACACCAAAGCTTTTCGATGTTTGCTGATTTGTAACACAGTTAATATAATACTGATATTATTTGTCGAACATTGTATAGGGGTTCCTAAGCCACAACTCTTCTATCTGCCCTCTCCTTGCAGGTTCCACGGCTGTTTCTGGCAGCGATGACAAGACTCTGATTGTTTGGGAAACGAAACGCGGCCTGGCGCTGACGTCGCTGCAGATGCACGTGCCGTTCACCCACTTCGACATCAGCCTGGAGGTGTCGCGTGTGCTCGTCCAGCTGGTCGATAGCTACAACTTGCCCGTCATCTGTCTGCACAACACGCCGGCACAGTATGTGAAGCTGCCCACGTATTCGGGTCCCAGCAAAGACGTAGAAGGTAAAACTCTCTTAGCTTAGCTTAACTCCTCCTCCACTTGACTGGTTTTTGCTTCATTTCGTGGACAGACTTGCGACCACAGGGCCCCAAGCGGCAGATGAAGCGGCTGCTGAAGAAGGAAGTCTCCCTGGACACCTATACCTGGCAGAAGAAATACGGACACTTGACCTCCTCCGTGATGATGGCCCAGGTGGATGAGCGCTTGAAGCGACGCTTTAGTGTCTCGGCCAGCATGGAGGAGATCTCCAAGATAGCCGAGACCAAGACGGGCGCCTCCCAGGCCAATCTGGGACCCGAGCAGGCGGCTCTTGCCCAGTCCCAGCACTTTGATCAATTGGAGGCGTTGTGGAACAAACGATCGCCGCCAAGACGACGTCACAATGCGGTAAGCAAACCCTTCTCCCTCCCTCTTCACCCCTTCCCTTTGATATCACTGCCCTTGGTAGAAACTGTGTGTAGTCCTTAGGGATGTGAGCGTGTCCAGAGCACGCACGTGTTGACTTCTTTGTAGAACGCGTCTCTCATCATTTTTCGTATTCATTTGATTTCCATTTTATGTTGACTTTTATTGGCTTCGTCTCTGTTCGCTTACACAACTTGCAACTGCAACAACTGCAACAACAACTGCAACAATTAAAGGGCTTGTCGAGGCAAACATCGCTGGTGGAGGACCGGTTAGAGTCCTCCGATGACGATGAGTATCTGGATGAGCGTGCAGGTATGTTGTCCGCCTCCTATGACCACATCCATCTGCTCGCACGCTTGCCCGGCATCCGAACCCTGCACGATGCATGGAAGACGAGTAGTTTGCGTGTTTCCCGCACCCGCACCCGAACCCGTACCAGTACCAAATTCTATGTCAGCACACCCCCGCACAACAACAGCAACAGCAACAACAACCACGACAAGATCACAGACAACCACAGCAACAACAACAGTGCACCCAATTCCAGCTGCAATCTTGGCCAGCTTAACTCTCAGGTGGCGCCCGATTTGGTGCGTGATCTGCTGCAGGCAGAGCGTCCGGTCACATTGCGTCATCTGTTCCATTGGTCAAGCCTGTGGCGCCATCGACGCCAGCGCAACTGTCAATCCCTGCAGCCGCATTTCCGTGTCAATGTGCCGGAACGAGCGCAAGCTCGTGCAACGCCCATCATTCTGGTGGAGAACTATGATTGTCGGCAGGTGCAACGCGTGCGCACCGATCTCGTGCTGCATCCACAAAGCAGACAGGCTTCACTTGGCCACATGGCCGTAGAGCATGCCACTCCCAGTCTGAGTCCGAGTCCCAGCAATACTGATCCTGCCAAGAAGCCCCAATCATGTGGCTTCTTTGGCCGCCGCTGGACGCTGTTCCGTGGCAAATCCGAGCCAAAGGGGCGTGTCACGCCCACAATCACAACCACGCCCACTGAGCCGCCCACTGTCAGTTGCAATGACTGCGTGACGCAGTGAAAGAAACTGACATATCAATCCACTGAACTGCTACACAACTCTTTTGGCACCTTCTACACTGCACTACACAACTTTGGTTTACTAAAAATATAAAAAAAATACTTTAATCTTCTTAACTTAACACATTTTTGTAGCTGTAGTTTTTTCTGAAGTAGTTAGTTTTAATTTGTTTCAAAATAAAAAAAAACTGCAAATACTTTTGTGTAAATTTTCTTCTTATTTTCGTTTGTATATATTTGAATTTTGTGTGTCCCAAGTGAAAGCAGGTAAGTGTAGTGTATTGCATGAATATATACTCTTCCAATACTTCCCCAACTGTTCATTGAAGCGTGTTCTCTTTTCCTATTTCGCATCAATTCCGTTAAATTGCGTTCAATGGTTATATATGTATAAAAATGGAAAAAAAGAAATGGCGAACGCTGAAAAGTATGCTGTAAATTATCTCACATGAACGCCATAAATTGCCATCAATAAAATTTCAGCTCGATTAACACCATGAAACGAAGAACGAAATAACCAAAACAAAAACAAATTTGTCTGTGGCAGATGCTGCACATTGGATCGCATCGATTAAATCAATTGAATTGAACGGTCCATTTAAATGAATTAAATGCAATCAATAAATGCTCTGCAATTTGCAATCTGTGCATGTCCCACTTTATGTGTGTGTGTGTGTGTGTGAGTGAGTGTCTTTTTGCTTGTGTGTGTGTACATAACACGTGATTTACAGTTTTGGAGCATAAGATGATGTCGAGGTAAGCCGAGAGTTGATTTCGTACTTCAATTCTGCAGTTGTTCTGTTGGCATGTTTTGCTACTCTCTCTCTCTCTCTCTCTCTCGACTAAATTGTTCCTCCCCAAACCCCAGAATACCCACTACACCCACACCACTCCATTAACGAAGTTGCGGAAAAGCAGAGAAGAAAATTGAAAAGTTTTGTATCATATGTAAATGTTACTATGTCATGCTTTATCTCGATCTACTTATGTAACACTTTGATTCATTGATTCCAATTCAAAAGTTTTGCGTCCTTTGTCTCTCCTCTTTATTCCTTTCTCACTTTTTGTCACACACACACACACACACACACACACACACACACACACATATATTCTCACTGTCTCTTCTCTGTTTCTCACTATCTCGATGTGTATATAAATTTGAGAATTTGTTCAAGTTTTGTTAATGTTTTGTTGCTGTTGCAACACACATATTTTGATAATATTACGAGTGTGTGTGTTTGTGTGTGTGTGTCTCTGTGTGTGTGTTTGAGCTTTGTCCAAAATGAAATGAAATTCCATTTTTTCGTTTCGGTTAACTAATAAACAACGAACCAACGCCTAACCACGAACCAACAACAACCAACAGCCACCACCAGTTTGAAAAACAGTTCCCGCAGCTCACTGCAACATGCCCCACAGCAACAGTAACAGCAACAACAACAGCTACAACAACAGCAACAGCTGCAACGACACAGCAAACAGCAATAATTAAAATCCAACGCAGCTATATACATATAATTATTTCAACAAATTTATTACCAACTACAATTTACCCACTTAACTAAACTCCGATTAAAGTCGAAAGTTTGTGACTTTTCCGCTTTTCCGAGAACTCAACCCAAACAACAAACTAGAAAATAATTCGTACTTTATTAGTATTAGTTTCAGTTGGCATGGAGAAAGTCTTGCAAAAATTCCCAGCACTTGAAACTAATTAATCTGAATGTGAGTGCAATAGAATTAACTTCATTCGAGCATTTTGAGCACTTCCCAATACTGCAAAGCATTCTCTTTGACGTACTTAATTGATAACTTTGTGCATTTTAGACGATTTCGACGAGTTCTTTTAGACTAGAGGTGCAATTTTTCAACAATAAATCGCAACACTATCCGCATTATCTTTCGTATTTACAAACATTACCTCACTGCAAGTGCTGAAATATTTTTGAGAACTCTACAAAATATATCACAACACATAACAAACAATTCGAAACATAATCAACTACGTTCTTATAATGAAAATCTACACACAAATAAAAAAAAACATATATATTAGATTGTACTTAGTTATCGTCCTCCTTGTATGGAAGATATTGGAACTGCCCAAGTAAGTAACTAGATAAATATATCGATTACTAATTAGAACTGATATTTTTAGCCTAGTTTATCACATTGCTTTTGGTATATGATTTGCCTTAAATGGAAACGATCCATTTACATTTCTCACTTGCAACTACATGATAATATTTAAAAAAATAATCATTTATTCAGTTTCTATTAGTTAAGTATGCCAATCTGTAGTACTGGGCATACTAGGCATGCTTTTAGCTTTAGCAAATCAAATCTTAAATCTTACTTGCATATAACTAACAAAACTATAAATTAAATATGTTTAATAATAATTGAAAATCCCATACACATGCATATACAGATCATTTCGCTACAGGAGGAGGAGGATACCACAAAGGATAAGCAGTAAGCCAACTCTTCTCTGTCAAAAAGGTTAATTAATCTACAATAGCTATTAAGTAAATGTTTTAAATGGTAAGCAATAATTACGAGCCACTGGCTTCAATTTTCACACTCTCCTCAGTGATCTATGAATTTCAATGATTTTGTTGTTTGTGTCTGTCTGGCAAGAGAGATAAGGCGTTTGAGGATCGAAGAAGGCATATACTCGAGTTAAACTCAACTTTCGTTTACACTTATTACATAGATATCCCTGTAGTCTGTAGTCTCTAAAAGCAAAAACCACCGTCTCAGACTTTGTAGAACCTAGCAATTTAAGAGAGCCATTTTGACATTTTAATGTTGTAGAATGTTTTAGTATGTACCTACTTATAAAAATAAAACCTTGAACTACATATATGTACATATGTATGTTGTTAATAATATATGAGTATAAACATTTATAGTTTGTAGAAATGTTGAGAAACCAAAAATACAACCACAAACTTTAAGGGGTTAAAAGCGTAACTATGCTTAAAAACAAAAACAAACAAATTAAACTGTATTTGTCACAAAGAAAATGCTGCAAATGCTGAATAGAATCCAAAGTATAAATTTATACATAATATTTTATCCGACAAAACTAAAACAAAAACAAAAAAACTGAAAAAAGAGAAAAGTTAACGCACATTTTACTTGCATTTCATTTCAGCATTGTAAATATTATGTGTGTATTATATGAAAATCTCGATATCTTGTTTAGTCACATATCCATATCCATAGCAATGCGTTCAAATTGTGTAACTTTACTCTGTTCCAAGTGCACTGTATTTTATTATTTCGGTTCAACTCGCACCTTAGAAAACTTCAATAACTATCTGACAATCAGAAGTTCTTGTCTAGAACAAAAACAAAATAAATTAAAGAAAAGAAAAGACAAAAAAAATGAAATAAAATATTAACAGAAAGCGATATTTCTACACATATTTCTATGCATGCAACATGTGAACTTGTTTAACCTCTAATCTAAGGCCCTATAGAACATATAGAAACAAACAAACATATGTAGAACATAGTTGAACAACATTTGCTCTATTGTAAAACCAGAAGGTTATTCAATGTAGGAAAGAAAATTTATAAATGCCGGCAAAATAATTTCGGGTTCTTAGCATGTGCCACAACTGCAGTTCAATGATTGTTGAACTCTGACCCAAAGAAGCACAGCACATGCATGTGCTAAATGTACTACTAATAGAACACACACACCACACACTCACACACTACTGTCTATGTCTATTACAAAATTAAACTAAACTTTACTGGAAAACAGCAAAACCTCTCAAGTCTTTTAATGGAACCAAATAAGGCACTGAAATTAATGATGCTGCCTATCGGAAAAACGTTAAGTAAGTTAATGATAATGGGTAAATATTCATCGCCTGTTTCCTTATTCTCAATTAATTCTATAGGTAGTATTCAATGAAAATAAATGGATTAATTGTATGAAGGATGCAACCAACTAATGATCTGAGCCAGCTTACATACTCGTAATTTGAAGCTGATATATCAGTCATTCTATACATTTCTCTAACAGCGCAAAACCAATTCAAAAATAATTGTCGTTGTTCCTTTAATCAAGCCACCAATGAATTTTAAAGTTAAAGTTGTTGAGAGATTTGACAAAATTTATAACTAAATTGTTTTATCGAATTTTAAATTAAACAATTTAGATCACACCTAAAATTAGTACCATTTTTTTTTAAAATTGATATTAGAATTGTATCAGTCGATTTTTGTCTTCAAAAATAGGTTTGAAGAGCTGAAATCCTTGAAATTTAGGGATTATCGACATCGCTTAAATGTCCCAACTCTCCCTACTTAATTAAAATAACTATTTTTTGGGGTATGGAAATGTTTTTGTCACAAGATTTTCACCTCGTAAAGAGGTGTTTTTTTCGAATATTCGAATATACAAATGTTTTGCATTTAATTTATACATGAATTAATGACAAGTGTAAATAGTGACAAATGAAACAAAACAATTAATTTGCTGCACTTTGATTGACAGCATTTAATTATGCAATTCCAGTTGGTGTTACATCTGCTACAACTGTTGTAACGCCTATCTTGTTGGCCATTATGACACCATTTAGCCAGGGAATGTCAGGCTAACTAAACTCAACTCGGCCACATCAGCAGCCAACAAACCGCAGACTCAGCCATTTTGTTTGCAATGTCTAATGAGAAAAGTTTGCGGAAAACATTGACAATGAATCCTGTTGATAACAGTGAACAAATGACAGAGACTGAACGACAAAGAGAGAGGGAGAAGGGAGGAAAACGCAAGCATAAGCTGCCAACCTGAGTCCCAAAATGTGGGTTTGCCTCCCGGCGTGGAATGACTGGCATTGAGCAGATGACTACAGGCCCATTTTCGTTAGGCTCTTGTTCCAACACGTACACACAATAAGCAATAAAAAAAAAGGAAAAAAATCATTACGATTCCTTCTCAAACATATACTCGTAATATCGATTGTTATTCAAACTTTTGTTTGGCCGAAACAAAGTCGCATGTGGCGCATTCATTTTTAATTGTTATGATGACCTTAAAAGCAAATACATAAAATAATCATTTGTCTACATGTCCTAAGTAATTGACTAAATGTTAAGCCCAGTTACAAAGCAGAGGAACATTTATGCATAACATGGCATACCCTTTTATTAAATTTTGGTTTGAATCGTGTTTATGTATAAGCCGTGGTAGCCACAAAGTTTAACTGACCCTTTTTTCAGTCATTGTCTGACATTCTTTTAGCCTTTTCGTGTCTGCCACAGGCCTTGTCGGCTTTAATTACTTTTGTTTTCAGCAGCAACCGCATGAGACACAGACTGAAAATGAAAACTCAATGAAAACTGTCGGCCTGATGAATTGCGAGTCGCTTGAAAGGCATTAGGATTGCTTTGTGCTCGAATATATTGAACCACAGTCAAATGAACTGCATAGCATTCTCACTGACTGATTGACCACCAAAAGCAATGCCACCAAATTAGAGAATATTCCAATGTATATTCTAAAGCTAAAACTACTTCCTTTTCAAGCCAAATCTCACCCGTATTATCAACTCCAATAATGTGGTTAAGATACTTGAGCTCGGATTTGGCATAAGGTGAACAAAAGCTGCTCTCAAAGCAATTTGGGAACGTAATTGCACTGAAACGACAGAATGCAGCATAATATTATCCGTTGTGTGGCTCGTTATACGCTGCGTATACGTTATATTGCATCTCGTATACGCATCGTCTGACGAGCCAAAAGCCAAGAAACACACGCAATTAAGGCAAGCTGTAGCCAAACTTTTCAGTTGGCTCCAATTGAAATGCTCTGCTCTCAGTAAAGACTTTTTGGCCAACAATAAGTACTATGTATTAAGAAGTTTTCGGCTTTGTGAAGCGAAAGTTAACTTGAAAGAAACTACCAAAATACGCTCGCAAACTACGGATGAAGATTAAGTCACCCACTTGGGCGACCACAGCTCCATGGAGTGGCACAGTAAGCGCTTTTTATCGGTGCTTACCCGGGCACCCCTCAACCATCATCATATGCATAATTTTCATTCCTCTTTTCCTCTTGCTGGCCAAGTAGTTTTTTTAAGAGAAATTGCATTAAAGTCGAACATTCTGCTTGAAAAGCTTAGTGGTGAGCAAGGATCTACCCTGCTATTACCAAAACAAATAGCTTAACTAAAGAGAGTGTTGTATAATTTACATTTTTTTCTCTCAATCCATTAATATGCCTTTAAAATATTTTATTTTCTGTACTACGAAAATGCTTTGCGTTATCATTTGTGTTATCATTTTCAGAAGAAAAATATAATTTTGTACTTAATATGTGAGATTACTGTAAATGTTTTTTGTTTTATAAAATAAATAAAGCAAAGAGTAGATATAATTAAATTGTAAAACAATTTTGAGAACACGAAATAAATTGATATACTGACTGTTTCACACATATGTACATAAATAAATATTTACTAAGAAGTACTATAATGTATTTAATTTTTAATTTTGCTTTTCAGTATATTCTTTGCAGATATTATATTGTTTTTGCTATATAAAACAAAAGTTTTAAATAAGAGTAATTTCCTGATTTTTATAAAAAAAATACAAATAGCTGTAATTTTAATAAGAATTTTAAAAATTGCAAATAACAGCTATTAGGTAACTTTAAAAAAAGTTGAAAAATAAGTTTTATTTTCAATTTGTATTAAAACAATTAAAAATAAAAGCTAAAAATAATTTAAAACAAAAAAATTTAATATAAAAATTTATCCTGTTACTGTTCCCAAAATAACGTATGTGCAATTTGTTCAATGTCCCTATCATTTTTTTAGTGTTGAATTCTTTTTTTGACCTATAGCTTCTTTTTGCGATCCCTGATTAATACAAAAAAGATTTATTTTGAAAATTCAATTTATTTTAAGATTATATTCTTATTTCCCTGAGTTAAACGTGAGATGCGAATGTATCTACCAAATAGAATAGAAGAGAGAGAGAGAGAGACATAAGGATGCACATAACTCAATCAATGCCGTCTTTCATCTATTACAGGGTATACAAATGAATGCTGCAGTCTGCTGACATCATTTTCATAGCTGAAAGCAGAGTACTCCAGAAAGTGTTTTGTTTATCTTTAGCAATAATAATGAGTAAATATTATTTGTTGTTGTAATAAATAGTTAGTTGAACGGTTTTTGGAATCAATTTCAGTTATGAGCTTAGCTTATGCTGCTTTTGACAAGGGGAATCCCCGCAGGAGACGGAGATGAAGATGGAGACGGGTAGTCACAGCCGCGACGGCAATGGCAATCAGCTAAAAGCAAGCAACGAGAACTGAACTGAACTGAATAATGCATTGCGATTATGCTAGGTCAGCATCCTTGAGTAAGACGATTCTTAGTGGCACATCCCCGCGGCACTTTGTCCAGACAACCGGCAGCGTCAGTTTTCCCATTTGGACTTGGACTTTGTGGCTGCACTGCAGACGAGCTGATATCAAAAACCAATTTCCGCTATGGAGCAACGCTCTCAAATCCATGCAATAAATGCAATCCAAACAAATAAAGTCTGGGAGCAAGGAGCGTATATGCAAAGCAGGCTGTCAGCCCGTTGCGAGGCAACAACAACAGCTCAATAGCCAGTGGAGCTAGTCGTCCTGGCAACTGAAGTCAATCAAATAAACAGAGGAGTAAAGTTTTCAAGGCACAGAGTTCATTTGAAATTAAAGCAAACATGTTTTGGGGTCTTAGCTCGGCACTCGATTTATACGATGAATATCTGAAGGCCTTTAAGCTGCCGGATGATGCAGATTCAGGTGCAGATGCTGAAGTGGAAGTGGAAGGCCAACCAGCTGAGATCAATATACTCATTTGTGGAGGCGCCGATCCGCGACATGTGATCAAAACGATGGCCAAACGCTACACACACGGCAGGAAGCCGAAGCTGAACATCTATTTGCTGGATGCCTGTGTGGAGATTGTGGCCAGGAATATGCTGCTCCTCGGCCTGGCACTGGAACCACCCGAGTCCTTCAGTCTGGTGTGCAAGACACATCTCTTCATGGACATCTATGGCAACTCGCTGATGCGTCCCAGTTCCCATCACTACATGGCCGCCAAGGGACTCACTCTGTTGCGCATGATCTGCGATGAGGATCTGCGACAGCGCCTGGCGCCCATCTTCAACATTGATGCCTTCAAGTATCGGGAGCGTGATGGACTCGAAATGGCCTTCAACTATTGGCGGCATCCGGAACAGGTGTTCGATATACAACGCAGCTGGGAGCATCGTGTGCGCTATCTGCTGGGACCTCGTTACGATCATCGTCAGGGCGCCTTTGACTGGGATCTGAGCATGACCCTCAAGGATCGGGAGGGGCAGCAGATTTGCTCCCAGGAGTATCGTTACTGGCGGGAATGTGGCGTCGCCTTCGTCTTTCCCGAATACGAGCACTGCAAGCCGAACAAAACCTTGGCAGCTGGTCTGAGCCGCAATGGACGCACTTATGTCCATCGCGGCTATGTGGGCGACATCCAAACTGGACCCTTCTGTGGCTTCGGACTGCGCAGCTCCGAGGAGCGAATGCATCACTCTCAGCACGGCGAGAACGACTATCGTGCCACAGATGTAACCGAGCGAAATCTGCTCGAGCTGTTCCATGAGCTGCAAACACAGTCCACCTACGAGCACGACAAGACCATCTCCAGGCGTTATGGCACAACGCAGCTGCTAATGACGCCACTGCTCTCCTACAACGAGTGCGACGTCACCGAGGGACAGCAGAGCTACGATCAGCCCTGGATTCCAGTGCCAGATGTGCAGATTCACTTCATGTCCATCTTGGACATACTGGAACTGAAAAAGGGAACACGTTGGCAGGATCATTTTGACATTGCTTTTATGGCCTACAACTATTATACCTATCTGAGCAAGGAGTTCTTTGGTGCCCTGCGCGAAAGGGCTCTCTTTGTGATGGAGACAAAGCTGCTGACCGTTGAGCGCAAGGAGCAGGTTCAAAAGTTTGAGGCTCAAGTCAAGGATCTGCTCAAGGAAGCGGGATTGAAACCTTGTATCAACTATCAGGCAATTAACGCCAAAAATATGCTATTGAAGTACAAAAAGACATTAGGCGGCGAGGGAGATGAAAAATCCCCGGAGGAAGAGTTCAACGAACTAGATGATGAGCATTCCAATGAAATGGGATTATATATAACCGAAATACAGGAGGTCCAACCGGAAGAGATTGAAATCAAGCAGCAACTCGAGTTGAATGAAGAACAACCAGAAGGGACTTCAAACGAGCCAACTGACTTGGAAGATCACGAGACTGAGAAGAAAGTGGAAGATATTCTTGATTAATTGTTAACATAATTAGTTAAACAATATCTTTATTTTATTATAACTAACTTAACAAAGAAAGCATTCAATTAACTGCTCCGATTCGTTTTCCTCTTTCCCGTCGCCCAGCTCTCCAATTTGAAATCCATGCCCTCTTTGTGATGACGCAGCTTCTCGGGCTTGGCAAATACAGTTGATCTTCCTCCATTGCCTTCGTATTTCAGCAGATGATCGACGCGCACGTTGAGTTTGCTAGCGCGTCTGTTTAAAGACTGTCGATCATTAGGATGTGTCGCATAGTCCGCAACCTTACGACGCGGCACGTGCTGCAATGCTGTATTCCAGTCCCCTGTCTTCTTCAGATCCAGCATGATGCTGATCATTTGGTTCAGTGTCAGGGACTTTCCCGAACCAGCGCCCCATTGTAGATAGCGATCCAATGGCAGACGTGCCATGCGGAGACCCAAACGCTTCGCCTTGGCCAGCGACAGGGGCTCGTTATTCACGGTGTCCACCATGGCGCCAACAATGTAAATGTCATCCGGATCATATGTGTCCAAATCCTCGCGACAATGCGGTGTCAAATAAACAAGTTGTTCCTTGGGAAACAGTTCGGTAAAGCACTGGCTGTGTACATTCATTGGAAACTCGGGATTGAGCATAGTGGGTATGTATCGCTTGAGATTCTGCATACAGCTACCGTCAAACTTGGTATTGCAGTAATGCAGGTCGAAGGGCTCGTCATTTGCGCGGTTCTCGGCAAAGCAAAGCATCAACTGTTTAGCGGCGTAGGAAGATTCGCGGTGATTCATGTGGTCATCGTAGGAGCAGTCCAACACCAGTTTGGGTGCAAATTGCATGGCCCGCGTCAATCGATTGTTTTGCCAGTGATTGATGGTCGAGTCGTAGATGCGCAGGAACATTGATGTGTGTGCCAGTCCATAGATGATGTGATCGTTCGCCTCACGCTCCTTCCGAATCTCAGCAACACGACGTTCCGTCTCCTCGGCGCGATCTTCCTTCTTCCGCTTCATTGACTCCTTTTTCATTTCGATTTGCCACAAAAACGCATAGTATTTAATGCGGGCCGACTTTGAAGGCAGCGTCAACACGTGCGCCCAGTGATGGTCTTGAAAGAAATCCAAAGCAGGCACTCGGCGTCCTTCCTGATGCGCAATATCAACTTCCAGCTGCAGTACCTTTAGTCTCTTTTCACGCTCTTCTTTGGTCTCTGACACAGAATTATCTGGGAGTGGTGTGGCAGTGGCTTGTGCAAAAGGATTTGCATGCTTTTTTATTACTGGCTCCGCCGTCTCCTCCAAAGCGGCATTTTTGGTTTCATTTACATTTTGTTTGAAGGGATTACACAAGCTGCGTACCGCACCGCCTCGAAAGACCACTGGGCTATTTAACACAAATGTGCATGTTCTCCAGTGCACCAAGTTTTTTAGCATTGTTAAGTTAATAATTATTATAAAATAAGAATAAAGCGAAATTCAATCAGCACGCGTAAATTAAATAATAGCTACCAGCTGATTGCCCGAAGTGCTGCCAATCAGCTTAAATTATACGATATACTATCGATATGCAGTTGTACATTTTTCGATTTCGATTTCTTATCGATAGCAATTATAAACGTTTGCGTTCGCTGCGAATGTTAATTGTGTAAGAAGCAGCTTTGCCGACAATTTTTGCGCTTGTTTCTCTTTGGAAAACGTGTGTAAAAAAGTTATAAAACGTATTTAAATCAGCCGGAAACGTTTTAATACTTGTCGCGATGGCTTTGGTTTGTGCACGTAAGTTTAGCCTACTTTGTAAGTGCCTATTTCATGTAATTGACTAATGGCTTTTCAGTTACAAACGAGGTTCCCGAGGCACCCGTCGTGTCTCCGTACTCGGGCGCCGTTTTCGAAAGACGCCTCATTGAAAAGTATATTCTGGAGAACGGTTGCGATCCAATTAGTGGTAAGGAGCTAAAACAGGAGGAGCTCATTGAGATCAAGACGCCAGCGGTGGTGAAGCCAAAGCCGCCAAGTGCCACTAGCATACCGGCAACGCTAAAAACGATGCAGGATGAATGGGATGCTTTGATGATACACTCGTTTACACAGCGCCAACAGCTGCAGACCACACGGCAGGAACTATCACATGCATTGTATCAGCACGATGCTGCCTGTCGTGTGATTGCACGTCTGAAGAAAGAATTGACGGCGGCTCGTGAGGCGTTGGCCACGTTGAAACCTCAGGCGGGCATTGTTAGTGCTCCATCGATGATAACAGAGCCTGCACTGGCGGCGGAAGCTGGAAGTGGTGGCGCTCATCAAATGGAGCAGGCCGGCATGAGTGTGGATGTCATACAAAAACTGCAGGACAAGGCTACAGTGCTGACGCAGGAGCGCAAGAAGCGTGGACGTACTGTGCCCGATGAACTGGTCACGCCCGATCAAGTAAAGAATTTCCTCACGGTGGCTTCGCGTCCTGGCCTGCACTCGGCGTCTGTGCCAGGCATTTTGGCCTTGGACATCAACAGCGCCGATCACAGCAAGATTTTGACTGGTGGCAACGACAAGAATGCTACTGTATTTAACAAGGACACGGAACAAGTGGTGGCTATACTAAAGGGACACACCAAGAAGATCACTAAGGTCATATACCATCCCAATGAGGACACTGTTATAACCGGCTCACCAGACATGAACATTCGCATTTGGCATGTGCCCACATCGCAGACGCAACTCCTGTTGCGCTGTCACGAGGGACCGGTCACTGGTCTATCGCTACATCCCACTGGCGACTACTTGCTGTCCACGTCGTCGGACAAGCACTGGGCGTTCTCTGACATTCGCACTGGACGTCTTCTGACAAAGGTCATCGACACGGCCGAGGTTGGCCTGACCACAGCTCAATTCCATCCAGATGGTTTGATTTTTGGCACCGGCACCGTGGACTCGCAGGTTAAGATTTGGGATCTAAAGGAGCAGAGCAATGTGGCCAACTTCCCTGGACACACTGGCCCAATTTCAGCCATTTCTTTCTCGGAGAACGGTTACTATTTGGCCACTGCAGCGGATGATGCTTGCGTCAAGTTGTGGGATTTGCGTAAACTAAAGAACTTCAAGACCATACAACTAGACGACGGCTACGAGGTCAAGGATCTGTGCTTCGATCAGAGCGGCACCTATCTGGCCATTGCCGGCACAGATGTCAGGTGAGCAGTGCTGAGCTTTATTTATTTACTTATGTATTTTTAAGTTGTCCAGAGAATCGATGAGAGGGAATTCATGAGTTTCCCTAGACCTTATTCTTAATACGCTGCGCCTGCTGCAGGCGATGATGCTTTTTGAAGTGCTCCATCCAGTTGTGCAGACGATTCTGCTTGACCAAAGCACGGCGTGACATTTCCTTCTGCCTTGCCATGCGACCTCGCACGGTCTGCTCAAGTCTGCGCAGCTCAGCCGGCGGTATGGTGTCCAATTTACCCAGCAATTCCTGTAGTAGTAACAACTCATATACTATACTCATACCAGCTTAATCAGGACTTACCAAGGCGAATGTTTGTATTTTCTCCAATTTGGCCAGTGTAGTGTCTTGTTCGTCCTTGTAGATGGCGGTCTTTGTATTTGCCGCTGGCGTTTCAAGATCCTTTAGTGTACGCCACTGCTTGGAGGACTTTTGTGCTGGCGGCTTGACTGGTTCCTTCTTTGGCTGCTGCTGCTCCGGCCGCACCTTGTTCTGCAGCTGTTTCAAGATCACTGGCACAATACTATTTAGTTTTATGCTCAGTTTGCTGCGCATTCAAAAGTGTTGTTAATTGATTGTTGTACTGTTCATAACTAATTACCTACTCTTTGCAGTATGACTCTTCAAAGTCGTTGAACAGCTCGTGGGCACGTTGCTGCAGTGCAGCCACTCGACCTTGTAGAAAATCTGGATTTCTGAGAAACACCACGGCGCTCGCATTGCGTCTTTGGGTCTTTTCCTGCAATGATGAGAAATGAAATGTAGGCTCTGAAGCACTTTCAGTGGAATTCATCAACCTACCGCCTTGTCGTGGAGCATGCCCACAATGTGGTTGAGCAGCGCGAGCTGTGTGAAGCGTTTGTTGTAGTTGGACACTTTCATGCGATTCCGCTCATAGCCCTTGATCCAAATTTCGGCATTCAAATGATTTCTCTTCACCAAATACGGCTTAACCACTTTCTCCATGTACTCCTTAACTTGCTGCACCTGCTCCAAGCCAGCCGGATGTCGTTCGCTTATTTCCATGCTGACAATGTGCTCGGGCATTATCAGCTTAGGGTCCACTTGCTCCGATTGCTGCTCCACAGTGTCATCGAAGTAGCTAATTAGCTTAAGTAAATACTGAAAGCGACCGTAGACTTCCTGGACCTCCATCAGCACACGTTGGTGCTGCAGCTTCACCTGGTTAAGTTCCTCGGCCACCTTGTTCTCTTTTAGCTTCTTTAGTTTTTCTTGAGCCTCCAACATTTTCTTAAACTCGTTGGCCTTCATTTTCATTAGAGACTCATCAGCAAACTTGTGAAACTCCTGCGCCTCGTTATATAGTTTATTTTGATACTCCACCTCGCGCTTCCGGTCGAGAAACATCTCCTGAGTGGAGTAGCACATGAATTTGTTGCGTGTTATGTCGCGTAGTAATAAAATATCACTGCAAATGAAAAAAAATTACTAAATTAAAGCAAAGATAACACGACAAAGTTCATCCTCTAACGTTTTCATTCGGAACTTCCTGGCCAGACGCTGCAGACTGGCATCCTTAATGTAGTCGGGATCAATGGTGGTGACCACGCATGGTGCACGGGGATTCGCAACTTCGCCGCGCTGTAAAAGCCGTGATAAAACTCGTTTTAACACTTTATTTCAAATACATTTCATTTGTATTTCCTACCGCATTAAAATCGTCAATGCACAAGTTGATGGGCTTCGGTGCGTTGGGCTCCAAGTAATCCTCTGGTCGTATGTAGTCTGTAACGCTGAAAAATTAATAAATTACCAGCTTATTGCACTTTTATTTACCTTCATATTTGCGATAAATTTTTCGTTTAAATCTTTTCATTTTTCAGTTAAGGAATGGCGTTTGTTTATCGCGTTGCTAGGGTCTAAATTATTTATGGTTGATTATTTTGTATGTTTCCATTTACAGGGTTTACTTGTGCAAACAGTGGCAGGACCTGAAGGTATTCAACGATCACACAGCACTTGCCACGGGCGTCCGGTTTGGGAAACATGCGCAGTATCTGGCCTCCACCAGCATGGATCGCACCTTGAAGCTGTACGCCATCGAATAGAAACTGCTTTGTTTAATTTAAGCAATCGGAGATCCATAGTTAGCAATAAGTTCTTCAACATTTTATAAAACACACATACAAGAAACAATTAACTGCTATTGTGCGTATACAAAAGTTCTACATAAATAAACCATTCTCTTTTATTTGCGATCCAAAAGCTATGGGCTTATTTTCGATGTATGTACACAATTACCAACTACAAAACAGGCATTTTACACTTAAGACTAATCGAAACCGAAGACATTTGCTCTTGATCTCATTACGATGCCGAGATTTGCTTCAATGGCCTTTCCAAGTACTCGGCCAGGGCCATAGTCTTCTGTTTCAGCATGCCCAGGCCGACATGCTCTTTGGCATAGAGGCACAATAGTACGCTGGCCACCTAAAATGCAATGGGTAATGAATAAAAGCTGCAGCTGGGTCTGTATCTGAAATATTCACCTGTGTAATGGCCACATGCCCGCACTCGCAGTCAATCAGCACAAAGGTCAGACGATCTTCGCGGAATGCGTTTCGGCCGTGTTTCTCATAAGCAGCCCAAATATTACTAGCAATGGCAGCTGTAATGCGCGCGTCCTTATCTCCATAGCCGGAGTAGGCCAGCAGAGCACCCTCCTGACTTAGCAGACTGCAAGTGTAAATAAAAGAAGTTTCTTTATGGCTTATAGCTCTTCTTTATTGTTGGGGCAATTGCTTACAGTGTGTTCTCGACGCCACCAGTGTTAGCTTGACTTAATGCTTGGGTAAGTGCTTTGGGTTTTAGCATTTTGTGTGTTTTTCTTATTTTAAAGCCCTATAAAATGCACAAACAATTTACGCCCACAACAGATTTGGCATTCACAGGAAATGTTATGTTAAGTTAACATAACAGCTCCTCTTTAACAGAATTGCGCCTCATTTAACAGTGGGCTGAGATTTAAATGTTCAGATTTTAAGAAAACGAAAATAACTGATAATTCAAATAATAATATTGAAAGTGGAAACTGAAATGCAGTTTTGATGACTACAACGTAAAAAGTTAACAACATAAGACAACTTCCGGCCGTACCAATTACTTTATGACGTCACTCATTTAGATAAACCAGGTCACGGTTCTACGCATCTAAAGTGCACGCTCTTTGTAAATTGACAGCAGCAACAGATTGAAATACAAACAAACACCATGAAAAGGGGCCCAAAAATGCCTTTTGCGTTTTAGCGGTACATTTTTGGGCTGCATTTTCGGATATGCGCATGACTCAGTTTTTGAATTGATGCAGCCAAAATTCATGAATTGACGCCGTCACAGGACAATAAACAGAAAACTAGGTCACACCAACGACGCAATGAGTTAAAGTTGGATAACAGGGGTTGAATATGCTGAAAATGAAAATATGCGACGCAATTTACAGATACAAAAAAACAACAAAATATTGTTACATTAAAAACTTTATTAACTTAAAGTCAACCAAATGTAGCCTGGGCTAAAATATATATGTATGTGTATATATAATATCGAGCAAACTTTGTTTATGTGTATTATTGGGCAGGCTCAGTTTAGTGCCTTTCAAGATACCACAATAAAGACGTAATCTTATATTAATTAAATAATTACTACGTCTAAGTATTATGTACACACGTTGACAAAAAAATACATTGGAAGTACATTGCTATTGGGCAGTTTGCGAGAGAGAGAAAAAGAGTGCACCAGAAGAAACGTTCTCGTTCTCGCAAACGACCTGTCTCTGCTCTGCTCATACTTCCTCTATATGACGTTGTTTGGTGTAGCCTTCAAGGTTGCGTGCATGTTAAACTCTCTGCATAGGTGAATGGAAACGGGGTGTGTGCCAGGGGGCGGGGGAGGTCAAAACAGCAATACTTGGAAGAATATACTGGTATTATAAATATGTAGTTAGATATACATATGTAGTTATTGAGTGTGGATAGTGGATTGTGGGTGGTGGACTGTGCGCTGGCTGTTTTCAGTTACTTGATATTTGTTATTTTTATTTTAAAATTTTTTCATCTCGTACTATCGATCCGCTATCTAAACTTAATTACAAACGTCTTATTTACATGCTAAAACATGCCTTTCGCCTTTCAAACTCGAGTCTACGACATATCCAAAATACACATATTTATGTTTGTATGTATGTAGTATAAATATAAATGTCCTTCGTATTCGTATTCGATCACAGCGCGCGCTCAAAACTAAATAATGTATTTTTTTTTATAATTTATCATTTTCATTTTCATCGTATTTTCGTATTTTTCTCATTTACTCGTAAAAACAATAAACCGAAACGTAACTGCAACACAGGAGCAACCACTCAGTACACATTATCAATTCACAACTTTATTTGGGCAGGGATTTGATGTTCATGGAGGGGGGGATTTGATGCTCATGGTTATGCCTATGCCTATGCCTATTATTGCATTTGGGATCGGGCCCGTTTCGCAATCGAGTACAGCGATGTAACAATGGATGTGCCCGGCTTATCGTCATCGCCAACCAGACGCTGTGGCGGTAGGCGCTCTGTGAACCTCTTGGGTATGCCAGCACTGAGCAATGCCTTGCGATCGTACAGATCGAGATTATCATTGTAGTAAGTGATGGCATCCCAGCACATTTCACTTAGCTTTGGTATGGTCATCCACATCTTGTAGAGATCATTCCGACGACGCATCTCCTTGTCGTTATACTCAATGCCGCCAAAGATGTACATGCAGCCATTGTCCGAATGCGCCGCCGAGTGGAAGTACAATGGTCGCGGTAAGCTGGCCGTTTGAATGATGGTCCACTGCTTGGTGCGTAAATTCAACTTCCAGATATCGGAGAAATAGGTCGAAAAGTCACCCTAAATTAGATTAGATTAGATTTAATAGAATAATGATTATTAGATGAGATTGATGTGATCTACTCACCTGCAGACCACCAGTGATAAAAGCTTCAATGTCGCCATTGGACGACTGATGTTGCACGCAAGAGAAGCATTTCCTTGGCTTCGGATATCCCTTGTCATTCTGGCTCCAGGCCATACTACTCCGATCCGGCAGTGTGTCAAAGTAATCCCATTTGTTTGCATCCAGATTGTAGGCCGGTATACGCTGCAGATCGAACACCGAATTCGAAGTGCCACCGCCAAGGGCAAAGATGTGTTTGCCATCATAGACGACCTCGTGGCGGTAACGACCCTCCGGATCGTCACGCATTTCTGGGCGGCATATGTAAACGTTCTCCCACACCTTTGTGCGCAGATCCAAGCGGTACACGTCGCACGAATAATCAAAGCCTGTCGTTCCTCCAATCGTGTACAGATAATGCTTGTGTATGACAATGCCAGGACCATACTGAGCCGTGGGCAAATCCCCACTAACCTTCAAACGCTCCACGCCGGCCCTGTCATCGCTGGTGCGATACACATAGCAATCATTCGAACATGACTCTCCGAATGGATATCCAGTGCCGCCATGTGACTGCAAAAAAAGATGGGAAATTTTTGTTAATTCGTTCTACATTCTCTCTTAAAATGATGATGCGTAACGGAAGCGGGAATAACGCACGAATTTCCAATAGTTCTGCCCTTTTAGCTATATGCTACATATTCATAGCTGGAGTTAGCTATTAATCAATGCATTAATCTAGCTATTTTAAAAATGAATTTACTACTTCCCGAATTGCCAAATAACTTCAATATACTTTTCTAATCAGTGTTCATTTTGAAAACATAATACAATGTGAAAAAACGTTAAGGATGCAGAATTTTAAACAGAAAATTTTTTTTTTAAATGCAGATTTGAAAATATGATGCATACAAAATGTATCTAATAAATGTAGCCTTGAATATGAATAGTATATTTTTTATTTTACAGATGTTTAGATTAACGAGATTATGTTTTGGTTAGCAATAAGATAAAATTAAACATATTGTATTTAAATACCCAATCTATAATCTTTATATTAAATTATTTAATAAGCTACAAATTAAATATGTAATTATACTATTATTTACTGAACGTTTTTTTATCATGTTAGATAATTTCTTTGGCATTTTCTAGCTACTTTTTTTTAAATATCAATTTAGCTATTTTATCCCATAAAAATCAGGCAGCCCTGGTCTGCAACTGTTGCTGCTGTTGCATTCAATAAGCAGATTGCCACCAACAACAACAACAACAAACAAAGAAGCTGGCGATGCTCATGGCTTATCAGCAGCAGCAGCAGCTCAGAGTCCGCGATAAGCGGAAACATGTGTCTGCAGTATGCTTCGAGTAAGTTGTACACAAATGTATCTTTATGCTTTACTCTGTGCAGATCGTGTGTGTGAGTGTGTGTGTTTGTTTTTGTGTATCTGGGCGTACTTTGGGAGCTAAAGAGATGTGGGAAAGCGGGTCTCTGACCATGTTAAATGATTAACTTTCTAATTAAAAGTAATTGTGAAGTCATTTGTACAGTTGAACCAGCATATATTGAATTATTTTCTGTAAAAGGGTCTTGAATCTGTTTGCCAATTTTGTTTAAATAGAATACAATCGACAATCTAATTAATAGCCATAGTTAACCAAGTTATTGTTTTGACCAGAGTCAAAATTCGAAAAATAACATGAACAAATTTCATTAGTGTTTAGATTCTAGAAAATACTCGTAAAATTCAAATAAGTTTTTCTGCGCATTAAAAACAAAATAAACATAATTTGGCGAGTCAGGTGATTGCTGGGGATGTCAGACGAATTATGCGGTAAATCAAGCAAAAGCCACTGAAATACAATCAGTCGCTGCCACAGCCACATCCACAGTCTCAACCAAAAAATGAATAAAATGAAAACCACAATGTTAAAAGAAAAAGCGCGCGCAAGTCGCATTAGAGTGGAAAACTAATGCTTTGGGCTTTGTCATAGTTAAGTTGAGGTGAGGAGGAGACTGGAGTGTGGAGTGTGGGGGGATAACCTGGTAAACAAGTTGTTGCATGCAGCAACATAAACAACTGCGTAATTGCCAAGAGGGATGAGCTGGTGTTGCTGTTGCTGCTGTTAGTGGTGTTGTTGCTCTTGCTACTGTCGCTGGGCATGCGCACAAAAGAGATGGCAGCATTAGCAGCGAGCTAAGCAACAAAGCAGCAGGCAGCAAACAGCGCGCAGCTGTTTGTCTTTTTTTTTGTTTTTGTTTTTGGTGGGGTCTCGAATGTTTAGAATGCATAAACAAAAAGCAAGAGCGAATAACCAAAGCAAAAGAGGGCAGACAACAACAACAATGAGCCAACGTGTATCGTTGTCTGTCGGGCGTGGCATTGAGCCCAAGCCAAAGCTGATCGGGCGCCCAGCGACGAATGCAAATAATGTCGTTCGTATTATGCACGATAACGATTACGATTATTATGTTTTGTGTACAAAACTAGTTTCGGACTGGGCAGCGGACGTTGACAGGGGCAGGGGCAGGGGCAGGAGGCGGGGGCGTATGCCACCTCAAACAGTTGTGTTTTTGTCATCACACACGCTCACACACACACACATACGCACACATACTTAGAGTTGCATCTATTTTTGTTTCTCTCTTTCTCTTTCCCTTCTTCCTACATACATATGTATATTTAATACTCACAATCAGCACATCATTGTGAATGGCAAGCGCATTTGAGGCCAACTCAGTGGGCATGTTGCTAGCATTGTCCGCATTTAGTTCCAATTTCCAGCGATTTGTGGCAAAATTATAGCTCCAGAGCTCCTGGAACAAGAGGCACCTGCCGCGTCGAGCGGCAATTAGCGCACTGCGCGGATTGTATCCACCCAGCGAATACAAATGCGATTTCGATGCAATAATTCGATGGCCACTGCGTGCCAGGGGAAATCCGCCAATGCAATGCTTCTCCTTGAACTGGCACTTGACCAATCGCGCTGGCTGGAAGGTGTACATGGGTCGAGCTGGCTTCGGCTCGGTTGGCTCTAATGGTCCCAAGCCCACGTTCGATATGGTCGTGGACATTTCACTCTCATCGTTCGATGTTGTCCAGTCGCCATCCGAGTACATTTCCTCTAATTCGGGATCGGATTCATCCTCTTCGCTTACATAATTTTCATCGTCATCAACGTCATCGTCCTCGTCATCGACATCAACATCGACATCGATTTCATCATCGGCATCCTCGTTCTCCATGTCGCTGGCATCCATTGGCTCGGCGATTGCATTGAAACGTGCCACAAAATCAGCTTGCGCCTGCTCCAGCTGCTGTTGTTGTTGCTGTTGCTGCTCCTCTGGGAGTTCCTCTTGTATCTCTTGTTCCATTACGTTATTGTTGTTGTTGTTATTATGTTGGGGCTGCTGGGGCTGTTCCTGCTGCTTGATTGCTTTTCGATAATAATTATCCAACAGATTGGCGACAAATATAACAAATGTCCAAGTGTGACGCAGTTTGTCTAAAATGATGCACTTGAGTTTGTACAGATTTAATATCTGCATAACAATTGTATGTAGTTCACCCTTAAGCGCTCTTTCAATTCAATAACGAACAATTTTTTTTTAAATATTAATTCTCTGACACTCGTCAATCCTTTTTAATCAATGTAAATAACAAAATTTTGACTGAAAAATTTTGTTCCTTTTTGGGGGAGCCTAAAAACAGAAATCGACCACGACGACCTGCACAGCTGGCTGGGGGCTCTCTTTTACTCTGCTGCTGCTGCTGTTGTTGCTGTCATGTTGACGTTTGCTCTCACTCGCGCTCACACATGTTACGTTATGTATATGCCTATGTATGTACTGTTTGATTGTGAATGTTTTCGTATTACGCACTAGACACAGATTCAATTTTTGTTAAACGTTTTAAAGCTGTTTATTAAACGATTGTCTGAAATGTAATTGTTTACTTTTATTGCACAATTGATTTCACTTACGCACCACACACGCACATAGTTGCATCTGCAGTAGAGTTTTATCGAATCTAAAGCAAAGTTTTATCGAATCGTTTACATTAAGTTTGATGAGCATGCTCGGCTCGCTTAAACTTTAAACATGTGTTGCCGGCGGCGGCTCATTAATTTGGAAAAATTTAATTTTCAGCGAGAGAACCGCGCACAAGAGGTGTGGTGTGGGAGCATCAACTCAAAAAATCGTTTTGTTTTTAACGTCAACAAATAGGCACTCGCTAAGCATGTCCATCGAACATGATTGTCGTGTGTGGCCTTCAAACCAGCTGAGCGGATCGTTCGTTTTCGTCTAACTGTGAACAGAAATTAACAGTTACTTTTGTTTTGTGAATTATTTTATATATTTTTCTTTATTTTAGATTAACTACATTATGCTGCTGGTGTTTCCTGCTAAAAATTTCTTTTAATAGCGGTAACCAACAAACGCTGCGGCAACCTTGATTTCCAAAACACGGTGGCAGCCATCAAGCGACAGAATAAGGACGATGTCCAGATTATTTATTTTTTATTATGGTCCATTCTTGGAATATTTGTTAATTTTAAGCTAGAATTTTAAAAATGTTTTAATAATTTTTTTTTAATAATTCAATTTATTTGATAAAAATTTAATTTTTGTATGATAATAATTCGGTTCTAACACAACAGCGTGCACAACGTTTAATACGCTGGATTAAAAATTTAGACAAAAAAAACTGTTTTAAGATATTCGTACTTAATTTTTGTTTCGACTTTTAACGGAATTTTAGGCATGAATATTTGTATTCAATTGTATGATATGTGTTAAACTCGTTACTTAAAAAATAAGTAAAAGGGGATATTGTATTCGTTGCAATGTATGTAACAGGGAGAACGGAGCATCTCCGACCCTATAAAGTGTATATATTCTTGATCAACATCAGCAGTCGAGTCGATATAGCCGTCTGTCTGTTCGTCCGTCCGTCTGTGTGAGGGCCTAGATCTCAGAGACTATATCTAAAGTCGGTAGCACGACTATAGCCTTTCCCGCTTGTTTTTATTATCCTCTCGAATACCTACATAATAAATTAATTTTGTTAAATATACTTTTGCGAGACAATGTGACGTCACATATTATAAATATTTATGTATTTTTATACTTATACCTATTTACGAGGTAAGAGTCTAGTGACGAAAACATATCCATGCCCCAAAATTTCTGATATCCAATTTTGTGAAGAGCAATATTAAATTTAACATATAAATTATTTAAAAATATAAACAGTTTGACGTTCGGCATATTGCGATAAAATGTCGCAATTATTTATTCTGCCAAATGCCCTTCAAAATATCTTTCTAACGACATACAGAACATATCTATAGCTTCTATCGTTTAGATACAGTGGGGGTTTCAATTTTAACGGGTCTTCGCGTTTTCCCGCTAAACTAGTGATTTTTCAAAGTCGTAGAACAAAAGTTTTTAGATTTTTGATTGGGAATAAATTCTCATTCACAAATTTCAGCTCGAATATTGATGATCGTGTTTTCAAAAGTCTTTGCACCCTTCGTGATGCTTTGGTCACTAGCGTGGAGTGCCGTCCGCAGTGATGTACATATATTATGCGTAAATATGTACATACATACATACATATTTATTTTATTATTTTTTCCGAAATTAGACAGTACGAAATTTGCGGCTGACCGAAACGAACGATAAAATGGATATTAACATTTTGGATTTACCTAGTGAAATCTTAAATCTTATCTGTGCACAAATTGAAACACTCGACGATAAGAAAAACTTTGCCAGAACCCATCCAAAACTATGGGATGCATTTGTCGATCAAAGCCGCAAAGAAGTTCGCAGTGAAGTTTGCTTTGACAGCCTCGGCAAACTTGATGAATATGTCAGAAATTGGGATTTCATTTTGGAATGGTTGGGAACAAGTCTTAGCTCGATCAAGAACACGGCTGATTTAGTTGACTCGGGAGATTTGATAGAGACTGCTGCCAAATTCTGCCCAAATTTGGAGTATATAGGTTTCATGGCCAATAGAAATAATATGAGAAAACTTGAAGAACATTTGCCAAAACTAAAAAGGCTAAAGTATATAAAAATTAGATATGACGATTATTGGAACCATCAGACTAATAGTCTATTTGAATCGTTGCAAAGTTTAACAAATCTGCGCTCCCTAGACTGTTGTTCAGCATTATCAAATAAGAATCACAGTGAGTTATCTTTAATTTTACAAAATACTTTACTAATCCCAACAATTTTCAGGATTTCAATTGAATAAATTGATTCAATTGGAGGAACTAATTATTGATACGATTAAGGCAGATGATGTTACCGATATAACCGCTTTACTTGGAAATTTACGTGCTTTAAAAATCTTTTACACCGATTCAACACCGCTCAAACATTTGGCTAAACATTGTACTAAGCTGGAGAAGTTGATCTTTCATGGCTTGAACGTTATTGCCGATCATAACTTGTTCACTTTTTCGTACTTTCCGAAATTAACACACCTGGAAATAAATCATGCCAGTTGTTCAAATTGGTGTCACTTGGACAACCAATACAATAACCAACTAAAAGTTCTGACCATAAATAATTTAACTTTGGGCAGCAACGAAATCGCACGAATTTCGAAACTTCGAGCTCTGAAACATCTTTCCTATGGTGAAATTCTACCAAGTTCTATTGATATACTTTTCGAAACGCCTTTCGAGAAATGTGGACGACTCCCTTAGCTCAAAATGATGGTTTGCAATTGGTGTAGGAATTTATAATAATTAAATGAACTAACGTTTAGTTGTCATAACATCGAGGACGAATTTCTTTTTAAACTGTTTCATACAATAAAGGCGAAGGCTTAAGATCACCATGGCAAATGGACGCAAATATTGTCAAAACCGTTGACATAGCATTCAGTCTTCAGAAACACCTAAAGTGCTTTGCGCAATCTAATTGCACGATCAGCCATACAAAGCGAGTCTGTTAATGAATGCATAACTAAAATAAAAACAATGGTTACCTATTTTAAGCAGAGTTGCTACGAAAGCATAAGTTTTTATTTATTATTTTACTTTAAAAGTTAAAAACTGCTATAAAACTTAAAAAAATAATATGAAAGCACACATTTTTAAGAATAAATCATCTTTGTTAAGCTAAGAAATTCGGTTTATTTTTTTTGAAAAAAAAAACTTGAAGGTTTAAAACCATGGGACAAACATGGGATGCATCGAGGTTTCGATCCGATGTATCTAACAGTGGGCTGGATCCCTGGGCACGAAGGTCACGAAGGCAATGAGATAGCGGATTGTCTCGCGAAGAAAGGGGCAATACAGCCCCTAATTGGTCCTCAACCCTTCTGTGGCCTTGCAAGCGGCCACACCATGGAGGTCATAAGGAATTGGGAAGAAAAGAAGCTTAGCAAGTACTGGTTAGACAGCGATGGACAGCGGCAGGCAAAAAGATTCTCGTCCCGGCTTAAAACCAATCGAAAAGGATGGTAGACCTCAGTAAGAGTGATCTACGTATCCTTACAGGTTATCTTACAGGACACTGTAGCCTGAGATACCACCTCAAGAAATTGAACCTCTCGGAAACTGAAACCTGCAGGTTCTGTGAACTGGAGCAGGATGCATCGGATCATGTTCTGTGTGAATACCCAGCACTATGCAGGTGTAGGCTCCAGATACTAGGGGGTGTGACAACACCACCCTACAAGATATGGGAATATAAGCCCAGCAAAGTGCTGAAATTCATAAAAAGCCTTTATTTTTAATGGGCTCTTTTTTTCCATATCTTTTCGGCCAGCACAATATATCTAATATTGGTCGCAGTGCGTGTAGGCCTATTTAATAATAATAATCAACCCAACATCGATTGTAAATTTTTATATCATCGATGGACATCGACATCGATTTTTCCACTCAAATTTACATCACTATTAGTGATGTTTCTCGATGTTTTCCGATGTTTTTGTTGATGCCTATTTATCGATGTTGCATGGCGATGCATCGATGTTTTGCAAAACATCGGCTGCCGCACTTTCAACACGCCATTTTCGCCGCTCTGGCAATGAGCTTATAGTAATTTGGGCAGTGTTTGCAATGCCTAAGTGAGTAAATTTATTTAAATTGGTCAGAGATACTATAGCTAAAAGAAGGCTTACATATGTATGTCTTTTCAAAGTTCTCATTAAAAAGACCTCTTGTAGTTTATGTTTATACTTTTAAGGTAAAAACTGTTTAAAACTTTAAATGTGTTATGAAAGCATACGTTTTTCAGAGAAAATGAGCTTCATTAATCTAAGAAATTCTAGTTTCCTTCTAAAAATAGTATGGTTTTCAAACATTAGACATACATTGATGCATCGATGTTTCGACCCGATGTATCAACCAACATCAATGTTAAATTTTAAAAACATCGATGAGCATCGACATCGATGTTTCCACTCAAATTTACATCACTAATCACTACTTTTGCTAGATCCAAGGTGGATTTATACCTGGTGATGTATTCGCTCGACGTGCCCTCTTTTTCGGGGCGGAAACGTCATTACGAAAGCAAACATCGTAGTAAGCGGTTGTATTAAATTCTCTAAAAAATGTCCCTTGTGTGAAAAATACATATGCCGCTCGAACGCAAGTCGTTTGGTTTGTGTTTCCAGAGATATGAAAAAGAGACAAATAAATGCAACAGGAACTGTGGAAGCATGCACCGGTAAGCAGCTTCCACAAAGATAGCAACAGGGATAACAGCGTCGATGCTGACGACTAACAGGAGCTTAACAAATATCCATAATCACAATTAATTAATTGGTTACCTACGGGTCATTACAGGAACAACAAGACAAACATGCCATTGCATTTTATTTTCATTTTATATATTGCACAGCGCACAAAACGAAAATGAGTGAAGAGTATAGAAAACAAAACAAAACAATTTTTCTATATATCTATCTCTGTCGTCTCTCTCACGTCAGACTCATTTTGACAATTCCGCCCCGAGAGAGAGCGAATACATCACCAGGTATAAATCCACCTTGCTTTGGCTAGATCCAGAACTAGTGATGTAAATTTGAGTGGAAACATCGATGTTGATGCTCATCGATGTTTTCAAAATGAAACATCGATGTTGGTTGATACATCGGGTCGAAAAATCGATGCATCGATGTATGTCTAATGTTTAAAAACCATACCTTTTGTAGAAGAAAAATAGAATTTTTTAGTTTAATAAAGCTCATTTTCTCTGAAAAACGTATGCTTTCAATTGTGCTTTAATGTTTCAAACAGTTTTTATCTTGAATGTATAAACCAGAGCTTGCAAATAACAGTCGACCGTTTTTTTTTTTGCGATCTACTCACGAAAATAACCGAAAAAAACACACACGCTTGCTCTTTGTCTGAGCAGATCAATTCGGTTTTTCTTTTTTCTTTTCGGTTGAATAACAAATTATTGAGAAAAACCGATTGAGTACTCAAAATATGAGAGTCACTAGGTGAACAAAAAATGAAAAGCTCAGTTCAAACAGTCATTCATTTTTTTCTTATGTTCCACGTTATTTTATGTTATACTTCTTAAAATTTTGAAAAGTATACCCATAATAAGTGGCATCTTGCCCCCAAGAATAGTATGAATACCCTATTTACGCCCTGTAAACATAATAAATTCACATACATATATTATAATTATTTATTCTGTGTTAAGCTTCATGGGTTCCACTTCAATGTAATCGTTGCTCTCAACTTCTTCCACTAATTCAGCATGTTTTGCATTTAAATGCCGTTTTAAATTTGTTGAGTGCGATCCTGCAAGTTTTACGCCGCATACGGTACTTTTATTTAATTCGCTCAATTTTAAATTGACAGTTTACAACCCGAGCCCTTTGCTTTTTAAAAATTGATTGTGGTTTGAGAATGACCGATTTGTTCAAAAACTGTGTGAACGGTTCATTTATGACACTTAAGCAAAGAGTCAGTAAATAACAGTTATTTTTGAACAACAAAAAACGGTCGACTGTTATTTGCAAGCTCTGGTATAAACACAAACTACAAGACGACTTTTTGATGGGAACTTTGAAAAGACATATGTAAGCTATAGTGTCTCTGACCAATTTTAATAAATTTATTCACCAAGGCATTTTAAAAACTACTCAAATTACTAACACTACTCAAATTACTAACACTACTTAAATTACTATAAACTCACTGCTAGAGCGGCGAAAAGAGCGTATTGAAAGTGCGGCAACCGATGTTTTGCAAAACATCGATGCATCGCCATGTAACATAGATAAATCGACATCTACAAAAACATCGGAAAAAATCGACAAACATCGCTATAAAAACATCGATGCTCGATACATCGATGTTTTTTTACATCACTATCCAGAACCAGCGTTGTTCATTTAGTTCACCAGAACGAAACGAGCGAGCAAAAGAGCTAAACACTGGAACTATATGACCTACAATCAGGGAATCAGTTTGTTCGCTCACTCGCTATTATAAAGTGTATTGCACAGTGCGGAGGCTTCTCAGTATAATTTTGCTTTTTAATAAAAACGTGCAAGATGGTGCTCTACTATAAAACTAATAAACTCTGATATTTATAAACTCGGATGTGGTATATAAGGAGTCCTTTGTTGTTGACCCCGAGGTTGTTTGATGTTTCATCAAATAATAACTAGTAATCATACGTTGGAAATCGGCATTAAATGTTTGTAATATGTACTACATGCGCGCGCTTCTGATAATGTCCACCAAATATAGAGCACAATACTGCAAGGATTTATAACTGTTACGGCCAGTCAGTGGTAATAGAACTGCTCCCAATAACGCTGGCATTTAAAAACAGCAACTGTAAATTATGTACGTAATTATCAATTGCGCAGATTTAGAAGTCTACACTGTCCCCATCGTCCATCGAGCCATTACAGACCATAACCTATAAAGGCACGTGTACTGCGTCGGTTCTCGGGAAAGCAAAAAAAGAGTGACGGCGAGAACGAAGGAGAGAAGAATATAAGGCGCAAGGATTCACCATTGACATACCGAAAAACAGCTGTTGCTGCCTCTGTTTCTGCTTCTGTTTCGGCTCTTTCGGTTTCTGTTGCTGTTGCGCTTAAACTTAACCATGGCGACAACAGCCGACCAACTAATGGCACCTGCCCTGGTCCCGACCACCAACGGCAATCAGTCGACAGTGTTGAGTGTCGCGACAACGATGCAATCGAGCGCGAGCACGAACATAAACTCAAACTTGAAAACAAATTCAAATTCAAACCCAAATATGGAGGAGGAAGCTGCTGTGGTAATGGATAACAACAAATCAACCTCGCCAAAGCCAAATGCCATCAACAGTTTAAAGCTTATCAAAATGGGCTCAGTGTCCTCAAAGGACAAGCGTGTCTACAAAATTGTCCTTACGGGCGGTAAGTTACAAAATACATATTCTTCTGTATCCCTTTGTTTACGATGTGTGATACCGAACCGAAGTGTGCTCCGTATGCTCTCGAAGCATGTCAAGGTCGCCAGGACCCTGAAAGTCTTTCATTTCCACATTTCCGTTGGGGTTGTTTTTACCCCCCTGCGCAGTCAGACCACATTTAACGCACATTTTCAATTAGCGAATATTTGTATCTATTTATATACACATTTATGTTCTTGTTATGGAAATATCATGACTATCAAATTAAGAAATCATTTAACGTATTCAGCTTCTGTTCTACCGGTGTTTTTATTGTTATTTTCAATTTACATATGTAAATAAGTGTATTAAGCGCAAGCCCGCCAAAAAGCAGAGGAGAAAAAACCAGTTTGTGACTTCCACGAGCAACAGTTATCAACAGAAATTGACGCGTGGCCTAATCATTTGATTTGGCACAAATTATAGTTGTGATCTTACAAACTTACGTTCATATAGTTATTTAGAATGCAAATACACATCTGTATGTATTTATGTACATAAATTGTGTATACTTTTGTCCTTGCCTCTGTTATCACAGCTCATTTCCTCTTGTCTAATCTGGCCTGATAAGAACAAAATACCTCCCATTTAATTAATGATAGTAAAATATATACAGCTGATTTCTAGGAATCTCTACCGAGCATCAAAAATTGATAGGAGCATCCCAATGTATTGTAAAAGGTTATTTTTAATATTCTGATATTTTCTAATCTAATCAGTTTTGAGCAGTTTTCCTTCCGAAATTGTCGCGATGAATTTCACAATTTTTGATAATAAATATTTGTATCGTACTTAGAGTAAAACTATTGATGACAGTAGAAGCTCATGATTGAGTTCTCTGATTCAAATCAATTTAGTGCAATTCGTTTCCTCATCGCTGCACATGCGACATTTCGTTGCAGTTCTCTTGGGGAATTTATGCGTCACTAATTGCAGTCAGGGTTGTGCCCCCAAACAATTGATGAATGCCATTCGCGATTGACATCATAAATATTTAATATATGTAATTGTGTTTTATCATTTATAGGTCCCTGCGGTGGCAAAACAACTGGTCAGAGCCGTCTGTGCACCTTCTTCGAGAATCTTGGCTGGAAGGTGAGTTTCTGGCTTATTTATTGGGTTGCTGGGCTTTTAACTGGGCTTGGTGGTTAGGCTAAGGCTAAGAGGCAGCGCATCTGTTGCCTCATATGCTTCTAACTTGCTGTTATTGTTGGTGGGGGCCAGTGGCAGTTGTAAGTAGTGCCAAATGGTAGAGCCAATGTCTTTATTCCTGCCGCTTTTCCTGCCACGTGGCAGTAATAGTAATAATAAATAATTGCCCAGAGTAAAATGAAAGCTGAAATGAAAAATACGAAAAAAAAAACACGAAAAACAAAGCAATGAGCATGTTGAATATTTTCAGGTATTCCGCGTGCCTGAAACGGCCACTGTACTACTCAGGTAAATGCCTTAAACACATCAATCAAACACAAACGAACCCAAAAACAACAGCCAGCCAAAGTGAGATACCCAGTCCAGATAGTCAACTATAGATACATGTGTATATCTGTGGAGAGATGTGTCTGTCTGCCTGGAATGTCCTTTTTGGCTCGCTATGTTTGCTGCAAACAATGTTTCGTGCCTATTGTTTGTGCGGCATTCACAGATACGATAACGATTTGAGTTTGATTGCGCTCTTAAATAATTTGCCTTGCCTAAATAAGTACATCTATATAAATCAATCAATATCAATATCAATTCACTCTCGAAAACAAAAAAAAAATACTATCTTTAAATTATTTATCTTTTATATCCAAGCAAAGTAATATTAAACTTTAACTTAAACTGTAGCTTATTTGTAGTGCCTTATTTTGTCATCAACTCCAAATGATTGCTCTAATTCAATTCTCAATGGTTTTCTCTATCTCTCCCTTTCCCATAACTATAGCGGTGGCGTCAAGTTCTCCGATCTGACCGAGAAAGAGGGTAAGTTCTCAATTGATAACTGACTTTGTTTAGTTGTAGTATTATGTAGGAGAAATTATAGGTTACTTTTGCAAGCATTTTCCCTATATCTATATGTATAATGATTGGAAAGACTATTTATCATTAAATTTAATAGTTTAAGTATAGGTAGTATTGATAGATACAAAGTTCCCTGCTGTTTCATAATGATCTTGTGGGTGAAAAGCATTCTTCATTCCTTTCTGCACACTGTCAAGTTCGTCGTAGCATTTTCTCGAAAACAAAAATAAAACAAAATATTTACTTTTGTGATCGGCCACAAGGCATTTTGCATTCGACTATACTACTATACAATACAAAAATCTATATTATATATACTTGTATGTCTGCACGATTATGTGGCTGTCGTCTATGTCAGCCGTGTATTTTTAATACCAACAACTGAGACAGACAGCGACTATCTCAGCTGCCAGATAGTCCATAGTCTATATCTATAGATATATTATAGTATACTTTTTGTATCTACTAAATACCAAATGCTTTCTCGGACCCCTTTTTGAATGTCACGTCTTCAATGAAAGTTCATTTACGTAATTTGCATAGACATACAGACACACAGATACACACACACACTTAAAGAGACTTGTACACATTCACAAAGAAAGCAATAAATAATACTAGTGAATCCTTAGCGGGGGCGGCGTCTTAAGAGTCTAAGAATTGCGTGACTTGCCGCAATTTGCTTGACAGTTTCAGTTTTCAAAACTAATTTGTCAATTGCGTACTTACCTCATAATGTGGCTTTTTCGCTGTTTCTGTTTTGTGGAGTCCCTCCTCGATAAAAACAGAATCGCTATAAATATCAAAATATGAAATATTCCCCAATCGCTCAATTGCCTGACTTATAAAATACTTAGTGAACTTAATCTCATGTTGTTGGTCACGAGTTCCTTCCCCTCCCCCTTCCCCTCCCCTTCCCCCTCGATTTCCTGGCACTTTCATATTGATAAAGTGATAGCATTGGGTGTGATATAAATGTGTTGCCTTAGATAGGAATAGAGTTGAGTTATACGATTACTACAGTTAGATTGTTGTTGTTGTTGTTGTTCGGTTGATATTTTTAATTGCGACGTTGAACACACACACAGACCCACCCACGCCAACCACCTACGTTTACAAAGATCTACCATTTGCCGCACCGGAGCACAGTATCATCGATCTGACCGCATCCTGTCCACGTTGCCTGGCCAAGGCTGCCTCCAAGCCCAATGGCAGCGAAGGTGAGTGTGTGTTTGTGCGTGTTTGCCATGTACGTGCGTGTGCGTGTGTGTGTGTATTCAGAATGCAGACAACCAATCAATGCAATCAAAACGATCCAATTCGATCGATGCCATCCACATAAATGATTCATTCCATTGATCTCTTGTTTCTCTTCGTCTCTCTCGCTCTCTCTTTAACTTTCTGTGTGTGTGTGTGTGCTAAGAGCTGCTTTATCTGGGCAACAATATAATCTTTAACAGATCGTTGTCTCTATCCTTTACTTGTATTTTGTATATTCTATTCTTGTTTTGTGCGTGATCACTTGTTTGCTTTGTCTACAGTTCGCGCCGTTGATGAGTTGACACTTTTCGTTATTTTTGTTATTTTTATTGTCCCTTCTTTAATTTGCGCTTATGCAAACATTCTTTAAAACCACTTACAGTTAGTCAAGAAATTTACTTGACAAAATACAAAATTCATTTAAAAAGGATAAACTGCATTTTCAAAATAAAATTATTTTATTTTAGCTTTAAACTATAAGAACCATAAGCTACTAAAATAACATAAAAAAATCAATGTATATCATTAAAATCCTAGAAGAAATATGCGAATTTTAATTTGTCAACACATTTACTTGACTAACTGTCCATATCTGTCTACGTCTGCTCAAGTATTTTGTTTATTTATTTAATTTCTTATGTGTTTTTGTGTATGTTTCGTGTTTTGTCCACTAACAAACTCTAGGATTGCTTTGCAAATCATCTCTAATATCATCTATGAACAATCATTCTATATACATATGTACATATGTATACATTCGTGTTTCTTAGATCATGTGAGCAGACATATGTACGTACGATTTTAAATGGGGCATTTATATTTAAAATCGCGTATAGTCTACAGATTCGTATATATACAAAATGTACAGTTTCTTGGCGCTGGCCAATTTTAGCTGCTGACTACTAGCACGTGCCTCTGCCTAGATTCACGCCCCATAGATATTATAAAACTATATTCTATATTAAATTAAATTTATGGCATTAGCAATAAATAGAACCAGTTTAATCTGACATTTTTTGTTAGTTGACGCTTTTACCAACAATTGTTATGATTATTGGCTGTGTTGAGCCTAAAAACAGTTGCTCTATCCATTATTAAACGAGTTAATACATTTTAAATGGCTTCCAATGTACACTAATTGCAGTTGTTGTTATGAATTCCGTAGCATTTGTTGTTACCTTGGCCAATTGATATACTTTCGCTAGGTTCGGTTTTTGGTCAGTCACGGCCACATGGCCGATTTCCCATTGTCGTTGCCGTTGCCGTTGCAGTTTTCATTAGCAGTCAATCGATCAATGTATTATAGATTTTCGGCTAATGGAATTCTTTATTATACTTTTACACAGAGATGTCACGTGTTTGTGTTTCTTGAAGCTAGTCCCAGATCGTGCTTTCATTCATCCATGCATCGTCAGTTTGTCATTCTGTCCATATCCGTCACAATGAAAATAATGTGTGCTCTACTCTTCGCAACGTGGCGTTAATTATTCGGTTTAGTCATTTTTATTATTATTCAATGTGATGTACATACATATATTATGCAGATACATATATATGCCTTGGATACAAACCAGATACAGATACTGCTAGCAATTATTGTTGTTGTTGTTTATTTTATGGATTCCCGCTAAATTGATAGCTTAATGAATTTGTTATTCCTATTTTGTTTTCAATTTCGTCATTAGCCAAGAAATTTGCATTCATTCATTTTAAGCTATATAAATTTAACTAGCTAATTATAAAATTAAGTATGTATGATTTAGAATTTTGTATGCCTATTAAAATTAACTAGTCTCCAATCAAGAAAGAGCACGATTTACATACTTCCCAAATTTAGATATATTTTTGAATTTCCAAACAAAGGCTGTTGCGCAGTTGCTTAAAATACGACTGCATTTTATCCCCATCTACAGTATGTCAAGTAATTGTTTTCATATTCCTTTTTTTTTAAATTTTTTTATTATATTTTAGTTGCTTCACAAATTGAAATAAACCAATTTTTTAAAATAAAAATTAAATGTAAATAACTTTTGCTTTGTCAAAACAATTACTCGAGATACTGTATGTGTACAATATTTAGCTGGTTTTTGCATCAGTTGCTTATATCACCCTCTGCTAATTGAATTAGCCAAACAAACCAAGCACAAACACACACACATACACCAACACAAAGCAAAAAAAAGTGAAAATACAAAGCAAAATAATTTTCTAGATGACGTAAAACAGTTCAATCCCTTACCTTTTCCACCTTCACTCTTTCCACCTCCCATCATTCCATCATACTAAGTACGTTCGATCAATTCCATTTTGTTTCGTCACATGATGCGCTCAGTCAAGTTCAATGCAACGGCAACAACAACAACAGCGACGGCAACAACAACAATGACATACTTACAGTGGGACAGCACGAGACCGCAACAAGTGTCGACATACATACATACATATAGTATAAGAATGGGGAAAGAGGTGAATAACAGCGGTACTGTGATTTATTCACCACCCATCGATACGTTTACCTTCCCCCAACCCCTCTGACCACCACAGCAGTCTGTTCTGCTTTGTTTCATAGTACATTTTATTTGTACTTATCTTTTACCAATTTAAAAATATACTAATTTTAATGCAGTTAGTTAGAAGCTGCGACTGTGTGTGTCTGCGTGTGTGTGTGTGTGTGTGTGTGGGGTTGTGGTTGTGTATTATTGTCGTTTGCGTCCTCTATTGCTGCGTTTCAAGGTCTGGGCTAATTTTTTGCTTTTAGCAATTGTATTACAATTGTACTACACATTTCCGATGACGAATTCCATTTGTTTCCGTAACAAATTTGTTTATAGTATTTCATGCTTTGTTGGCTGTGATTAACTGTACATTCAAGAATTTTAATCTACAGTTATTTTAACAAAGAACAAAATTCATATATTTTATTTAGGAAAAAGACCCTTCTTTTATTATAGATTTAGAAACCAATTAAGATTTTATTAAATTGTCAAAACATTTAATATGAGTTATTAAATTGCTTGCAATCTGTAAACTTGCGTTGCGTGTTCCTGTTTCGATTATCAGCTAAGTGGCAGCTATTGTGTGACTATCTAATGAAGTTGTTGTAATCATTATTACATTACTATTATTATTACATATAGAAAAAAAAGTCCCACGATGATCGCATAACTTACACACGCTTCGGCTTAGAATTCTTATGAACTCATATGTGAGTCAGTTAGTTAGTTAGTCAAGCGAATGAACTTTATTGCTTGTCATACAATATTATTACTGTTCAATTTCTGTTTATATATAAAAGTATATTGAATCGTTGCTGGTTTGCAGCTGTCGCCCTGAAATTCATATTTAAATTCGAATTCATTCAATTGCCACCGCACCTCAATTTCGCAATTCTCTCAATTGGTTCAGGCCATCGCCATATAGTTAACCATTAAACCATCTCATGTTACTTGATTCGTTAGCAGAAACCAACGCAGAGCATCATAAACAAATAAATAAACAAGCATAAGTACATACATACAATATATAACGTATGTATGTATGTATGCGATTCAATTCAATGTTTGTATTATTATTATTACTTTTTTGGCCAGTCTCATGTTAATTTTAAAGAATTTGCTTGCAATTGTATTTCTTGAATTTGATTCAAATTTTTTAATTGTAAAAATAAACAAACAAATGTCTCCTTCAGACTAATGTTAATGTTGTTTCTCTCGCTTTGTAGCTTATAAATTTCAGGAGAACCTGATACGCACAATGGTGCAAATCGAGAACACATATTTCGAGCTGGGAAACTCGAGCCATCGCAACTGTCTCATCATCTGCGATCGCGGCGTCATGGATGCCAGTGCCTGTAAGTGGAAACCCAAACCAATCCCAATTCAATGGATATCAACTCAAACTCAACTTCCCTTTGCAGATATATCAAAGGACAAGTGGGAGAAAATGATGGCGGGCAATAAATGGAATCCCGTGGAGATGCGCGATAACCGTTACAATCAAATCCTGCATCTGGTATCTGCCGCTAATGGCGCCGAGGATTTCTACTCGACTGAGGTGAGTGTTTTGAGTGCGGCTCTATTGATTCGATTTACCTCTTTCTTTGCCAAAAACACTCACAATTTAAAACTCAAGAAAAGAAAGCGTCATTATCAGGTACCCGAGAAATGCACTGGCTATAAGATTATATTGCTAAAAGCTTTTTAGCTGTGAGCTAAGCGCATTGTTTATAACACAATGACACTAGCTTAAAGGGATTAATCTAGCGGAAATTGATAAAAAGTCACTGATTGTATAAGTGCAGTACTTGATTGTCAGCTTCTTACTTAATCGCTTTAATCAAGTGTCATTGAGTTCTTAGTCTTTTGATCTTGATCAGTACTAAAGCTGTTATGAAATCGATAGTATTATCAATTAACCCCATATTTGATTGATCAACTAAATAAAATAGATTTTCATAAAAAATTTACAACTTTAGTATCGTAGGTTGTTTGCAGTTCAGTTAATTATGATAGGAGTTGATGACATTTTTAAATTAGATACATATTTAAAATTGCATTTAAATGCATTCTGGCGAAACAAAAATTATTTTAACTAAATTAATAAAAAGTGAAAGCAGCTTTGAAAAAGTTATAAAAGTTTACAGTGGTCAAAATGTTTGTTAATTTTGGCATGATTATTTAAATACAAAAATGAACCATCTCAGAATTAAGTTAAAACTTTAAAGTGTTATTTTATACTAATTATGTTATTAAAAATTTTTTAATTATTGAGAGTTGACTATTGAAAATTATCATATTGTGAACAGACAAAGAACAAAATCTGGTATACTAAAAAAGTTCCACTATATGAAATGAGCGAAATAAAATGCAATTGATTATTTCTCTGAGGCATTCGTATAATTAGTAGATTGGTAGCACTATCGATGCCTTTACAGCTTTAAGCCGAATTTATGAAAATGCTAATCTACTTTTATAATGATATTTTAGGATCATGCCTGCCGCTCTGAAGGCGTTGAGCTGGCGCGAGAGCTGGACTACAAGTCAGCAGCCGCCTGGGTGGGCCATCCCTACTTTGATGTGATTGACAACTCGACCAACTTTGAGACCAAAATGAACCGCATGATTGAAAGCGTGTGCCAAAAACTGGGCATCGACATTGGCGACCGTTTGCAGGCCACGTCACGCAAGCTCAAATATTTGAGTAAGTCCCACTGCTGAAGGATTTCCCCATTTAGTTGATGATCAAACTATAATTGATATCTGTTTCTTGCTTAGTTGCTATGCTGCCGCCTGATAGCGAGTTTCCGCCGTTCCAAGACTTCGATGTGGTCCATCATTATCTGCAGTCGGCCGGGCCCAAAGTGCAGGCGCGTCTGCGCAAGCGTGGCCAAAAGAATCACTGGACCTACATACACACCCAGCGTCGTCCCAATGTGCATGGCCATGCTCGCATCGAGGTGAAGACGCAACTGACGCATCGCGACTATATGAACCTGCTGGCACAGCGCGATGATGCGCATTTTACCATCTATAAGAAGCGACGTTGCTTCCTCATCAACAATCAATATTTCCAGCTGGATATCTATAGGGAGCCGGGTCATCCACGGTGAGTTTCATTTATTACTTGTTGTTGTAATATATAACAATGTTCTCATTTACCTGTTGCAGTTGCAAGGGTCTTGTTCTATTGGAGACATACTCCTCACTAACTGGAGATGCGCTGAAGAACTGCATGCCCAAGTTCTTGAACATTGTTAAGGAGGTCACTGGCGATCCGGACTATTCAATGTTCAATCTCTCGCTAAAAGAGGACTGGAGCACAACCAAGAAATACTGCCGCCCAACATCGCATGGTAAGCAGCAACAACAACCGCAACAACAACCGCAACAACAACCACAGCAACAACAGCAACAGCAGTCACAACATCCACCATCGGAGAAGCAGTATAAGCCCTACTATGAGAACAGTGACTAAGGCAGCTAGCTACTTGGTCATTCATAACATCATTAAATGCATTGCTCCTGGTGCTGGCGCCATTAAAGCCAAAGATTTTGTGTAGTCTAGAAATTGCTTTTGATTATTGCTGTAAATATTTATACGCTAAAGTTCGTATTACGCCTTATTTTTTTGCATTTTGCATGTGTCAAAACATAATCGCTTTATCCATTCAAATTATTGGCCTTAGATTTCCACCGCCTGATCGTTTTCTTTTTCTTTTCTCTTGATTTTCTTAACTTGTAGCTAGGGGCGCCACGAACGGAGTTACAAGTACGCCACCATTGGTGCTCAATGGGCAGTAGATTTTTGTCAGAATCTCGAATATCTTAACACGCATATAACAATAAATTTAAAAACACGACAACAAATGACCTGGTAACTAATTTAAGTGATTAACAGCAGATGAAGAACTTGATGTTGTGTATAATGATTAAATGTAATTAGTTAAGATAAACACAGATCGAGTACTTTTTTTTTTTTGTAATCATTTGTGTCCCACAATTGTTAATTATTTGCGTACTTAAACACCATGTAACTGAAGCTATGAGTCCTAGTTTATTTTTACGGCAAAAGAATAACGATCGAGTGTACTTAATTAATTAACTAATTTTTTAGCCCTGATTTGTTGTTATGTTTGCTCGTGTTTATTTGTAAGCCATAACAAGTACATCTGTAAATCCGCGGTAATATGTGAAATTCATTTGTTTTTAAGATGGATGGGGTTTTTTGTAAAGAAGAACCGTAGAAGCGCATGCGTGCTAATTTTAAATGTAATTTTTAGCTAATGTAATGAAAATCAAACAAGAACAATTTAAAACAATACAAAAATGAACCTTGAGGCAACAAAAATAAATCAGCTAAGGACAAGACCACCAAAACTTTTTGTGTTTATCTATTGTTTTCATTGTCTATAATTTAGTAAAAGCATCATAAATAATTAGCCATTGGCGTAATACAAACTTTGGGCATACAAAATTCAATTCTAAATACAAAATTTGAGTTTGGTTGATTTGTGGTTGCGACTAGAGCGAATGCAGCTGTGGAGCGGATCATCATTACTTATCCTTGTTGATGCGCTTGATGAGTCCATCCACCGCACGATTTATGCGCAACAGCAGCATGTAGCCCACAATGAGAGCAGGCAGGCCAACAAATGTGGCCAACGCCTCGTAGATGAAGCGAGGAGCAAAGATTTTCCAGACCATCAAATGTCGACAGTGGATTGTGCACGCCAGCATTGCGCAAAAGATCTGCAGAAGAAGTAAAAGGAAATAAAATACACTCTGAATATTACTTTAAGGATACAACTCACCTTGATGCCCTGCAGCATAAGAAACTGCGTGGCCAGCTTGAAACCGGCACCCAGGAACACATCCTCGTACTCGTACAGCGCCAATTCGCCACGTGTCATATCAAAGCCAACCGCTTCGTTGGCAATGTCGTTGAGAGCTGTAGACGCATCCGCCTTGTTGTTACTCCGACTATTGCTGCTGCTGCGAATCAGGTTGGGAAACAGCGCAAACAGCGAGAACGTTTCCGTGCTGAGCAGCGCATACATGCAGTAGAAGAATATGGGACCACAGAAGGTGTTCAGGATAACCAAGGCACCGGAAATGAGATGAGACTGCCCCAATGCGCTGGAGCGACCCACAAAGGCGGCACGCCAATCAATCTGCGACAGTGTTGTCTGGTGTGAAGTGGCAAAGAAACAAAAGTGGGCCAACAGGAACCAGCTGACCACAGCGCTAAATGTCGGCTGCACACAGCTCTCTGTAAGGTGAACAATTAAAAATTAATTAAAAATTCAGCTGACGGACTAAACATTTACTCACCAAAGCTGCTGGCCGTGCGATAGCGTAGAATGCCATGAACACTCAGGATGATCGCACCGACAACCACACAGATAATCAGTCCAATGCTCGCACGCGGCTCGAGCAGCACAACCATCAGCATGGCCAGAAAGATGCCAAAGGAAATGATGATCGATGAGTAGACAGTGGCGAGACCGTAGACGACAGGAATCTCATGGCGACGCTCGGCGTCGTCACCTTCGTACATGCGTTTCATTTTCCTAAATATTTCCGGCACAATGCTGTCACGTCCATTGACACTGATGCTGTTGGGGTTTCTGGGAGGAAGCACGAATGTCATCAGGGGAGCCCATGAAATGACAACAATTTGGAGCAGCAACAGGCCATAGATGACCAGTGCCATGGCATCAATGTGCGTACGTTGAATGTTCTTAATGGCGCTATTGGCGAGCAGTATGTGACCCCCAGCACAAATGGAAGCCACAGTCGGTCCATAGCGAGCCAGCAAGACGTTGGGTGCGTTGCCGGTCAAGTTGCCGCAGGATCGCAAATATAAACGAGTAAGCGTTGTGTACAACACAATTATGACAACAGCTAGAATGTAGGTCTTGCCCATCGAAGGTTTTTTCACAGAAAATCCCGATGAACTGCTGTTGAAGTCTGCGCAGTTGCCCTGCTCCTCGCGGCAGCGGAACAGCGTATAGGCGAAACGAATACAACAGATGGCCAATACGCTGGCCAGAATCAGGCGCAGCGCAGTGGAGCGCCAAAACTGCGACCACTTGAACTTGCTCTTGAAGTCCAGGCGGGCGCTCAGCTGCATTAGCTCATAGACAAGCAGTAAAATGACTGCAACTAGGAGATATGACAGGATTTTAGCTTCCTGTATGACGAAACTATTGGAGAAGAACACAGCCATGGTGGCAAAGAGCAGCAGGCGCGTTGGCATGTGGCTAAAACGCTTCACGTTTGCCCAGTTGGTGGCAATGCTGCTCCAATGCCGCAGCGTATAGAAGGCCAGCAGCACAGTGCTGAGCAGGCTGGTGAAGAAAATAACGCCATGCTCCTCCGTCTTAAAGGAAAAGTTCTTGAAGTAGCGATAGCCAAAGACGCCGGCGGCAATGTTCATCAGATATATGTAGAAGACTTCTTTTTGCTTGAATATCTTGGCATAGTCGCTGGCATTCGAGTTGTTAATGAGCAGAAAGGCGAAGAAGATGGGCAGGAAGCTAAATAGCAGGCCCTGTGACATTTGTGTCGGCTCAAACTTGACCCAAATCTCTCGGCAGACGTTGAGAATGTCACGTAAGTGAATGTTAAGATCGCGTACGAACGACTTGTAGGCTGCCTCATTGTAAATTGTCTTGACGCGATGTGTGAGCAGTATGAACTCCGTTTCCAGTGTGTCCATTTGCTCCACATTGAAGGTGCGTTTGTTCTCCAGCGCATAGTTGAAGAAGTAGCGATAAATTTGCTGTGCGTTTTGCCAGACATGCAGCAGCAACGTTTGAAATTTACTCAAATGCGGCACAGTCACAGCGGGCACAATATTGAAGTTGACCAGGCCCAGATTTGAATAGGGTATGGGAACGCCGAGTATGGTCGCCAGTGTGGGCACCAGATCAATCTGCAAACACAAATTATGACAGCGTCAGAGAGCTTATCAGCAAGAAGTGACGTGACGTGGGAAGATAATGGAAAGAACAGAACGTAGTCTTATCTCATTTACCTGCTGCAGCATTTCGCTATCTGATCCCGAATCGCTGCTCGTAAAGAACTTGTGCTGCTTGGAGTAGGCAAACAGAAGAGCATTCGTTTCGTCATCGGTGTCGCCGCCATGGTCGCCAGTTGCCGTCATGCCATGATCACCCATTATCAGCAGCGTCGTCTCGTTGTCCATGCCAGCCACAACAGAGCTGAGATTAATGAAATCAATTGATTGGCATTTGTATTAAAAGTTGTGTTTCTATTGCGCTTACCTTATGATATCATTCATTTCGTTTAGTTTTCGCGCCATTTCCTCGTGTATGGGTCCGTGCTTGTGCCCGCAATGATCCACGCCCAGGAAATGCGCAATCAGCACCTGCCAATCATCGCTGGCCAATTCCTTGGGTAAATGCTGCATTATTTGATTGTCAACGGTGTCCAAGTCGAAGATGTCAAAGCTAGGATACGAGTAGGCGCGCCTAAAACGTCGCGGATATAAATCCGTCCACGTGCTGTCACCTAGGAATACCAAAGGCAGATCACTCTTGACCATTTGATCGATTATGTTGTCCTCATTAATCTCAGGCGAGGCAAAGTTGGAGCCAATGTCAATAAAGGTGGGCAGACTGCCGGTGGTGAGACCCTTCAGGCGCTGCAACGTTGTGGTGGGCGGGTCCGCCTTAAAGCGCATCAGCCGCGCATTGTCGGGTGTTTGTTGGAGCAGCTGGTGCAGAATTCCCAATTTGTTCTCATAAGGCAACGGTTCGGTGGTGTTCTCATTGTAAAGGCCAAATTCGTATTTCAACGCATCGATAACGAGTATAATGACTTTGGATTTTTGTGGAAGACATAGATTCGATGACGATGATGCATTCACATCCTTAAAGATCTCATTCACAACCTCCGGCGTGAGATAGTATTCCTAAGCACAAAAGTAAATATTTTGTAATCCCTTCTCCACATTCTTTACACAAACAACTTACATCATTGGGATTGATGGACAATCGTCGGCAGGTGCTTGTCTCTGTTTTAGAGACGCGTGCGAGCAAAAATCCTCGGGAGAACAAAAGCACGCCACTGCATATCAAGTAGGCCAACCAAATGAGCACGAATAAGTACGTGTAATTCATGTTGGCGCCCGCACTTAGACTAATTAGACTATATTACTAAATTGCACTTCACTGTGGAGCTACTAATTGTCTTGTCAAGTGCTCTGCATCACGATCCGTACTTATTTTCATTTAGAGTTTGTCATTTTTTCCTACGGGTTTTTCAGAACGTCGCTAAAAGAATAATGCTCAGCGTTGCCAGATAGCGCAGCTAGCAGCTGTTGCATCCCTTGATTGAGTACAGAGCTGCCAGATAGTACAACTCATCTGAATTCTTTGTTGGCGCCGCTGTTGCCAACTTTGTCCGTTACACAATGCCAAAAAGTAAAATAAAAGCAAACAAAATATACTGTTCTTTTTTTTGTTTCATTGGGCACAAAAATGTCGTATTTATTTAATGATCCCATACACATATAGCAAATCTTAAATCAAGTGTAGTTGCAATGAATTAGCTGTGTGTTTGTTGTATATGCTCGAATTTCTTTACATTGTGGATGTTGATTTTCTTACATTTATTAATGCATTTTTATTCATTTTAGCAAGCAAGCTCCCTTTCATTGTATAAACAACTTTAAAATAATTTGGAATTTCATTTGTTTTTTGTCAGTAACGCCATTTAATCACGTGACCCAAAGCCTATAGAAAAAGATGAAAATATAAAAATATATAATATACAAATATTTTCATTCAATTAAAGCTTACTACAGGGCAAAATATTTAGTTTAGTTAGGAATGAATATCTCTCATATGTGTATGTGTGTTAACAAAGTTGGCATAAATACGGTATCAATGCATAGTTGAATACTTTTACCATTCAACTCTTTGAACATTCATTAAACGTACACTTAGATTAATGTAAATGAATTAGGTTCACTTTAATATTTGAAGTAGTGTAAAAAACACGCACAACTTGTATGCTAAACTTTCTTATCAATGCCAACAAAGCGCGCAAATTTGAGATACAAACATTAAGTAATATTATAATAATATGTAATAATAATAATAACACACACGTATATATAAATAATTAAATTCCGTTCTTGGTGTTAGTAATTAAATTGTTATTATTTGCTTGTTTGTTTGTGTGTGTGTAAGTGTAATCTTTTCTTATTTTTGATTAATTTATTTACGCGTGCTGCTTTTGTGTGTATGAATGTGTGTCGTGTTGTGTGTTGTGTGTGTTTCATAATTATTTACGATTTTGCACGCATTTGATTTTATTTTGTTAGAGAGTCTGTTGGTGAGTTGAGTCCCGATGATGTGTTGTTCTCATCAAGAGCGTCTGGGAAACTGGAAACCGAACCCGAACGAGATGTCACCTTCGTCTACAATAGAATAGAATAGAAAACCGAACAATGTTGTAGCAAGACAAGACAAAGACATTTTGATTTAAGTAATAGCAAGCATTAAGAAATTTACATGCAATTATAAATAAAAAAAATAATAAAGCATTTAACTAGCCAAGTGTTAACTTCATTATTATTATGTGTGCCTAAACGGTTTTACTTTAGTAATTCAAGTTCTAAATGATGTGCCAATTTAAGATACATAGTTAGTAAATGAATGTGAAACAAAATGTGTATGATTATGAGGTGAGGCAGAAAATAGATATTGAGATATATAATAAAATAGTAGTTACCGCATGAGATTGGCACAAAAAATTGTTCTGATCATAGCTTACTTTAACGTTCTCATAGGCAGAGCCAACCGAAGCTTCAATAGAACGCATCGAGTCTGAATTTTTCATTTGTGAGAGTTTCGACGTAATGCCGCTCGTAAGGCCGCCAAAGAGCGATGCGGTTTTCTCACCCGTCGACTTTAGCACCGATTCGGTGCGTTGGAATCTGTAAAAGATGCAACAAATGCAAAAATTAAACATTTCATAATTAACAGCAATTGTAACACAGAAAACGATAAATGCAGTTGGTAAAGAGACACACAAAAGCGGCAAGAGCAGAGTGTTAGTGAAAACATTGGACAGCGTTGAGTTAGTAAGCCAAGCTATAAAGATTTATGTGGCACAAGATCCTAAATCCTTAACGCGGTTACTTACAGTGGTGCCTCATGCACGGCTTTGCTTATGTTGCCCACGCTCTGCTCCATCGATTGGTAACTAAATAAATACATAATTTAAGCAATAATTAAAGCAAACAAAAACAAATGAAAAGCCAAAATCGATAATAAATCATTGATGCAGCAGGCGGCAACTTACACATGACTCTCCTTGAGGTTTTTGACGCCCTGATTGACATCGTCGGTTAGCTCCTTCCATACAGTAATGCCCAACTTGCGCCTCAGATCGGATGCATGACGCGTCTTGGAGGCCAGCACCGTGCGCAACGTATTGATTTCTTCATCAACGCGTGCCAGCTCCTAAACAAATTCGAAATGTTACATTTATTAATTGTTCAATGTGTTGGAAGTTTGCTACATTAATATGGATATGACTATATTTGTAATTTTTCCAATATGAATCATTTTGAATTCTTAAAAGTTACTAAGTAATATTTATATCTGATTTTATAATAAAAGATATAGAATACAATTATTTTTACTTTTAAATAAAAGTTAAGGAAGAGTCGCTTTAAAAATCAAAAATAACTCTTGATCCATAATTTTTATTAAAAAATAACTCCTATTTTTTTAATTTTATTTAAAGACATCAGTTATTAGACTGTGCAAACAACTTGCCTGGCTCCATTCGGCGCGTCGCTGTTCCTTCTCCTCCTGGGTGAGCACTGCAAACTCGGCTGCGATTTCAGCAGACGCCACAGATGCTGCTGGAGAAGCGGGCTCCGACAAGTGGGCGGTGTTATCTGTGCACAAATAATTGTAATTTCATTAGATAATCGATTGGTAATCAATATGTATACGAAATTAACTACGAAATAAACTCAACAACTGGCGCACTTTTAATTGGTTTGCTTTGATTTTATGTATGTACCTCCTTGGAAGACAACTTCCTCAAAGACAACTTTTTCATAGGCTGAGTGTATCGAATTTCGGTTCGTTTGTTTGTTTGTTTGTATATAAAATGTATAAAGACTTAAATTTTGTAGTTTTCATTGTTCAATAGTCTCAGCACAATTAATACTCACAAACTGTTGTTCGACAATGTTGTTGCCATAGTGTAAGCAAAGTGAAAAATAGAGAGAATTAAGAAAAAGTTGATTAGTCACGCGTTCTTGTTCTGAATTTCAATTTCGCAAGCCATTTAAACCATAAATAAGTTAAGTTAGTCGAAATCTACAAACTACCAAAACTGGGCTCATTCCGGTTTTTAAATTCAACAAAAAGTTCCCAACTGTTTACGTTTCTCACACTGTTAACGTAACCCAAAAAAGAACTTGTCCAAGCAGATTCTCTAGCTTTACCTTTAGCAGTTTGACCGATGGTCAGAAATCTTTTGTAGTTATCACTATTCGATATTTTGGCCAGATAGGGTTTGGAGAAATCTATGAACGTGACCTTAACATCGCGCATTGTTCGTTTCGTGAAGAACTTTAAGCGGAAACGCTTCGCAATTGACATCGAGGGCGTCTGGTTGGACAATTTGGTAGCAATGAATTCCGTCTCGACGGCCTGCAGTTCGAGGGTATTGGCATAGTCCGAATCCACATCATAGAAGATCTCGTCCAGCGTTAGATTTCGCAAATACAATTCCGTTTCATCGCAGCATTCCAATTCGTTAACGGGAGATAGTTCATCATCCAGTTCATCGAGCGATGGCGTTGTGGTGATGTCATCGATGCGGGGCAGATAGGAATCCTCAATGAACTCCAAGCTAACAGGCTCCGATTCGCTGCTCATGCTGTTGCGACTCTTTGATTCCTCTGTGGTTTATCTCATGTTCAGCAGCAGCGGCAGCGTCACCAACAACAACAACAACAAGCACTTTCTAATTGGAACGTGGCGGCGCATGTGGACCCTCCTCACATTTCAAAGCGAGCGATTCAGGCAAAGGCAATTCGTTTTGTGTCTGTTGGGTTCTTTTCTTCTGCTTCTGCTTCTCTAATTCCTACAGATTCATGATGGAAAGCGTTTTCTTTTATGCTGTCCATACAACTGCGTGTCTATGACTCTGCGACTGCGACTACGGCTGCTGCTGCCTCGTTTCGCTTCCGCGCACTTCTACAACCAAACTTTAACTGAGCTCAACTTCCAATTGGTATTTCTAGCTCTTCTCGCTCAGCAACTGTAGCTCAACAAGTTGGCTTCGTCAGCGTAAAAGACTAACCAAACTAAGAGAGCAGAAGGCAAGAGAGAGAGAGAGAGAGAGAGAGCGAGAGCGATAGACTAAGCGCGGCCAACTTAACAAAAGGGCAAAAACAACAATAACAACTGACAACAATTTCCTATTGGACTGTCTAAGGTCTGGTTTTCAACCAATTTGCAGAATTGCATGATCAACAAGTGGGAAGAGAAAATGTGCAGGGTAAAATTATTGAACGAGATTTGAGGTTCGCTCATAAACTGGGAATGAAATGTAATTAAACTTTTATTTGCCACAATAAACTTTGTTTATTAAATTAAGAAAAAAAGCTAGATAGAAATAGGAGGTGGAACTGTTCATTTGCGCATTGTATACAGTTGTTGTGGTTGTTGTTGCAACAATCGTGGCACAAAATGTACACAAAGAACGCAGCAGATTCACAAAATGCTTGCCACGTCGTCAGAGTTCGGTAAATTCAGCGTCAAACACATTTAAACTGTAAATTATGTTTACAGTATGCGAAACGTATTTGTGGCATTTTAAAATAACTCCCACGAGTTCAATGCATTGCAGGGAAAGGCGCAAACTACGTGCCAAACAGTCAACAGACGGCGAGCATGACTCATCTTAATTAGATGCAGGGAGCTAGACACAAAAAGGGACAACATGACATTTTAAGCGAGACCCTTTTCCCATTGCAAAACTGCCGAAATACCTTCGAAATCTCGGTCAAAAAAAGTCGCCGACTTAATTAGCGCCCCACGTCTCGAACAAAAGCTGTTCCAATAAGAGAGCCAGGGATTAGACCGAGCACGATGTCACTTCTTCACTTGCAAGCGGCAAAAAGTTGTAATCTCACACTGATGATAACTACTATACAATATACACAATTAGAATACACTTACGATCCTCCATTGCTGGCCTGTTGTTGTGTCTGTCCACTTATTGTTTCTTGCTTTGCACTATTTCAATTGCAACGCACTTGTCTTTTTTTTAATTTTGTTGTTGAGAGAAGAAAAATCAGAATTGGTTTGTTCATGAGTGAACAGAGTTGAGTTGCTCAGGAAACTGTATTAATGAACAAGTTCCTTCAATTATTCTTTTGATCGTGTTCATTTGCTTAGTTCATTTGCAATTCTTATCAAATTTGCGCCAAATTGACTTAATTTAAATTATTAATTAACTTAATGTACAACGTTATTTAACAATCAAAAGAAAGCAAGACATGGAAATTTAATGGAAGCAACTGCAGTCAAAATATGTTTGAGCTGAGCTTTTACATAAGATTTGTATAATGAAAAGAAAATAAGTATGATGTCCTCCTAAGTTAACAGCGAATGATGATGATTCATTGCTTAAGTGTGAGCAATATTCGTTGAATACACTTTAAAACAGAACAATTGAATGAACTTTATCCATACGAGAGTTACTCAACACTGCAAAAAGTAGCTTTATTTATGATGAATGCCGAAATCGATAAGCGCCGTAACAGAGTTGCCAGATAATTGTTAATTGTGGATTGATTCAAAAGACGTTTAAATTTAAAATTTTTGTATTTCAAAAGAAATAAAAATACATATATCGTATCTGAATAGCCTGTTTTGAAAAAAATGTCGTAAGTGAAAAATGTTGCTTTTCAGCACTCGAATCGCATCGTCACGTTTACATTTGATTTTCGTCCGTTAATATAGGAAAATATATACATTTATATTCTTTGTATTGTATTTACTACGTTTCTTATAGTTACTAATGCAGTTGGTTGTAAATATGTATATTTAAAAAATTTACAATATCAGGTCTGTATTTCTTGGTGTTTTTTTTTCTTTTGACGAAAGGAATACTGCATAAAATAAAAGCCAACATAAGAATTAAAGAAAATAAACCAAAGACAGGGTCTCAAATTATATAATTTGTTTACGTTTTTTATTGGTTTTATTTTGTTTTTTGTTTTATATTGAATGGTAAGTAAAAAATTTTAAAATATTTTTTTTGTTTTTTAAATTTTTCATACTTTGTGTTTCAACTTCAAATAATAATAAACAGGGCACTCTGAGCGCACCCTTCGTTGTGAAGCGTCCCAGACACCGTGTATACGTAGATTTAAAGTTGTTAAGTGGAAAATATATAAGTCGAAACAATTTAATATAAATCAAGATTGCACAAAATTAAAATGTTTGAATTCATTTTGAAATGTGAATGGGGTGTGTGTGGGGTATAAAGCTGGTTGGTTGTTGGAGCAGAAGCAGGCGTGCGTTAAATTTAAATAATATTATATATATATAAGTATGTATACTAAGGTATACATCTATATATGTTTTGTATAATTTCAAGTACATGTCGAATGTATTTCAATCGATTGCTATTATCTTTCAATTCAATATGTGTGTTCTAACTTCTTTATACAATTACAAACGTTTTTACCATACATTCAAACGTCTAAGCATGCACTTTCCCAAAAGAAGGCAAAAATAAACTAATAACTCGGGATGTAGTACAATATAATGTGTTGCTCAAGAAAGAAACACATTATAAACAATAGATTTTTGTAAAAAAAAAGAAAAGCAGCAATAGCAATAGTAAATATTTAACATTTTATGCTTAAAATTATTTCGTTCTTGACCGTAATTTGTTTTCTCGTTATTTCTTCTCTTGTTTCATTAAATATCATTTTCAATCAATTAAAGTTGTTGTAACCATTTTTTTTTTTAACAAATAATTTGTTAAACTTTCTGCTTAATTTAAGTAGCTTGAACTAATTAGAATATTATGCATTGAAATGAAAATATGGTTATAAAAAGAAATTGGCATTTAAGTCATATGGGGGCAAACCAACAAATTGGCAGAAGGAGCATAGGAAAAAGGAAAAACTTGGGGAGCAGAACTTGGCGCTACATAAAGAGTCTGTATAAATGCAATTTCATGTGTCTTTGTCTGTATGTGTATTCTTTATAGTAGTAGTGTGTGTGTGTTTGTGAGGATCAGGACCAGAGTTTCTCTGTATCAAATTATACAAAAATAGTTTATCATTATTTGTTTTTCGTTAGTTTGGTTTTTGGTTTTGAATTATGTGTATCATTGTGTTAAACCTGCACAAATTGCATTGTAGAAAAGCTCCTGGGAGTGAGTGAAGGATAGAGAGAGAGAGAGAGACTGAGAGAGAGACAACCTGTACCATCGTTTGACACTAGTTTTCCGACTTAAAAGTCCGCCCAAGCACGCCTGCTGCTGCTGCTGTTCAATGCCCGCCCGCCCATTCCGTTCCGTTCCGTTTCCCGAATCCCCATCGCATTCTGCTTCTGATGCCGCTGCCGTAGCTGCTGATTGGACTAATAGCATTTAGTTCTTCGGTCCCCATACGGAGGTTATTGGCGTGGCAGCAGCTGGACCACCGCCCGCAGCGAACAGAGGAAAATCTTCCTGCGATTGAGTATTGGGCGCAGTTGGATTCTTTGCCTGTTGCTTCTTCTCCCACGGTGCATCCTTGATGATGAAACCATTCTCGTTGGTGTTGTTACCACCACCACCACCACCACCACCACCAGAGCTGGAACTGGCGGTCAGGAAAGCGCCAACAGTTTGTGGCTGCGGGGATGGCGGCAAATTCTCCAAATAATCGCGCTCATAATCCTCGGCCATACTCAACAGCATTTCCTTGGCATTCTCCACATCCTCCTCCTTGCCAATGATAGTCACGGCATTGGCATTGTTTTGAGCTTCTTCCGATGATGGGAACTTGATGTCCACCTATCAAATTGAAATTGAGACGAAAACTTAATTAACAAATTACAATACATAAAGGATCAACTGTGTCCTCACCTTATAATCGTCAATGATCTTGCGAATTGTGCGTCCACGATGACCAATGATGTGCGAGTGGATGCGCGTATCAATCTCGATCACTTCGCGATGCAGTGTCTGCAGTTCACCCACAATTTCTAGAATGGCATCGCGTGCAGTCTCCGCCTTGGCTTGGTAGCCGGTGATGGAAATGATGCGTTGATTGGGATCATCGCGTTTGGGCAACGAGATGTTGACGTCGTAGTCGGCACGCAGTTTGTTAATGACAGCGCCCTGGCGACCAATGAGCTTAGAATGATACTCCGGATCGACCTCGATCTGGAGTACATATGAGCGCAGCTCACGATCAGCACGATCTGCCTCATAATCCTCAATCATCTTCTCCAGCGCCTCCTTGGCTTCGGCCACACGGGCTGGCGTGCCAGAGACTTTGATGACGTCCGACTTGAGGTCGCTGGGCGGCAGCTCGACGTGCACATCGTGCGTGGACATGAACTGACGCACATTGGCGCCACGGGGACCAATGATGGTGCGATGCAGATCGAAAGGAACATTCAGCTCTTCCTCGATGGGGATGAGGTCGAGCAGCGCCTGCTTAGCCGCATTGCATTTCTCAATGCGTCCAGTGATGCGAATGACATCGCACTGACGCACTGGCTCTGCGGTGGGCTCACCATCGCCGCCTTCAACGTCACCGTCGCCGTTGACGCCGTTGGTGAGTCCCTCGACGGGTTCGGTGGCATCACGATCGGGGAATTTGATTTGCACATCAAATTCAGAGGTCACCTGCTGCACCTTGAAACCGCGTGCACCCATAATGGTGCGATGCTGCCGCTGTGGAATTACCACCTCAATGGTTGTCTGCGCCTCCAGATCAGCGACAGTTTCCTCAATACGCTGCTTGGCCGCCTCGATGCACTCCTTGGCGCCCTTGATTGTCACCTTGTCGGAGTTAGTGCCGGCACGCGGGAAGGAAATCATCACGCCGCCGCACTCCTCAGAGATGCGATGCAAAATGGTGCCACGCTTGGCCACAAAGTGCTTGTGGTGCTTGGGATCAACGGTGACTTCGCCCTCGGTGACCTCGTCACACTCCTTGATGATTGCCTCCAACTGCTCTTTGGCCTTGTTCACGCTCTCCTCCTTGCCAATGATGATGATGGCCTCCTTGTCGGTATCCTCGTTCGAGGGGAAGATGATGCGTGCGCCCGTCGCATCGCGAATCTTGCGGATGGAGGCACCATTCTTGCCAATGAGGAATTTGTGATGCTGCTGCTTGGCGCGCACCTCAACGCTGAACGAAGCCTGCTGCCGCTCGTTGGCCAGCTCCAAGAGCTGAGCCTTGGCCTTCTCCACGTCATCCTTGGGACCGCGAATGGTGACCTAAGAGAGAGTGTAAGAATAACAATGAATTGTTAATATATATCAATTACATCAGTGCATTTGATTGCACATACCTTATCGCTCTTGGAATCGCTGTTGGGGAACTTGATGGTAACGCCGCCACACTCCTCCATGATGGATGAGATGAGCTTGCCGCCGGTGCCAATGATTGAGTTGTAGTATTTCGGTGAAATTTGCACCTCTTCGGTGACAATGTCGGAGAGTTCGTTCTGAATCTTTTGAATGCGTTCCTTGGCCTCCAGGACATTCTCCTTTTTGCCGGTGATGACAATCACCTCGTTGGTATCGCCCTCGGCGGGAAGATCGATTTTCGTTTGGGTCTCGTCGCGTATCTTTTTAATGTTGGCACCGCCTTTGCCGATGACAAACTTGTGGAATTGCTTGAATATTGGCACTTCGATGATGTGCGACGACTCCTGGATTTCCTTGACAAGCTTAAGTAGGTCCTTATGGCACTTGTCGACATCCTCCTTGGGGCCGCGCAGCTTAACAATGTCGGTGTTCTCCTGGGGCGTCGGTATCGTGATTGTCACCTGACGGTAACGATCCTTCACCTCACGGATCTTCTCGCCCTTGGCACCAATGATGGAACGATGCAGGCGACGATCAATGATCACATCCTTTGACTTTTCATTTTCCAGTTTATCGATTTTCTCTTGTAATTCAAGCTGCGCCTGACGCACTCCCTCCTTGGGGCCCTCAATGCGAATGTTATTCTGTCCCTCGCGCTCCTCAATGTTGATGTTCACCTTCAGCTCATCCTTGAGGCGATTCACATTGGCGCCCGCCTTGCCAATAATATGCTTGTAGTACGATGGATTCACAGTCATCACCTCGTACGTGAAGTTCTCCTCATAGTTGCGAATGATGTCATTCAAATAGGAGACAGCCCTGTCAACGTTCTCTGGATCGCCCTCCAGCTTAATCTTGTTCTCCAAACAGTTGACATTCACATTAGGGCAATCTTCCTCGAGCTGCTTCATGTTGATACCCTTCCGACCAATCACATACTTGTGTATCCAGTGCGGCGCATTGATCTCCACCGATTTGACCGAGTTGGCTTTCTGGTAGACAACGGTTAGAGCATTGCCCAGTGCAACCTGAGGACCACGCAGCGTTATTGTCTCTGAGGTGGAGTCATTGGGTGGCATTTCAACGGAAACACCCGTCAGCTGCAGGATCTCAGCAATGGTCGAGCCCTTAGGTCCGATGACGTAGCGATGTTGTGGCTTGGCCACCTCAACGCTCACCGTGGAGCACTTCTTCTCCATCTCCTTGTAGATGGCCTCAACCTTGGCCTTGGCAGCGGCAACGGCGTCCTTTTCGCCAGAGATGATGATCTCATCCTTTTGCACTTGCTGCGGTGGCACATTGATCTTGGCGCCCGTCTCCTCCTGCAGCTTGTTCAGATTCTCACCGTAGGGGCCCACAATGAACGGATGATAGATTTTGGGCACCGCCGTCCGATCCGACGACTTCTTGTACTGCTCGGCGGACAATTGGCGTATCTCCTGCTCGGCACGCTCAATGCCCTCCTTGGTGCCAGCAATGGTGACCACATCGCTCTCATCGCCCTGATGCGGGATATTGATGCGCGTCGAGGTAACCCGTTCCAGTTCACGCAATCGCTCGCCACGCTTGCCCAGAATGACGCGATAATGCTCACGGGGTATGCTCACCTGGCGGCTGGCCTGCGTTGAGAAGCTCATCAGGATCTTGCGGCGCGCATCGAGCAGCTCGCTCTGCTTGCCCTTGATCAGAAACGTGAGTGATTGATTCTTGCCACTGACAATCTCAATCTGAGCGCCCGTCTCCTTCGTGATCTGCTGGCAAATGCGCTTCGATTCGCCCTCACCAAACTTCTCCGACTCCGTGGACTTGCGCTCCTCCATGGGCACATGCAGAACCTACACGAAAAATGAAGAGAAAATAAAAGAGTGAATAAAATCAATCATGTACATCACCTGGTGGACTTACCTGAGTCTTCTGCGAGCTGGTCACACGTGCGATTGCCGGTCCAGCAACGACGTTTGCGTTGTTCGTCGGCAGGGCCGGGAATAGATCGTCGTAGCTAAATGCGGGCGTGGCATTGCCAGTGCCGGTGCCGGTGCTACTGGTGGGCGTGGCCACCGGAGTGGGCGACGATGGCTGCTCGTTGGACGACACCAGCTCCTGGCCATTGTTGAGGGCGTTTGGTTGTTGCTCAATGTTAGTTGCTATTCCAAGAAATTCAAACATTTCATTAGGATTATGCTTATGATAAACTTAATTTGTAGTTGCTGCCTACCGTTAGATTCCTCCATCACTGCTGCTTGCATTACTTAAAAAAAGAGAAGAGTCCTTTTTCGTTCCAAGTCGTTACAGTAACACTGCAATTAGAAAATTTTAATTAGAAATTATTTGAATACACATAAAAATAGTAAAATTAAGTTTAGAACATAAGACATAAGATAAACAAATAGCAAATACATTCTTGGAAATATATGAAATATTAAAAAATTCTAACAAGCTATATCTCTTATAGATAAAAACTCATCTATCTATAAAATTCGAAAGTATCTCAGTGAAACAAATCTTCAAAAATATTCATTTGAGAAAAGAACACTATTAACAATAGATTTTTGTTAATAATAGAATGCATAAATATTTATTTATCTAATTAATCGGTCTATTAAAATGTGAATTCGAACATAAAGTTAACGATCTCAATCATACTCCTGACCTATTAAGCTTATATTCATCTCAAATGCAATTGTTTACGGGGTATTTTTTGTATAAGAAAACAATTGCAACGGTTTCAAGTGACAAACAAATTGATTCGACATTCCTTCGTTAAACAAATGTTATTTAACAACATTTTTGTGTGAGTCTTGTGTGTGGCCTGAGCACGAATCTTCATCTATGTATTTAATGTGAATATAGCACAGCAACAACAACAGAAATAAAGCCTAGATAAACGAGTAATACTGAAACACAGGCATTAGGCACATGAAATGAAAATCGACTTATGTCTTGATAACGACAGCGACCCGCATGTCGCTGACGCGTTAATGATAACAGAGCAGAGCAGCGCTAGCTACTCGTACTCGTACTCATATTGTATGTAGAGGGGGTCTCGACTCTCACAGCTCACAGCTGATAAAGTCAACAAAATGTTAGTTTTAACTCTGGCTACACAGGCGATACAATACGTTAAATGGCCACGTAATAGCTTTGCCAAATTATTAGCTACCATATAAAAGAAAATACATACATATGTATATACAAAAAATATATATATGTATTTGATTTCATTAGAAGGAATGTTTTTAGCTTTGGTGATAAGTGGACAGCTTTCGTCTAGGTCTGTGTGTAAGTGTGTGTGTGTGTGTTGAGCACACGGCCACGCTGGCAAATTTTCAAAGCAAAAGCAAACGTTGATAGCTATCGACTACGCTGATAAGAGCTGCTCAATCGTCCAAGATATAGATGCAAGTACATTAACGTACTAAATAAATACAGATACATTTGTATCTACATTATATAAATGGGAGAGAGTCCGGTTTGGAGCAGTGAAAGGTTACCCAAAAAAGCCACAATCTCGGAGATCGAGAGTAGCAGCATTCTTTGTTCGGTTGGCCAAGTATTTCATCAGTTGTATACCGTTAAAGACATGCACTTGCTCAAAGCTGTTCCTGATCGTCTGTATGCGTCATTTATGTGTATATATATGTATGTCTGTTTCTCTCTCTGTGTGTGTGTGTGTGTGTGTGTGTGTGACTTGTGGTTTTCTAAATCAGCGCCCAACAAGTTTTTTAGCCTACATTTTCTTCATCTTTGGCCAAAGCAGCCCCAACAGCAGCAGCAGCAGCAACATCGGAGGCAGCCACAAGAACAACACAACAAAAGACGTTGCCACTATCGCCATTGACTTTATGTACCCACAAAATGAACGACAGCGATCTAGCCGAAATCTTAAACACCCTAAAAAGATCTCTTCACAACTATCAAAATCTAGCAATGATTGTGAAATTACTTTAAAGTTGTTCAGCATCAAATCTCTGGTATTTGGGCCGTAGTTAGTTATAAGACTGGTTCTGGCTCTTTCTAAATTAAGTGGTATAATTATACAGTTAGCAAAGTATTTGTTTTGACAAAGTAAAAAAATCACATATTTTAATTTGCAGCCATAAAAATTGCAAATATTTTTTCCTAGCTCATTTTTAACTGACATTCCTATGCGTGACAAACTGCATGACAATTTTGTTGTGCTCCATGTGCAGTGTATAAAAATGTGTCAAAAGAAGAAACACGCCAAGTGTGAGCGAGAGAGAGTCTAGGCTTGATGAGTGCTCTGCGCCAGAGCGAGGGGAATAGGGGGAGCTATAAAAACCGGATGATAGCCGGCAACTACATAAAACGATCGACAAGTGTGTATACGTGTGTATGTATTTGTGCTTGTATTTGTGCCGTGCTCTGCGCTGCATGCGCACTTCTTTATTTTTTTTTGGTGTCGCCGTCGCTTTGTATTGGTGGCTTGGCACCTTTCGAAGCAGCAGAAAGACACAGGTAAAAATACGAATAAAAAAACAACAACAACGAAGAAAAATACAAACACATGGATACATATGTATGTAAATGTTTACATGCATATGCATGCACTGCCTTGCAGCGACGCTGGCGTTGGCGTTGGCGCTGACGACGACGTCGACGTTGAACGTCGGGAAGACAGACAAAGTTCAGCTTAAACAATTTCTATGCACAATTTGCATATAGAAATTTTTGGTAAGGTGACAAGACAAAATGTTAATTGAAATGCAAAGTGTTGATGTTGTTATTGTTGTTGCTGTTTCGTTTAACGGTTGTGAGATTTGCAGAAAGAGTTATAAAAAAAAAGACAAAAAAAAGAAGTGTAAGCAAAAGTCTTGACGTAGTCACTTTTTTAAACGAATGAAATGTATAAAATGCTAAATTATGCAAATGTAAACATTTTATCGACAGGTTGTTCAACTTACTGTACTGTAAAATCCAAAAAATCCGGCCTATATTTGTCCTTTAACAAAATCCAGTTTGATCAACTTGGCGTGTCTGTCTCCTGCTGTAAATGTAATGTAAAAGTTAATTAATAAATTAGTCATTAGTTGTTGTAAAATATGTTAAGTAAATCGCAACATGTTCAACAGCAAATGGCAATAAAGATGCCACAGCAATTTGAGTGAAAAACATGTTTTCGTGTTGCCGCCCCAAATGCGCTACAATGAATGCAATTGGTTGAGCATATGGCAAGCGATAGAATGCCTGAGACAATGCTATTATCACAAATTTCGGAATGTGCATCAATTTACGAGAGCAGCGAACTACAGAGAGAGAGAGAGAGCGGGAGAGAGAGTGCTATCCCCCAGGCTTGCGGCGACCTTTATGCAAGTTAACACAAGTTGCCAAACTGTTGCTTAAGTTGCACAGCGGAAGCGAAACAGCAGTGTCGTTGACCGATATTGTGCAAGATCCCTGCAGTTGACAATTCGTCTAACGTCAGCATCCCAAGTTCGGCATCGGTCAACAGTTCGACGCCCGCAACTTCAGTGGAATACGAGCGCCACCGTGGGAACGCTGATTCTGCACTTTTAGGGCATAGGGCTAGTTGTAATTATAAATCATTCTGTTCTTTAGAGTTAGTTGAATTTTGGCAATAAATGAATACGGTTCGGATCTCGGATCAAAGATAAAAGTTATATCTATTTTCTGGACGGTTCGGTCAACTCCTTAACTGGCGCCCAACGGCAAAAACTTGCTACCCGTTAAGCGAATCGCAAAAATTTAAGTTTTACAAAAAAACAGCAGCGCCCAACGGCCTCTGTAGTGAACAAAAAAAAAAAAAAATTTTTTTTAAAAAGTTTTATTAAATAAAAAACAGCAGCGCCCAACGGCCTCTGTACGTAAAAAAAAAAAAACCAACAAAAGTGACATTTGATACGACACAGCAGCGCTAAACAGCCTCTGTGCGATCAAATAAATAAAAAAAACTTTTCTAAATATAAAGAAAACAGCAGCGTCCAACGACCTCTGACAATAAATTTATAAAAATCTGCAAAGCGTCAACACCGACGGCAGAAAGTAACAAAAGCAACAACATAAAAAACAACAAAAACAAACAAAGCGTCAACACCGACGGCAGTAATCAACAAAAGCAACAACATCAACAAACAACAACAGGACCCAACCAGGAGCAGGCGAAGAAGAAGGCGATACAATTACTTTTAAATACTAAGACAAGCATGTGAGTGGAGTGTTCTTTGCTTTTTCAATTAAAATTCAATAAAAACAAAATTAAAATTTTTTTAAAATACAATAAATTTAGTTAAAAATTTTTTCAAATTTTTTCTAAAGATATTATTCCACTTTTTGAAGAGTTCTTTATGAGTGATAGGGAATTAAACGAGTTAAGTGAACAATTTAAGAAACTAAAAGGTTCCGAAAGTGAAGAAGAGCAATTTCAAAATAATAAAATGGCATTAACCTCAGAGCAACTGAAAGCCGTAATTGAGGCCGCAGTTTCAAGCTCACTGGCCCAGCAGGAAAAAAAATTTGAGACAAAATTTCAGGAGATCAAGGAACATTTTAGCAAAGTTAATATTAACACCCCTGAAATAGTGACATACAAGGATGCCACTATTAAATTATCGGTCATCTGCCACGAAAACCTCGATGTAGTAAAGTCTCTTCCGGACTTCGAGGGCAAGCATGAGACATACGTCTCATGGAGAAAAGCAGCTCATACTGCTTACAGGGTGTTTGAGAACTACGTCGATAGCTCCAAACATTATCAGGCTTTAGCGATCATAAGGAATAAGATTAAAGGATCAGCAGACACGATTCTATCTTCTTTCGATACTCCACTTAACTTCAAGGCAATAATTGACCGACTGGACTTTACGTACGCAGACAAAAGACCCATCTATCTAATAGAACAGGAAATGTCAACACTTCGTCAGGGAAATCTTTCCCTGCTACAGTACTATGATGAGGTGGAGAAGAAATTAACTCTCCTCACCAACAAGACAATTATGACCTACGATACTACTGTGGCTGCGTCATTGAATGAAAAATACAGGGCAGATGCTCTTCGCGTTTTCATATCAGGTGTTAGAAAGTCGTTGAGCGACGTTCTATTCTCTGCAAGACCAACCGATCTCCCTTCCGCATTAGCGTTGGCCCAAGAGGTTGAATCCAACCACGAAAGGTACAATTTTGCTAGTAACTTTGCGCGAAGTATGGAGGACAGAGCCCAGAAGTTCGAGCAAAAACAGCAAAGTAGGGACAGAACTGTGACATCGGACAGAAACGTTCAACAAGGAAAAAATCCTTACTTTTCAAGGAGACAGGGACCCCTCAGACAAGACCAAGTTCAACCCATGGACGTGGATAGCTCATCCCGTTTCAGGCAACCTACCCAATACCAACAGGGCCAGTCTCAAAGACAAACCCCTAATACAAGTAATACTTGGCAACAAGAACAAAACAATCAGGCTAACTCATACAACAATTTTGGACAAACAAGCAACCGACCAAACAGTGAAACCGTCAGGTTCACAGGACCGAATCAGCAAAGAATTAACCATTTAGCTCTGGAGGAAGACTTTAACAACCAGTTAGACGCGTACCAGACCGAAGCAGAGTTAGAGGCAGAGGACATAGACGACGAATTGACGGACTATGATCAGGTAAATTTTTTAGACATAGCTCCCTGCTTCTCACAGAACTATATAAAACCTGTTAGAGAATTTAAAAATGTGGTCCCAGTAAATCAGACTTTCCAGGTAAAATCAATTCATGGCCAGAATAAAAAACTAATAGCCAACAACAGTGCCGAGGAAATCCATTTCTTTAAATGTTCAAACGTAAATTTTACTAAAGTCGAAGACATTGAAGTGCCCCAACCAATAACAGGAAAGTTTCAGGCTATGCAAGGAGACCGAATGGGTGTCTTTGCAAAACCAGATGAGGCACTCCCTTACAACACAAACATTATTGGCACAATTCGGACGGAAAATGAAGACCCCATCTTTTCAAAATTATACCTTTACCCAATGGGTGTTTCGGACTTTGTTAATTCAGAAACTCAGGCCTTGTTAAAAGATGGCATAATCAGACCATCTCGGTCACCTTACAACAACCCCGTCTGGGTAGTTGACAAAAAAGGGACTGATGAGCAGGGAAACAGAAAAAAACGCGGACTTGGGGACAACAGTCCTAATAAATGGGAGGGTGGTCCACAAAGACAATTTGAGATAAACTTAAAATTCTTTTTCCATTCATATTACAGGATTTGGGTTATACTACTTTTTCTAACAACGACGACAGCCAAACTGACGGACTACACTAACGCAAATTACATTCCAGTAATGGACGGAGACGTGACTATATGGAGTGAATTCAAACACCTGACGCATACGACCAACTTGACAAAATACTCGGAGATAGCGGACGAAACAGAAAAATTGAAAAAACACTTTCCGCAGAGCCACATGAGACAACTTCTAGACTCGGACATACGACACGTACGGACTCTTTTAACCACAATAGAAATCCACCATCGTCACGCTAGAAGCATTAATCTGATAGGCAGCGCTTTAAAGGTAATAGCCGGTACTCCGGATTTTGATGATTTTGAAGATCTCAAGTTCACCGAGAAACAGCTTGTTGAATCAGAAAATAGGCAAATTTCTATTAACACAAAAACACAACAGCAGATAAATCAGTTAACCGATAGCGTAAACATTTTGATAAAAAACTCACAGAAAAGACAAATGAATACAGAACATTTGTACGAAACATTACTTTCGAGAAATAGAATTATAATAGCAGAAATTGAAGCCCTCATGTTATCAATCACTCTTTCAAAAATTGGAATAATAAACCCAGCGATTTTGGATTCAGACGACTTAAAAAATATAATCAATGAACACTCTACAAATATTACTATTACAGACTTAATGGAAGTTGCACAAATTAAAGTATTATTAAGTAATCATTTTTTGCACTTTATTATAAAATATCCTAGACCTATTTTAGTATGTAAAAAAATAACAATTTATCCTGTCCAACACAACGGCACTATTCTTAACTTTGGCGAAGACAACAACATAGCTGACTGCGGTAACAAGGTCATACCGATTGGAAACTGCAGCGCTACGCTCACCACCACCTTCTGCAGAAAGTTGCCCTACTCAACATGCGCACAACAACTCCATTCAGGTGGTATCGCACATTGCACCACTCGCCCCAGCCATCTCGTTTCAATGACAATCATCGACGAAGGTGTTATTATCATCAACGAGGAAACAGCCACGGTCGACGAACAAACAGTATCCGGAACATTTCTCCTCACCTTTGACAAGGAAATTAGAATCAATGGCTCCGTCTTCAAGAACCTGAAAAACTTCGTGAAGAAATCTTCTGGCCCGCCTTCATCAGCACTTCTCAAAGTGACAGGCCACCTCGAAATACTGAGCCTGCCTTACCTTCAGAAGCTGAGTATGGAAAACCTTCGGTATATCGTCCAGATGGAAGAGGGACTTTCAAAACGGCCTATTTTATCCGGACTGGCCGCAACTACCCTTTTGGTCTTCTGCTACGTTGCACTCAAGCTGTGCAAAAAACATCAGAGGAAACAACGCCAACATGACCTCCAAGCCGTCATTGATAGTTTGAAGAAGACCGAGGACGTCCTTCACTTAAAGGAGGGAGGAGTTAACACAAGTTGCCAAACTGTTGCTTAAGTTGCACAGCGGAAGCGAAACAGCAGTGTCGTTGACCGATATTGTGCAAGATCCCTGCAGTTGACAATTCGTCTAACGTCAGCATCCCAAGTTCGGCATCGGTCAACAGTTCGACGCCCGCAACTTCAGTGGAATACGAGCGCCACCGTGGGAACGCTGATTCTGCACTTTTAGGGCATAGGGCTAGTTGTAATTATAAATCATTCTGTTCTTTAGAGTTAGTTGAATTTTGGCAATAAATGAATACGGTTCGGATCTCGGATCAAAGATAAAAGTTATATCTATTTTCTGGACGGTTCGGTCAACTCCTTAACTTGCATAAGCATGCGGGCCATTTATTGGACAATTATTGTTGTTGTTGTTTTCGTTGTTGCTACTGCAGTTGAGAGCACACACAAAAGTAGAGCATAAACTATGTGTAGGCGGAAGCCAGTGTGTGAGCGAAAGAGCAAGACTGAGATTGAGACTGAGTAATGTACTGTGGAAGAGTGATGCTCTAATCGGATGAAAGGGATTTGGTAGCTTGCAACGACTTGTGTTTGGCGGGTGTGGGAGCTAACGTTGAAGCTACTTTGGCAAAAACGTTGGCATTTTAATTAGACGAAATGTATTTTGAGTTCGAATACAAAAAGTTCAAAAAACGTATGGCCCGTGCTCACTCACACACACACATACAAATACAAAGGCACGCGCGCACTACCATCACCACCACAACCATCAACGCCACTGCTGCCGCCGACTATGAATATTCCCGCTGCTGTTATTCGGATAGAGGCACACATACATATGTATGGACATATGTGCATGTGTGCATAGTTTATTGGTGTGTGCGTGGACGACGTCGTAGTCTCCGCCGTTGCCGTCGCCGCCACCGCCACAGCGGGCAACGAAATATGGCTCTGACTTTTGTGTCTTTCTCTGTGTGCGTGCGAGTGAGTGCCCGTGCCCTGCATATGTGTGAAGACGGCGACGACGACGGCAGCCCGTGCGGTTGATAATACTGTTGAAAAACACGTTGTTTTTTATTATTTCAACCGATTTTCAATTCATCACTATCCTCATTTGAAAAATAAGGCGATCATTGCACTCGAACTTAAGTGTTTGCCTTAATTTTTGTTTAAATGCAAGCAAGAAGTTTCCACGTTGCGGCAGCCGCGGCCTCAATTTTCTCTTAGGTCGCCGCCGCCTTCCTTTTTGGCCCACATAACTGTAAATTTATGCACATTCTTATTGAACTTTAACAATTTCAATTGCTTATTTAACCGCGCGTAGTTTGTCTCAACATTTAAATGCTTTTGCTTAAATCTATTTGATTAAATTAAGATCAAACTTTCTACTTAGAACTGCAATACGCACACGAAACGGATATTCAACTCCAAGTAAAGTGAATGAATGAGAACTGAGCGAACGTGGCAAAATGCAGTGAGTTGCCACATTGTGTTTTTGCTGTGGCAGCTCTGCTGATACAAGAAATTCAGTGCTGCCACTAGGTTTGAATGTGTGGGTGTTGCATATCGCCAGTGCTGCCAACTCTTCAGGGTCTGAGAAAGCTAGATCTGTATTTAAAACAAACTAGAAAAGGCTTATAAAAGGCTATATAAGAAGATATTTTAGATTTAGGTATTTGTTTATATTAATCAAGAGATTTTTAATGCTGATCTAGCTCAACAAAATTTTCCTCGTTCTCAGCGCTGTATGATAGAAATGTTGTGAAAAAAAAAATCTGCAATTTCAAATATCTATTCCCACCAGTCGCTATTTTAAAATTTTTCCCGGGCTGTTTGGCATTTGTCAAAGGCCAGAAGTGGCGGAAAAATAGCTACATTGGCAGCAATGCATATCGCATTCATCGATAGCATAGTGGCAACGCCCGAACGCCTGCTTTGCCATCTTTAGCAGTAGAGCTGAGATTTTTAGTTCAATTGGCTGAATAAGTTCAAACATTAATTTTTCAGTCGTGAACTAAATCGGGCATTTAGTTCAGTTATGTAGTTGGTCGTGAACTATAACTATAACTTCATGCATATTATTCTAATTTTATTTAAATAAAAAAATTAAAATTATTTTAAATAGAAAACTGACCAACTGCGAAATGAGCGATATAGTTCGTGGTAGTGATGTAAATTTGAGTGGAAACATCGATGTCGATGCTCATCGATGTTTTCAAAATTTAACATCGATGTTGGTTGATACATCGGGTCGAAACATCGATGCATCGATGTATGTCTAATGTTTGAAAACCATACCATTTTTAGAAGAAAACTAGAATTTCTTAGATTAATGAAGCTCATTTTCTCTTAAAAACGTATGCTTTCATAGCAGTTTTAAAGTTTTAAACAGTTTTTACCTTAAAAGTATAAACACAAACTACAAGAGGTCTTTTTGATGAGGACTTTTAAAAGACATATGTAAGCCTTTTTGTAGCTATAGTATCTCTAACCAATTTAAATAAATTTACTCACAAACACTGCCCAAAATTACTAAACTCATTGCCATAGCGGCGAAAATGACGTGCTGAAAGTGCGTCAGCCGATGTTTTGCAAAACATCGATGCATCGCCATGCAACATCGATAAATCGGCATCAACAAAAACATCGGAAAACATCGAGAAATATCGCTGTAAAAACATCGATGCTCGTTGCATCGATGTTTTTTTGCATCACTAGTTCGTGGCTCACTAAATAAGTTCTTTCGCTCATCTTAATAACCCGTTCACTTGAACTTTTCAGAACGAAGCGACACAACTCTATTTAGCACCATTCACAACAAAGACAATAGAGCGAGAGGTTTTCTTCTTACTTTGCACGGAAAATACCCCGTTCTCTGGCATTTCCGAAAGTCTATTCTATTTATAGAAAAATCCAACAACAATAATTAAATCGGCAAACACGATATGCCGAAACTAAAGAGTTTGCTGCCCAACATATTTGGCGTCAACAAAGAGACTGACAACAACAAAACAAATATGAATGCGGATGCGGATACGGAGGGACGATTGGAAACAGATGCATTGCCCGTCAGCGATTATCAAGATAACAACAATAGCGGTGCATTGTCGCTGCCATCTAATACGCCAACGGCATCAGCGGATTTAACTGAATCAGTGCTACGCGAACTCTCCGATCCAAATTATAATTCCATGGATGTGGTGCAATCTGCGCAGATTCCAGGATCTGCTTTGGTAAATAGCAACAGCAGCACCAGCAACAACAATACGATGAATACCATGAATGTGCATAGTGCACAGCAACAGGTTGTCATGAACTTCTCGAATGCCAGCAACTTACACTTTGGCTCTGTTTATAATTTCAACAAAAATTTGAGCGCTAGCAGCTCCCGCAAGAGCAGCACGAGCGCAACGGAAGAGGGCGCCGCATCGTTGGCTATAGCACCAGATGGAAAACGTCACCTGCCACGCAAAACAGTTAGCATTGTGACCATGATGCAGTCACAGGATGAGCCCGATGTCCGTCTGCTGGATACGGTGGCTACACATTTGGGTGAAGGCTGGAAACAGGTAATGCGTCAGCTCGGTCATTCCGAGGGTCAGATTGAGCAGGCAATTATCGATCATCAAATGCACGGCAATATCAAAGAGGTGAGCTACTACACATATTTCAGATGAATCAGTTGATAAAGTATCTTATACATTGTAGGTGATCTACCAATTGTTGCTGCAATGGCTGCGAGGCGCTGACGACGGTGTTGCTACTGTTGGTCGGCTCACAACATTGCTGTGGGAAACACAGCATCGTGAGTGTGTGCAGCGTATGAAACTGGTTTGGAAGGCGCTCGAGAAACGCAAGACATCCAGTTAGCTGAAGTGGATTAATTAAAACTTGCTGTGCTTCCCAACCAAACAGGGCATTTTTGAACGGCGATTCATTCGATGCGAGCAGATATGCAAAACGTTATGTTATGTTAGTCTCTAATTGTGTTGCTCACCTTTCTGTAGATTAGTCAAATTCAATATCTAACGCATGTCGCCGTTGTTGAATGCTTTCAACGTTTCAACTACGAGAAACTATAGTTTGCGATCTCAGCAAACAAAACAAAACATTTGTGCAATAACTTTTGTTAACATTTTTTAGAGGAACCGATTGGCATTGTATAATACGTACGTATAACCTTCGAATAAGTGCCTAGAAGTTTATCCTCAAACAACTTAGTTTGTAAAATGTGATATTTAAGTCGAACACTAAAGCTACATTGTTATGGAAAATGCATTTTTGGACTAATACAAAAATACACAATAAATATATGTATGTACGATTTATTATGTAAGCGATATTGTAAACTCAATTTGAGATAGTTAGATTTCTTCCCCAGCAACAATTGTAAATTCAAATTCAAACAATTTTTGTAATCTTTGCACTTAGCATGTCAATTAACATTTGCGCCCCATTGCCGTTGTTCGACTGATAATCCGGCAATTTCTCCATGCGATCCAGCCAGGCGCTGAGCTTCGGATATCGTTGCTGTTCAATGGCTGCCAAACCGAGCAGACTGGACACCGAGGAGACCATACTAAAGTCAGCTATGGTCAAGTTGCCGCCACACAGATACGTTTGTTTTAGACCCAGGAATGATTCGAGAAAATCGTATGCTTCGTAGATAGCATCGATCTTACTACGTGGCAGCTCGGTCTGATTGTGTTTAAACACGGGAAACGCAATGTTTCGAACGCAGCCTTGAAATAAAACCCCCGACTCGAAGTGTAGACGTTGGTCGACCATTGCACGCTTGTGGTAATCCTTGGGATACAGCTCATCATTCTTGCCATATTTACGCACCAGATACGCCATTATTGCATGCGAATCCCAAATGCATTTGTTATCATCCTCCAGCATTGGCACCGTATGCTGTGGATTCTTCAACAAATACTCCTTGTCCATTTGTTCACCGGCCAGCAGATTGACAAGCTTGTACTCATATTGGAGCCCCAGGGCATTCAATGTCATCTTGCAAGCTCGCACCGGGGGACTTGCTTCCACTCCATAGAGCACAAGTTTTCCCATTTCTGAATATTCGTCGTGTGTCGTGTTTAGGCTCAGACTGCCAGCTTTAAACTATACCCACTTGTTCCGACTCATGATCGTTTTAAAAGCTTTTGCATTATAGGACCCTGTACTTCAAAGTTACAAAGGGTCTATTAAGTTTTTGAAGTTGTCCGGCTTTGAAACTCACTTCTAAAGTTTTCGTATATGTAATTTGAAAAATTAAATTAGGATTGGATTTTGTTCATTTACGTTATTTATTAATTACAAATTAAGTACAGGGTCTCCCATATTCTAGTTTTTCTGATAATGGCCTTTCCTACTATTACTATACTATAATTTCATCACATTACGTATTGAATTTAGATTATAGAGCACTAGTTGTCTTTGAAATCTCGCAGGTGTCAATCATTTAAATGAAAATAGTTGCGTTTTGATAGTACGAATCCAATCGATTATATTTTTAAACATATGAGTGCATACTAAAGGCAACTCGTTTCGTAACCTATGGTATTTAGGGCGGTCGAATAAATTCTAGGAAAACCTTTTTATTAGCTGTCGCTGCTTTGAATCTGTTCGTGCAGCTTATCGATCCGATGATAACACAATCAAGTCGATCAAAGTGTTTGTTCTGTGTTGTGATAACGCGTAAATTGTGAGTAAGGTAAGTGTGGCTAACATAAAAGCACGTGAGCAACAGTCTCGATAAACAGACATGTGTACATATGTATGGTTGTAAATACATATTAAAAAAAAATTAAATTAATATACGTATTAATATTTGTATGATTGTGTATTCCAAAGTTCTGTACTATTCATGATAATGATTGTGTATACACACACAACAGTTGAAACAATATCTGTTTCAAAGTTTACACGGCATGCATGAAATTATGTAGACTTACATCGCATTTATAAACACTTTCTTAATGCGCTTTAATGCTAGAAGTGATTTGCCAAAGAAAGTCAAATGTTATATTTCAGAGTACAAAATATAGAAACACAATTTAGTAGTAGCTTTAAAGACTAAAAGAAAAGTGTTGAGGTTCAAAATGTGATTGGCTTATTCAGAATCGGATACCCTTTAAACTTGGTATATATGTATGCATAAGTTATTTTGTTAAGGTGAATACATACATACATGCATATAATAACTAGTGATGTAAATCGACAGCTCGATTTCTAAACCGATTTTCAAGTAATTTAACTCCATAATTAAACCAAATTTCATGAAAAGTCGACAGCTCACTGGAAGTTTGTTCATCGTAGTTTATTTGCAGAAATAAAAGGGGGAAACCAGTAAAAGAGGCCTAAATTCGAGTGTTTTTTGTGATTTCTTTTGAATGGGAAAGAATAATTAGAATTTGTTTTAACTTGGGGCATAGTTAATTCCTATTTTAAACTGGACATCATATATTTTGTCAAAGCCATTTCCGCTGAAAGTAATGAAGTTAGGGACTGGTGTCCATTGACTATCGTAATCAAGATTGACTGCTTGCGGGACAACTGGAAGGCGGAGTTTTGATTCGAAAAGATTATTTTTGTTGTTGTTTGCTGGCCAAAAAAGTTAAAAATTTAATGTTTTGGAGGTGAGTGAGCAAAATGTCATGTTTTTATATTATTTTTTCACATTTCTTGCATAAAAAAATATTTTACCTAATAATATCATTCCAGAGTTTGGTTCATTTTCTTCGTAATTGAATAAAGAATATTCACACAAAATTTTCAGATCGATTCGTCAATAACTTATCTAGGATTTCTGCAAGTTAAAATAAAGTTTGAAAAAACCGCGCGCTTAATCGACCGGTTTTTACGTTAGTGCGGATATTTTCGGAACTCCTTATCTTTGACAGAAGCTTATTAAATGTTCAAACTTAAAGTGTAAAATTTTTGAATTTTCAAAACAGTTAATTATAGCATTAATTAAACAACCTTGTATTGTTGCACCATGATAGCGCCAAATATTTTTACAGCTCTTAAGCTTTAAGAGAGCAGTTGTCTTTTGCTTAATTTACTCATTATCAAAGCTTTAGCAAATTATAACATTTTCTCTTTTTTTTATATGCATATGTACATACGTGTGTAAATTGCACAGAAAAAAAACGATCAACTGCTTTTCATACATATGTACATATGTATTTATGTGTATGTGTACGACAACTGTTGCCGGCTTGAAAGCTATTTGCATGGAGTCACGTATGTACATATGCATTTTTAAAAGCTTTTTTTTGCTGAACAAAAGACAGTGAAATGTTATTTTTATGCGTTTTATTATGCAATTATTGAGTTAAAAAATGTTTAATTCAAGCAGCCACTGTAAATGGTGTACTTTTAACTTTAGCTATAAACTGTTGAGCTCCATTGGAATTTTCCGAGTAGTATGGAAGTTCTTCCATTCGCTTAATCCATGCACTCAGCTTCTTCCATTTGGAGGAATCAATATCCACGTAGGCCACTGCCGAACTGATCGTTGAGATGAGACTGAAGTCTGCAATGGTTAAATGATCTCCGGCAACGTAATCGTGGTCCTTCAGGAACGTTTCCATAAAGTCATAGACCTCGATAAAAGCATCGATGCGCTCTTTCGGCACTTCCTTGACTCCCATAAAGAGAACCAACTTGGTCAAGGCTCGCAGGGAGTTGGCAAACACCACGCCAGACTCAAAGTGCAGACGTTGATCGACAACAGCACGTTGCAACAGATCCTTGGGATACAGGGAGTCGTCCTTTCCGTATTTGCTTACCAAATAGCTGATAATTGCATGTGAGTCCCAAATGCGCGCTTCTCCATCCTCCAGCAATGGGATTGTGTGTTGCGGATTCTTCTTCAAGTACTCCTCTGACATTTGCTCCTTATTTAAGAGATTCACGACAACATACTCATAGGGTAATTGAAGAGCAGCCAGTGTCAGTTTGACAGCACGCACTGGCGGACTAGGATCGAAACCATAAAGCGTTAATTTTCCCATGACGTTTGCTTATTATGATGGCTGCTGACCGACTGACCAAAAGAGCAAAGGCGGGCCTTTTATAACATATTGTGCACTTTGCAAGAGCATCAAACGCTTAAGAGAGTGAAGCCGGCAAGAGAGTCAGACAGAGCAATTGTTGTGCTTCTGTATTTATAGACAAGAGATATCGGCTTTTAGATAATGAGAGGCATAGTTACTATTATAATAAAGCACAAGCAATTATTTTTATTAATAACTCAATAGGTAAATGCATACAATTCAAGCTGAATAAAAGTTTATGTGTGTTTGTTTTTCTTCGTTCAGTAAGAGAGATTATCAGCTGAACAAGTGAACTGTCTCTATTATCGGACCTCTGCGTTTGCCATTCATTTTAGACCTAATATATAGCTTCTCTTTGTTTGCTTCTCTTTTTAGCTAGATTCAGTTGTAAAATTCAATGATTTAAAAAAGGTTTCAAGTTGCGAAGCTCCAACTCCATTGGCCTCCTCATAGTAGGGCAACTTTGTTAGGCGTTCCAGCCAGGCAACAGTTTTTGGATACTTGTTTGGATTTGGCTCGAGGAAAATCTTAAGGCAGCCAATTGTGGTTACAAAACTAAAGTCGGCTATGGTCAGATAAGGGCCAGCAATATAGTTGTTATCGCCCAGAAAAGTCTCCACCAAATCGTAGACCTCGGCAATAGCATCGAGTTTGGGTTTTTCAATGTTTTTAACTCCCGAGAAGATTAGGGGCTTCGTGATGCTTAGGAGAGTTCCAGTGTACATAGTACTGGAATCGTAGTGCAGGCGTTGATCCACAATGCAACGTCGGTGATAATCCTTGGGATACAGAGAGTCGTCCTTTCCGTATTTGCTTACCAAATAGGAATTGATTGCATGCGAGTCCCAAACACACACATCTCCATCCTCCAGCATTGGGATGGTGTGCTGGGGATTCTTCTTTAGGTATTCCTCGGTTCGATTCTCCTTATTCAAGGGGTTCACGATGACATAGTCAAAGGGCACTTCAAGGGCAGCCAGTGTCAGTTTGACTGAACGCACGGGCGCACTCATATCCAAACCGTAAAGCGTTAATTTTGCCATGACGTGTGCTTGTTATGATAGCTGGTGACCGACTGACAGAGCAAGTGCCGGCCTGCTAAAAGCTAAAGAGAGTCAAGAGAGTGAAGGCGCTCAAGAGAATGAAGGCAATCAAGAGAGCTTTAAAAGTTCTAGAAGAGTAAAGTTCAATTGCTTTTAATTTGTTTGTTTTTCGCTTTGATATTTTGGGCAACTAACGATGACAGGCAAAAATTAATATGGTGTAATTCAGATGTGATAACGTGCAACAACAATTTATTCACCATATCTATGTAGAACTGGACATTAATTTTTCGATTAAGCTTTCATGATAAACGGTAATGAATATTTAAAAGTTCCATAAAGGTTTCATAACATTATTATCAGAAATATCTACACACAGTCAGCGCAGTATTCATGCGTTAACTCACTATTAATATACTTAAACGGTTATTGTAGGTCAGGTTTTTATGCGAAATAAAATTTTCTTGCATATGATGAAAGCAGCTATTTTGGGCTAAAACCGCCTATGTTATATCAGTTATTTTTATACGGAAAATGGATTAAAAATCAAGAGCCAAAGATCGCACAAAATTATTTCGATCACCAATTTTAACAATTTTTAACACGTATTTTTAACGTGTTAAATAATAAAGGACTATACACTTTTTCCAATGAATGGACACTAAATTTATTGTGTTGACTTATTTTATTATTTCGTTTGAATTCTGTTTTTGGTTTTATGTTATGTTGAAATTTGTTTTATAATTATTATGTTTGTTATGTTGGGTTTATATTTAATGAAATAAACAGGCCTGTTCCGATTTTCACTTTTTACTTTTTAGCATTTCGTGATATGCATTTATTCACTTTGAATTTAGACTAAGTGTTTGAAAATGATCGCTTTTCGCTTTACCGGACTAAAACTCATCAACTCAAAGTGATATCAATCCGCTGAATATTGCCGAAATGGTATTAAAGCAGGTTAGAGAAATTGAATTCCGACAAATCTTATCGAAAGTGAAATTCGGAACAGGCCTGAATATTATAATTTAATTACTTATGATAAAAATATTTTACTTTGGATTTAAAATAAATAGTAATTTTTTAGCACTTAATAATTTGTTGTCCTTTTACTTATTTCGGGCACTTTATAATTAAACATATTTTATTATATTTATTTTTTTTGTTTTTTAAATGTGTAGAACATATATACCTTAGTCATAGTGAAAAACAAATAATTTTTTATTAGTCAATTGTAATTTTATTATCATAGCAAATACTTCAAAATTTCGGGTGTACGATTATATGTTGTGATGAGTGTAAGCCTATCGATAAGAAGAGAGTCCGTAGTCTGACTATTTTAACAGAGCTTTTCTAAGAAGTTTACTATTAGTCATTTTTTTTTTTAACAATTTTCTAAGCTTCCACAGTTAAGTTAAAATTTTTAACCATGCCAATAAATTGCTGAGCACCAACGGAATTTTCCGAATAGTAAGGCAGTTTTTCCAGGCGCTTGATCCATGCAGTGAGTTTCACATATTTGGCTGCATCGATTTCCACAAATGCAGGCAAGGAACTGATGGTTGAGATGATACTGAAGTCGGCAATAGTTAGGTGATCGCCAGCAATGTAGTCATTATCCTTAAGGAAGGTCTCCACGAAGTCGTATACCTCGGTAATGGCCTGAATACGCTCCTTGGGCACTACTTTCAAGCCACGGATTAAAACGGGTGCGACAACACTGCGCAGAGCATTGGCAAACACAACACCAGACTCAAAGTGCAGGCGTTGATCGACAACGGCGCGTTTAAGCAGATCCTTGGGATATAGAGAGTCGTCCTTGCCGTATTTGCTTACCAAGTAGCAAATAATAGCATGGGAATCCCAGATGCACGCCCCATCATCCTCCAGCATGGGCACCGTATGTTGTGGATTCTTCTTCAGGTATGCCTCTGACAGGTGCTCCTTTTCCATTAGATTAACCACCACAAAGTCATAGGGCAGTCCAAGAGCGGCAAGCGTTAATTTAACAGCGCGCAGTGGAGGACTGGCATCGAAACCGTAAAGCGTTATTTTTGCCATGTTGCCGGGTTATAAGTTGAACAGCTATTGACTGACCAAGCAGTCAGCAGGGGGTCTTATATACCGTATTTCGCTAAAGAGAAACTAAAGCTTTAAGAGTATCAGCATTTTATACAGATAAGGCATTATATGTTTTGGGCTCACTTAAAAAATGCATGTGTAGAGAAAGAAATCGGTAATGACAGCTCTAATGTTTAGCTTTCAGCTTTTTACCCTCTAATTATCAGTTTGTTAATTAAAGCTTTGATGGTTAGATTTGAGCTTTCTTATATAAAAAGCTTTCATTATTGAAGAAATATTCATGTAGGTTATGTACTAACATTCTTAATATACACACGATATAATCTAATAAAATACGATATGTAGCATTTTGTATATTTAAATATTTTTAAAAATTTTGAGCAGCATTTGTATATTTACCCCCCGTTCTACAGGGTATCTCCCACTTCATACTTGTGATGTATTGTGAAACTTTTACACACAGTAGACAAATTGAACACAGCTTCTCTTATGATTTAATATCTCTTCTCTTCATTTATTTTGTTATTTATATTGTAATCTCATTCTTCCACTGTAAAATTGGTATTTTTGACTAGAGCTATAAGTTGCTCAGCACCAACGGCATTTTCCGAGTAGTAAGGCAGCTCTTCCATTCGCTTTATCCATGCACTCAGCTTCTTCCATTTGGAGGAATCAATATCCACGTAGACCACTGTTGAACTGATCGATGAAATGAGACTGAAGTCGGCAATTGTTAAATGATCTCCGGCAATGTAATCGTGATTCTGCAGGAAGGACTCCATAAGGTTGTAGACCTCGACAATTGCCTCAACGCGCTCCTTGGGCACTACTTTGGAGGTAAAAGCAAATGTGCTGGCTCTTCTAAACGCATCGGCGTAAACTACGCCAGACTCAAAGTATAGTCGCTGATCGACAATCGCACGCTGCAGCGGATCCTTGGGATACAAAGAGTCGTCCTTTCCGTATTTGCTCACCAAGTAGGCCATAATGGCATGTGAGTCCCAAATACACGCATCTCCATCCTCTAGCATTGGAACAGTGTGTTGTGGATTCTTCTTTATATACTCTTCTGACAGTTGTTGTTTTTTGATGACATTCACCTCGACAAAGTCATAGGGCAACTGGAGTGCTGCCAGTGCCAATCTAACTGGACGCACTGGAGGACTGGGATTAAAACCGTAAAGAGTAAGTTTTCCCATGTTTCTGGCTTGTATCTTGAATGACAACTGATGATTGCCACATGCATAAAGGCATTATATACCTGTTTGTTTGAATGAGCAACGAAATACTTAAGAGAGACAATGTTGCTTGAGGGTGTCAAAAGAGTAAAGAGAGATATTTTTCTATCGCGAACTATTTGACGCTCTGGCAGATTGAGATCACTAAGTACAGTAAAAATTAAGTGAATTTGAATGTTAAGAATTTGATTAAAACAAAATTTTTTTTTTTTTTTTTGGGAATTTGCAGAATATTTTCTATTAACTTTTGTAATAAATTATTTAATAATTTACATACATTTGCATTAAACTACAATAATTATACACATTTGTTGACCACTTTAAATTAACATAGAGTGTTTTATGTGTGTTGTATTTTGAAAGTATTTATTTAGCTAAAAATGTAAGAGCAAAATACAAAATGTTTAAGCTTTATAAATGTATGGTTTGTGTTATAATATCGTTCGATATTTTGCTCTTTAAGTACATGTCTGTTAGCTTCGTTCAAAGAGAGAGAAAAAGCTTTTGATCCGCTCTCTGCCTATGTGTGTCTCTTTTATCAGAAAGCTTTTACAGTGATCTGTGCTGTGCTTAATTGTTTGTTATTGAATTGTAAAAAGAAAGCATTTTGTGCAGTGTCGTCATGACGGCATAATATGTTATGCTTATCTGTATACAAATATGTTTGTAACATTTTGCAATGTATTTCACCATAAATTAATTATAAATAAATAGAAAGAATTGACGACATCTTATAATTGATTTTCAGTTAGATTCAATTGTATAGTTTTTTGATTTGATCATTGATTCAAATTGAGCGGCTCCAACTCCATTAGCCTCCTCATAGTAAGGTAGCTGCCTGAGGCGTTCCAGCCAGGCAATAATCTTTGGATATTTGCTTGGATCCGGCTCGAGGAAAACCATCAGACTGCAAATGGTGGTGACAAAACTAAAGTCGGCTATGGTCAGGTCAGTGCCAGCAATATACTCGTTATCGCCTAAAAGAGTCTCCACGACATCGTAGACGTCGGCAGTAGCATCGATATTGGACTGTTCAACGACTGTAGCTCCCATGAAGAGTAGTGGCCTCGTCATGGCTCGCAGAGTCCCAACGAACATTGGGCCGGAATCATAGTGCAGACGCTGATTCACAATGGCACGTTGATGGTGATCCTTGGGGTACAGTGCATCCGTTGGGGCATATTTATCCACCAAATACGGCATTATGGCATGCGAATCCCAGATGCAAACCTCGCCATCCTCCAGCACGGGCACCGTATGCTGCGGATTCTTCTCAAGATACTCGGGCAACAAATGCTCTCCGGCCATCAAATTGACTTTAACAAAGTCGAAGGGTAACTCCAGTGCCTTAAGCGTCAGCAAACAGGCACGAGTTGGCGGACTGGCATCCAAGCCGTAAATAGAAAGCTTACCCATACTTTAAGTGGCGATTGAAAACTGTAACTGAAGGCTAGGACAAGCAGCCAGGACCTTTTATACCCCAGATGTGCATGGCAAGCATGGGAAACTCAACCTGCAGCAAAGTACACGTAAGTCTAAAGAAAAGGACTCAATTATTCGACCGCTATTATTTCGAGGTCTAAGTTGATGACCCATTCAAGACTGTATTGTCAACAAAATAAAGGGTATTAAGGGTGTATCTGACTATAGTCTGAAAGTAAATAAACATTTTTTAAATGTATTTATTTTATAAATTAAGTTTTGATTCCTAGCGATAGTGTAAAAACAAATGAATAAACTCATATTTAAGTTTATAAATTGGATACAGGAGAATATTTATTATTGGAAAAATGTTATAAAATAAATATATTTTAATGTGAAAATAAATAGAAGGTACAAATTATAAGTCAATATGAAGATAAAAAGATAATAATAATAATCATAGTAATAATATAAATTATAAATTATGTATCACAATAGATTATTGAAATAATTAAAATTGTAAGCTAAGATTAAAATTAATTTTTGAACTTAAAACTTAACCTAATATATGGTAATTTATTTAAATTTATTTATATTTTTTAAATGTGACTTTAACTGTTTAACTGTGACTGTTTAATCTTAATAATATTTTAAAATCGATATTTAAAATTGACAATAGTACCTTAAATAATGAAATTAAATTAAATTAAAGCTTGCTTAAAAAGTTAAAAAAAAAATTAAAAAGACGGTTTAAACTATCCTTCAGCTAAAGCCAAGTAAATGCTAAGCATAAACTTATAAATTAATTAGGATGAACTTTTATTTGAAGTATTAATTGTACAAAAAGCAATGTAAAAAATTGTTGACCCGCTGCTTAATGGTAGTACAGGGTATATTCAATTCGAGTCATTAGCTCTAGTATTTGAATAATTTATGCATTTAGCACAGGCTGAGTGAAAACTTTGGTATTGGTTTTCTGGTCTTGTAAATCGATTAGAAAACTGCCTAAAATATTCATATGTAGTTGTAGTTGCTCGGCCACATTCAAAATACCTGTACCTGTGCTAACGGGAATGAAATATTTTTTAGACTCAAACACACATGACACATGCCCGAAGCTCTGTGCAAATGTTGACTTAGCCATAGATATGGCGGGTTTACCGACTGTGAGTGGTGAGTGGTAGCTACATAACTTAAACTTATCTGCAGCATTAATAAACAATCAAGCAACAACTTAAACTTGCAGCATTATGACGTCTTTGTTTCTTTATAACAATAGTACTAGTATCTAATCTTATCTAATCTAACATTTTAAATCAGTTCGCCGTACTATGCATGTAGTTGGGCGACAGTCAGTTGAAAATTGTACGCCTCGCCTTGAAGCAGAAGCCACATAATCCGCATCCAAATAAGACTATAGTTGTTGATCCTTCAGAATGGTGCTTGTGCTATATGGAACGGAAGTAAGTTCTCCAGTTCGCGCTGTCCTCTTGACTTTGCGCGCTCTCGAGCTGGAGTACGAGTTCAAGGAAGTGGATCTGACGGCGGGAGATCAACTGAAACCGGATTACGTAAGCAAGAATCCGCAGCATACGGTGCCCACGTTGCAAGATGGAGATGCATACATCTGGGACTCGCATGCGATAATGGGTTATCTGGTGCAGAAGTATGCCAAGGATGATGCACTGTATCCCCGGGAGCCGCTGCAACGAGCCATTGTCGATCAGCGTCTGCACTTTGAGTCGGGTGTTCTCTACGTTCGTTGGAAGCAACTCAAGCATCTGCTCTTCAAGGAGAATGTCACGGAGTTGCCCATTGAGATGCTGCACGAGACGTACGCACTTCTGGAACTCTTTCTGGACGGACACGAGTACATGGCCGGTGACCAGTTGACCATTGCCGATTTCAGCATTGTCCCTTGCGTGAGCACAGCGAATCTGAGCATCGCCCCCGTGGATGCAACAAAGTATCCCAATCTGAGTGCCTGGTTGACTCGAATCTCGTCGTTGCCCTTTTACGAGCAGGCCAATTCAATTGGAGCCCGTCGCATGGCGGAACTTGTGCGCGCCAAGCTGCCCAAACAGTTCGACAAGCTCTGGCAGAAGGCCTTCGAGGATATCAAAAGCGGTGCGGGAAAAATCTAAATGAACCCAATTATCCTTGGTTTTTGAATTTCAATTTCAATAAAGCTCATGTACGAGTATTTGCCTGTCTGGCTCGAAACAACCACCCAACTTCCTTATCATATTACAGTTTTGTCAAGCTGCTCGACTATGAAATACTCGATAAAAAATAGCTAAAAAATATAACATATCCATAGATTCAGCTGAAACTGGGTCTATGTCTGAGTTAATAGACTCAGGCCCGTTTTTTCAGTGTCTAATGTTTGATAACAATTGAAAATATATTTTGAAGTCAAATTTACTGTCAAATTTTAAATTATTTCTTAGATACAGTTTATATGCAAGTACATTGAAAAAACGGCTCTCATTTTTTCAAGACTTAAATTTTCTTACTAGATTTCATTACAATTTTGTCAACCCGCTTGACTATGAAATACCCGACTAAAAAACAAAATCAAATAGAAAATGTTTTCAGTTGGATCAAGAGTATTTTTTCCAAGATTGTGGCATTTTAAAGATTTAATTACATTTTATAATAGAAAACAAATAGAAATTTATATGGGTTCAAATGAAAGATGGACTAAATCTAAGTTGATACAATAATTTTTCTTATCTTAGAGTTGTGTAATATTCTCAAAATTTCTTACAGCTACTACAAATATAAAATTTCTTCGGTTTTAGCTGAAACTGGGACTAAGGCTAAGTTGATTGAGGAATTTTTCCAAGATTTGGATTGTGTAATGCTCATTGATTTGAGTATATTATTGGCGAACTGCTCGACTTTGAAAAACCCGACTAAAACACGACAACGATTGGAAAATTCTAATGGTTTTATCTGAAACTGGATGAAATTTGAATTGCTAATTTGTATTTTTTGAACTTTCAAAGCTTGCAATGTATTAATAGTCCTACACAAATTGTGAATACTTTACTAACTGCTGCTGTGTCGGGTATAATTATGTTTGAAAAACTTTAAAACTTTTTGCGCTCATTAAAATTAAAAATGTTCTTGCTCGGTTGGGGGGAAAAAGGTAAAGTAAAAATGAGAAGCAGCACGAAATGAAAAGCGCAAAGTTTTGCTGCTGTGTCGTGCATGCGAAAGTTGTTAAATCATAATTAATTTATGACGCCGTCAGGCAACAGAGACTTGGAGTTCTTGGAGTCAAGAGTTTGAAGCCGGCAGGACGACGGCAGGACGACGCGTCGTGTAAAACACTCTCTTAAAATGGCAAGGAACTTTGTCTAAATACCTGCTCTGCCTGTGCCATCGTTTTCAACCCTCAAATCTAGCTTTGGCCCTATGCCACACTTCCCCTCCCCTCCCCTTCCTTCTCCCTCTCAGTCAGAACTAAAAAGAGTCGCCTTGCTGACGCTTTTATGCGCCTCATTGCAGAAACGGCAGCAGCAAACTAATTGGTTTAATTTCAACTTTTACTTTGGATGTCGACGCTGTCGTCTCGCCTTCCGCCTACCGTTTCTGCTCGTGGCCACGCCCACCGCCCACTTGAAGTCCAGGTTTATGCATCGCTTGCCGCACTTGCTTTAATGCCACACTTTTTTTTGTTGCATTTTACTTTTGCCGTTTTTTGCTGTCTCTTCATTTGTTTGCTTTTTGCAGTGTATCAATTTATTGTAGCATACTTTTAGGCGTCCCTTTAAACTCTTATGCCTTTGCTTTTCGCAGCTTTAGTGCAAGTCCATGAAAAGCAGCTTAAATGCAGACTTCAATCAAACTGAAACACTTTTCAGAATTTTTTAAATCCAAGAATAACCATTTATAGCCCTAAAGTAGACTTTAAGTATATAACATTTTTATTTAAAAGCAAAGATTATAAGAGAAAATTATTTTTGCTTCTAATAACAGATACAAGCTGTATAAGCTGGTGTCTTTCAAAATATTTTGTTATGTAGTTTGGAAGTAAACGTGTATAAAATTTTTAAAATTCATATACTAAAAGAGTCAAATCAGTTCACGGTGTAGCTTTAATTAATAGACCTTTAAAATGGAAAACAGTAAATACAAAAATAATACTTTTTTATTATAACTTACCACAATAAGGAAATAATTAAAACAATTTTCATTGCAATTACATTACATCAATATATTTAAGATTTCGACGGAGAAAGAAACAAATAAAAGGTAAATAAACTCTGTGTGACACATAACAACCGATTTCTCTAAATTCTTAGATATATTTCGTTTAACAGAATAAAAAAACTTTCATATTTATTTCATAACTATTTTTGATAGCCAAGGTCTCTACACATTTGTATTTATCGTATTATAGCTTAAAATCTAGTGTAATATACGAAGTACAGGATTTAATTCCTATTTTGCGCTCAAATTGTTAAAGGAGAATAATACTTAGCTGCCTTTCAAGTACTTTCTAGATTTGTATACCTCATAAAGACTTGTTTTGTCAAATTTAATATCTTTTCAATGTTATATAGATTGTCACATAAATCATATGTGAGCTTCTCTTGAATAAAATATATTAAATTATCAATCGATTTCTCTTTATTCCGCAACATATTTCCATTTACAATTTGTATTTAATGCTTCTCAGAATTGGATACTTTTCACCAGCGCATTGGCCACGAAAATCATCTAAAGACAGATCATGGAATGTCACACCACCCAATCCCTGGGCCTGGGCAAAGCTGGCCTTAATAGCGGCAGTTGTGGGATCCTCGTATCCCACCCAGACACCGGGCTCATCATTATCGCCTGCTGCTCGATAGGCATAGATGCCATAACGTTTCGTTGGGTCGCCCACTTTCTTTAGATGCTCGTTATCCTTATCCTTGCCCTGACCGAGATGTTGCTGCAAAAGGTCACAGATTTCTGGCCAGCTCAACAGACCGGGCATGCCCGTGTGCTTTCCCGCCGGAGCAGGGCCATCCGTGCCGGTTATGGGTGGGAAGCCGGTGATGCCGGAACTGCGAGTCATTTGCCAGGCACGTCCATAGCTGGTGATGCCAATGTTCAGCTGCTGGGCATTGGCCGTATTGTTCAGCCAATACTCCAACTGATGCTGCACATTGTGTGTGGCCTCGCGATCGTACATGGCGTAGAGAGGAGCAGGCAGATCCGCCAGCTTGGGATCGCGCTGAGGTGTCTGGAAGTCATAGGTGCCCAGGTTGACAAAGTCCACAAAGCTCATCACAGTGGGTATGTCGATAAAAACTGCAAGGAAAGAAAATTAATTCATTAATTTAATAATTGTCAATATTTAATTAACTTTTTGCCGACTGCTCTTGGTCGTGTTAAATTAAATAAGTAAATTAAAAAGAAATAAAAATCTGATGGACACTCACGCTGTGGATCCACATGTGGCAACATGCTGAGAGTCAGCTGCTTGCCATTGCGTTGCATTTCCAATCGCAGTTCCCTGACCAGCGTGGCAAACTGCGTCTTGTGCTCCTCGGCCTTGCTGTCGATGGAGGAGCTGCTAAACCAGCCCTTGAACGATGACCAGGCGCGCTTCAGTGCACCCTGCTGTGCTTTGGGCCGCAGCTTGGGAAATTGCCAGGCCAAGTCCAGGCCATCGAAACCATATTTGATCAACTCAGCACTCACGCTCGCCTTGAAGCTGTTCCGGCTCTCTGGCTGCTCCAACAGGCTCAGATATTTACTGCTATCCGACACGCCCTCAGCATTAAGATCCTGATCGCCGCCCACGGAGAGAAGCACACGGAGATGGGGGAACTTTTGACGCAGCGCCGTTATGTGATTGTAATGCTGTCGATTGTAAGTAAGTTCCGGATTGAGACTCTTGATCTTGTAGTTGTCCGCATCGATGCCCGCATATCCGTAGATCAAATAGTTGCAAAAGTTTAAGGCTGGTTCCAGTTCGGCGAGTGAGAGTTGAGCTGGACCTGTTCAGCAACAAACAAAGACAGTCAACAGATAGAGATAACCCCCAATGATCCCATCACTTGTCATAGACTCGACGAGACGTGACGTCTCTTTCTTACCTTCTTTAACGAAACTCCTTGCGTCGTAAAAGCAGACCAGCTTACCCACATCAGCCAGGCTCACCTGAAGCCATCCCAGGCAGAGGATTGCTCCAAGAAATATCCAACAACGGGGAATCATGTGTGTACGTATTGTTTGTCTTCAGTTTCAGCTGAAAACTGGTACTGAAATCACAGCTAAAGCAGCCCAAACTGATAGTGCTCAGAAGATTAGAGGCAAAAAATGCCTGAGCTTGGAATAAATTCAAAACAATCTAAGCGATAAGATGAACTCAATAAATGTCTCACTGAGAGATACTACATATATATTTGATTTGAATATTGTGAATTTAACATTGTTTTAGAAAATAAAAACAGAGATTTGCGTATAAAAGATTTGTAGTTGTAGAGAAAGAGATTTAATATCAATAAGAGTTGAGTCTAATAAAATAATCTAGTTTTCTTAGATTATTTAAAATTTTAAATAATTTCATTTATGAAAAATATATGTTAAATTAAAAGAAAGATTTTTTTACAGTGAATATAGATTAGGCATTAGATGAGAATTATACGTCAGATGTTTCTTATACATTTAATATACGTTTTAATGTTGTTTACTTAATATATAAAAAAGATTAAGTTGAACTATAAAATACCCTATAGGTATTATAGGTTGTTAATTATTCTTTAAAGACCAGAGTCATTTGTTTTATTTAAACATTCTAGTATTAACTTACAATGCTGAAAATATCGATTATATTTTCATTTTAATTCTCATTATTATTGTCCAACTATTTCTAAAATTCTTTCTGCTGCTCGGAATAATTTTTCCAAGCATTTTTGTTAAAGTTTAGCTATACAAGTTTTCATTATTATGGTCCATCTATATCTTTCCAACCAGTACTCACTCAGTGATAAAAATTGAATTACATTTTTCTTACGCTATAAGCTCAAAGACAGATGATATTTAAGTTGTAATAATATGAAATTAATTATTTCCCAACTTTTCTTTTTTGACAACTTAGAGACAAGGCTGATTAACAGCATTTCAATTAGAATGTGTGATTAAAACATCACGCTTGTGTTGTCCTTTCCTCATATGAATTCTCACTCTGCTAGCCCGTTTATTTTGCTTTTCTTTCTATTTCTCTAGCTTTAGCTAATACGAGCAACCACCAAACACATATCCACCAAATATATACATATTTATAACGGAATGAATACAGAGGCATTCGATGGAAAGAGAAATGAATTTCAGCGTGTTATAGCCAAGTTCAGCTAGGAGTAGGCTTTTGCGATTGCTTTACTAACACAAATACACACAAAATTCACACATATACACAAATAGACATACGTACATAAATAAAAATGTTAGTATTTTCATATAGCTGCCATTAGTTGCTGTCGCTTTGCCAACGGCATTTTGCCCTAGTCTCTTGCCTATGTCACTTAGCCGCAGTCGCCTCTTCTCCTAACTCCTCTTCCTTCTCCTCTCTCGATAAAACATCGCATTTTCCCAGCAGACAATAATGTTTTTGTGCTCGAGCTGAAGCTTAAATACATTAAAGCATTCGTTGTTGGCAAATGATGAGCTGTTGTTTTTGTTGTATGTATTCCGACGATGGCACTTAACCAAGGATGAGAGTCCTTCTAACGCTTTTACTTTTTGCCCCCAACTTTGTGCCAGTTGATTAGCAATTTTGCTCACGTGGCGCTATTTGTTGGCTTCGTAAGTGTGGAAAGGGGCAAAAATGTGTTGACTGCTGTTTGGATTCCGGAAATTTATTTGTAGAAATTGTGTAAAAAGAAAATTTGCATGTTGCATAAGAGTAAACTTGTGCTTTTGTTTAAAGCGCTCAGAGAACTCCTTCAGCTCTTTGCCTTGCCACAAGTGGATGCTCTGCTGAGGCGCTTAAGCAAATCCTTTTAGTAATTACTTTTTGCCCCAAGCGACTGTTACGACTGTTACCCAGCTGCTGTTTTGCGTTTTGCGTTTTTCGCCTTAATAGATTCGTCCCCTGGGCAGAAGTAAAGTCAAGCCAAGCGAAAAGCCACTAAAATTCCAAGGACCAGCGACTTTGTAATATGTTCATTTAGCTGTTCTATGTATGTCTCTTATATTTTTTTTTGTGGTCAAGTTTGTATATTTTTTGCCTAGATATTACGCATACGCCAAGTGGTTTTGTGAATGTTTTTCATGCGCGCCTAAAAGATGCAACGAAAAATATCCGTTTCCGTTTGGCGCGCGTCACCGGAAAATGTACATAAAAAACATGAATTTTATGAAAAGTCTGCACACAAGCCACACACAAAGCCCACACATCCCAAAAGCTATAAAACTAACCGCAAAGAAAAAGAAAAAAAATGAAACACAACTTGCACACACAGTAGCAATAACAACGAAGTGAGAAATCAACAAAAATATTTCAAATATGGCTATGCATAGTCGCTTAAGCAAACAGCCAGCAAAGTGCACACATGTTCACGGACACGCCCAGTCGCCCACTCCCACTCCTCCTCCCACTACCAAATACGAGTACACACACGCACACACACTCCACAGGTTGACAATAAAACGCTGCTCGTAATAATAAACTAATAGTGCCCCAGCTGCCAAGAAATACTTGCTCTGCCTTTGTGTCTCTCCAACTACTGACAACAGAGCACACATTCATATGCCAATATATGAATACATATATATATACATACAAACACACAATCTGTATGTGTATGTGCTTAAGCAAAGTTGTGTCCATGAAGTGTATATTCATATATACTTTGTGGGTATTAATGTCTTTAGAACTAACTTTGAAAATATGAAAATAGTTTCTAATTTTTTGAAAACAAAAATATGATTAATAAATTATTTAATAAGTATTTATAGACCTATTTAATTGCAGTCATCAAAAGAAATATTTTAAGATTAATTTCGTAATCCAACTTGATTTTAATTTGATAAGCAACATAACTGCTAATTTATAATTTAGAATTATTTATATTTATATGAGTTATATTTATATAAGATTGTCAGTGTGACTAGTGCACTAATTAAAAGTACTCCTACTTGTAGCACTAGGAAATAGTCAATAAATAAATAAATAAATAAATAAATAAAAGATCAATAATATTAGCACACACATTTAATTAACAAATTAAAAATAATTTTAATTTATAACAAATATAATGAAAAAGTAACAATAATAGGTTTGGAAGTATTTGAAATATAGTAATATTAATAATTAATACTAATTCAACATTACTAGCTAAGATTGGGAAAAACGCAGAAGAAGCCCAATCAGGACTAAAAAGTTTAAAAAATATAAATAGTATTAAAACACACACACTTCCTTTAACGTTAGCAAAACATGAAATTAACCTTAACACAAAAGTTTTATATTTTTTTAATAGTTTTTAAAGCATTTTAATTTCGAATTATTATATTTTCTACAAAATCTACAGAGAACTTGAAATGCATTAACAGTATTTTCAATGTTAACTTAAGATTAACAGTGTAAAATTAACATAATATAAAAGTAAGCTTATGTAATATAATGCTGAATATATTTAAAATACAGTTGTTAGAGCATTTCAATTTCGACTTCAATCTACTAAACTCTATGTAATACATACACACAAAAAGAAAAGTTGTAGTGCGCACAGTCATGGGATATTTTCACACCAGCTTGAGTAAATAGGCCCACAGTCCCCCAGAAACTGAGGCAAACTGATGGCTAATGGTCTTTTCCCAGTCCTTCAATCTGTGAATTGTGCTCAAAGTCTTGAATTAAGTTGACCTCCCAGTCGATTGGGTGATTAACTTTTTGGGAAACATCTGCCCGTTGGCAGAGCAGAGAAGGGGAAGAGGTGACAGGGGCGTTGGCTTGTTTGGCGTAATTAAATTGTTAACGCACACGTGTCGACTAGGCGTTTTTGGGTTGGCTTTTTGCGTATTTATGCATGTGCATGGGTTCATTTAATCGTAATGCTTTTTACGTTGACAAATGTGGCAATGGCAACGGCAACGGCAACGCTAATCCACCCAAAAGCCAATCGGTGACAGGGGAGAGTGGTGAATGGAGGGGAATCGGGCAGCTGTAAGCCATGACAGCAACTCCCCAACTCAATTGGCAGTTCACTTTGCATGGCTTACACCCTTAGCTGGTGTTTTTAATGCTTCATTGGCTTAATTGCCAGCCCACACACACATACACACACACACACACCCACGCACACGGATACTCGTGAGCATCAACACAACTTTTCCACGTCGAAAATGAATTCAACCGCAAACACGTTCATTTACCTTTAATATGTAGAAACGAATTAACGCACACAGCTGTTGGCATTGAGGACTTTAAATGTATGCTTTAATACTGAAAGCTTTATGAAATATATTTGAAATCAGGGAATGTATGTAATTACTATATGCCATTTTATAAACATTACATTACAATGATTATATAGTAATTTTTAAAAATGTTCATCAATGGTAATAATTAATTTTAAGTAATTTCATAAAAGAAAGTGTGTTGTTTATTTATTATCATCGGCTTATTCCACTGATTTCATGGCAGGGTGAATAAAAAAGATAATTGAGTTCCATTGGGATCCTCTAGATTTCTTTTATCACTGCGGACGGCAGTCCGCGCTAGTGACGAAAGCAGCACGAAGTGTGCGAAAGCGACTAGCATATATACACAGGAAGAATGGAAAATTTGCTATGACTGTCCGATCGGGTCGAGTTATATACCGATCGAAAGGTATCAATTTAACTTACAAATGTGCTTTAGGAAACTCACCTAGTTCGTGAGAAAAACAGGTGTAAGTGGGAGGGGCAAAATTTAAATGATTGGAGCAAATGGGGCCGTTGAAGCCTTTTTGATTTTTTTTTTAATTTTTTACTATTCTAATCAAAAATACGCGTCGAATGACACCTTGATCATCAAAATCCGATCACTGGTTCAAAAGATAATTAATTTTGAAATTTTTGGTGCCCTTCTCAAAACGAGATGAAAAGTCAGTCTGTTTGTTTGTTTGTTTGTCTGTTTGTTAGTGTCAAATCGTTGATTTAGCTCAAAAGTTTGAATGAGGACTTTTTCCCGATCAAAAATCTAGAAACGTTTGTTCTACGACTTTTTCGAAAAATCGCTAATTTAGCGGGAAATCGCTAAAACCCGCTAAAATTAACCCCCCCCATAGTGTCCAAACCATAAAAGCTACAGATATGATCTATATGTCGTTGGAAAGGTACTTTGAAGGGCTCTTAAGCATACCTTCGAACGTTTTTTCTAAAGTACACAGTTAAAAAGATACAGGTGAAATAAGGTAATTTTTTCCACATTTTGGCGGTTTTCGAGAAAATTTTCAATATGTTTGAGCTTGTAAAATTTCGCGTTTTTTGATATATCATACATAAAGTTTTGTTAGTTGGTTTGGAAGATATAACCTATTAACTGAATATATACGTTTAACTTTGAATGGGAATAGGACAGCAGCAGCAAAGTGTCATAGCAGCCAGAGTTGAAGAGTGCTGATAGCTTTTGCGCTGGGCATGTGTGTTTGTAAAGGGGACCAGTGTTGCCAGACAGTTTGTTTAACTGTACAAACAATAAACCAAGTTGACAAAGCTATACTGTCAAGAAATATTGCAATTTCAAAATTTCTGATGTCTTATTCAAAAATTTCTGATATCCCATAAAAAAACCTCTTTACAAGGTAAAAGTCTAGTGACGAAAACATTTTCATGCCCCAAAATTTCTGATATCCAATTTTGTGACGAATAATATTAAGTTTTACATATAAATTATTTTAAATAAAATTTTTGCATTCGGCACTGCGCAAACCAGTGAGTTTTATTTGGTATGAAGAATTGAGACATTTTAGCGCAATGTGCCGAGTGCCAAAATTTTGTTTAAAATAATTTATATGTAAAACTTAATATTATTCGTCACAAAATTGGATATCAGAAATTTTGGGGCATGAAAATGTTTTCGTCACTAGACTTTTACCTTGTAAAGAGGTTTTTTTATGGGATAGAGACTTTCAAAAATATTAGAAGAAATACTAGTTGTATTTCATTAATTAAAAGAAATATTTAGTTGTTAAGAAAAAAATCATTAATAATGATTGCATGTGATTTTTATTGTTTTCTCTCAAAGGTAATGATTATTATCAAATTTTTATAGCATTACTCAAAACAAATCATTGATAAAAACCAACTAAAATCTAAAATTTTAAGTCATGGTGAAAATGCAAAGATCTTTGAGCGAAGCATGGTGTTTGTTTTAAAATAAAAAATAATAAAAAAAAAATATTTTTTTTTTACTATCCCTGGTTTAATAATATTTTGTTAGTTTTTTATGACTACCAATTATAGAATGCTTAGAAAAATGTTAGTTCTTCTTCGATTGTTTTTCGGAAATAAAATCTATATTTAAATGCTTACAGGAAGGAAGTTCGAATATGAGTTCAAAGCAACTTAAAATGTATTATAAATCTTTAATAAAATATTAAAAATAAAATAAATGATGTTATTGTAAATATTGTAGATGCATTTTAGCTTGTGAGAAATTAGTTCATAAAACATGGAAAATATATTTAAATGTTATCACTAAAACCTTGATTAAAATGTATACATTCTATCTCCTTCTTCCCAACGTTTCTGTTATCAGCGCACAATGAAATAGACTTAATCAACAAACTATTTCTCAGTGCGCAGTTTAATACCACGTTTCTCAATCAAATGTAATATACATACGAATAAACGTCATTACATTGACGGGTTAGACTATAAAAGCCACTTCTAGACGTAGCTTTGCATTCAGTTTCAAATTGCAAGTCGCATTTCAAGCTTGTTAACAACATGAAGTGGCTATCGATCGCTTTTGTAGTCAGTTTGTTGGCTCTGGCAAGTGGTACGTAGGGGCTGGGGAAACGGGATTCAATTTATTAATATAATATTCATGCTTATAATTTGTATAATACTTGTATTTATTTACAGCTAATCCGCTAACACCAGGAAATGTACTTATCAATGGGGATTGTAAATACTGTAACGTGCGCGGCGATTAATTAATTCTAGCATTTAAATTAATGTAAACAACAAACAAGAAATTGCAATTATGTACATAAAGAAATCAAATATATATTGAGAAGCATAAGATGAAATTGATTTAATAAACTATGTTCGAATAAAATGCATTTTGAATTTTACAACATTAGCATAACAATTAAAAAATATTTTCTAAATTAAAAATTTTTTCTAGACTGCATATTGACTGTCAATCGATCAGCTAGTCAGTAAAAAATTATAACAACTCGACTTGGAACATTTTGTCTATAATCTAAGGTTATGGCATTAAACAAGCTAGCTGCGCTGTACGTATAAATGTTATTGAAGAACAAATCTACAAGAATACCTACGACTGAATGTTTTCACTATGTGTGCTAAGAGCTAGACACTATGGTAGAATATTCCAATTTATATTTCAAAACTGTAATTTTTTGTACTATATATAGCAAATTTGGAATTTAATTCGGAACATCATTCTATTGAACAAGTTGTACTTTCCGAAATATACATACATACATATTTGCAAGCAGAAATTATTAATACACATAAATAACGTTAAAAACCAAACAAATATTTAAGCAATCGCACTTGAGCTTTTGTTAAGAGTGTGCTGTGAAATACCCTATAAGTTACCTATACAATAAATCGTATTCATGATTGTTTTGGCAAGACTTGTTTGAGCTAATAGAATAAACTTCGACTTATTATAATATATTTTCAATAGAATTACAAATTATTTTTTTTTTTTACAAATTTACAATTTACATATATTTATGTTTATTTATGATTTTGGCAATTCATTAAAATCAAACAACAACATCAGCTCTTAGCCTCCCCGAACATTGCAATGGCGGCAATCGCCATTAATGACCACATCAGGCTTCAAAGGGGAAGCTACGTTAGAGAGAAAGAAATAATGACAATTAGTTGAATTACAGTTATCAGCCGTTAGAATACCGTTACTTACCACTGGCCAAAGCCAACAGACCCAGCACAAATACAATTGATAGGCACTTCATATTTCTAATTGTTAGTTCAGTTAACAACGTTTAGAGTTTAACTAATGCAATTGCAATCGAATACTGCGCTTATATAGCAATTACAGCAAACGTGTTTTTCCCAGAAGTATTGAATATGTTGCTACAATATTACACAGATAGGTCAGCGTTCAGAGAGATTGGAATTTCCCATGCAAATGAGAATTTCCCATAGATAATCCACGTTTAATCGTACCTGTATGGTTTTGATTAGCTGCGACGCTTACTTGACGTTGATTTAAGAGAGATTGAAGTAAAAAGATTTTACAGTAGACACTGGCTATGTCGGCTACGATTTACAAACATTTATTACATTATTAAAAGATTCTGATAACCTGTTACCATGTCTTACATCATATTTATATATCTTAAATATTCGTAGCTTTGGGTTTTTTCTACAACGCAGTACTGAAAATTTATTCATATTAAAAATAATTTGTAGAGCTAATATATCAAAAGACTAATAACACTAGTTTACAGCCATTTCGCATCTTATGTCTCTGTGCACTTATCTTATGGACTTTGGGCCACTAAATACAAAAATCGCACTTAAAATTTTTTTTATGGAAGCGTTTTCGAAATATTGATTATATTCCGAATTTTTAAAGCTGCTCCGACATTTTAGAGTATACCAAAATATCTAATTAATTGTGGCCAAAATAGCACAAATAGCAAAATTAAATTCTCTCTACAACTTTCTTTCATACAGTTTTGAGATCGGCTTAGTAGTTGAGAAGCTAGCGACTTTAATAAGTTCCAAAATTTAAATCTTTGTGATCACTGCGGACGGCAGTCCGCGCTAGTGACGAAAGCAGCACGAAGGGTGCGAAGGCGACTAGCATATATACACAGGAAGAATGGAAAATTTGCTATGACTGTCCGATCAGGTCGAGTTATATACCGATCGAAAGGTATCAACTTAACTTACAAATGTGCATACTAAGACTTTTGAAAACTCACCTGGTTCGTGAGATAAACAGGTGTAAGTGGAAGGGGAAAAATTTAAATGATTGGAGCTAGTGTCTCATAAAAATACGCGTCGAATGACACCTCAATCATCAAAATCCAACTACTGGTTCAAAAGATAAATTATTTTGAAATTTTTGGTGCCCTTCTCAAAACGAGATGAAAAGTCAGTCTGTCTGTTTGTTTGTTTGTTTGTCTGTTTGTTTGTTTGTTTGTTTGTTTGTATAGATCAAATCGTTGTTTTAGCTTAAAAGTTTGAATGAGGACTTGTTCCCGCTCAAAAATCTAGAAACGTTTGTTCTACGACTTTTTCGAAAAATCGCTAGTTTAGCGGGAAATCGCTAAAAACCGCTAAAATTGAAACCCCCATAGCATCCAAACTATAGAAGCTAGACATATAACACGTATCTGTCAAAATTCGTTTGGACAAGATATTACCTATTAACTGAATATACCTTTTACCTTTACACTACTGCATGTACATATGCAGTATGTACACTAGAGTGCATCGATTTTTTTCACCAAAAATGGTAACCCATTTTCGTAATCTGTGGTCAATTCTAAGATGTTTTCACAAAGAAACCATAGTTCTAAAATGAATTCCTGGTCCGCGCTTTTTGAGTTGAAAAATTCACTTTTTTGAACAATTATATCTCGGGTGTTTATGGACCGATCCTGACAAATTTGGTGTCAGTACTCTAGTTAGGACCAGGACTTTCAAAATTTCACAGAACCAAAAGACGAAATGTCCTTTAAACATAATTTTCATCCTTGGAACGGCGATTTCGCGATTCGTCTCTATCTTAAAAAATTAGTCCGAATTAAAGCTATTTTTTGGCACAAAATAAAATTTTTTTTTTTGAACCTGTAATTTTTATTAAAAGAAAATGTAAAACCTATTTTAATACAGTTTTAAAGCAATTTTAATAAAATATGTGTTACATTTTCTGTTAACAAAAAATACAGGTTCAGGGAAAATAAAATTTTTTTTTCCCAAAAATAGCTTTAATTCTGACTAATTTATTGGTATAGAGGCGAACCGCGAAATCGTCGTTCCAAGGATGAAAATTATGTTTAAAGGACATTTCGTCCTTTTTTTTGTGGAATTTTTAAAGTCCTGGTCCTAACAAGAGTATTGACACCAAGTTTGTCAGAATCGGACCATAAACAATCAAGATATAAATTTTCAAAAAAAAATGAATTTTCAACTCAAAAAGCGCGGACCAGGAATTCATTTTAGAACTATGGTTTCTTCGTGAAAACATCTTAGAATTGACCACAGATTACGAAAATGGGTTACCATTTTTTCATTTTTTCGGGCCCATACAATTCGATGCACTCTAATGTACACTGCTTGCAGCGTAATGCGGAAATAAACTGCTTGCAAGTGGTGAATTTTTTTTTGCGGCAGATAAATCATTTTATAATCAAAAATATAGAATCGTTTGTTCTACGACTTTTTCGAAAAATCGCTAGTTTAGCGGGAAATCGCTAAAAACCGCTAAAATTGAAACCCTCATAGCGTCCAAACGATAGAAGCTACAGATATGATCTATATTTCGTTGAAAAGGTATTTCAAAGGGCTCTTAGGCATACCTTCAACGTTTATTTTTTATTTAAAAAGGTATAATGGGAATAGGACAGCAGCAGCAAAGTGTCATAGCAGCCAGATTTGAAGAGTGCTGATAGCTTATGCGCTAGGCATGTGTGTTTGTAAAGGGGACCAGTGTTGCCAGACACTTGTTTTAGCTGTACAAACAATAAACAAAATTGACAAAACTATACTGTCAAAAAATATTGCAATTTCAAAATTTCTGATGTCTTATTCAAAAATTTCTGATATCCCATAAAAAAAACCTCTTTACGAGGTAAAAGTCTAGTGACGAAAACATTTTCATGCCCCAAAATTTCTGATATCCAATTTTGTGACGAATAATATTAAGTTTTACACATAAATTATTTTAAACAAAATTTTTGCATTCGGCACTGCGCAAAACAGTGAGTTTTATTTGGTATGAAGAATTGAGACATTTTAGCGCAATGTGCCGGGTGCCAAAATTTTGTTTAAAATAATTTATGTGTAAAACTTAATATTATTCGTCACAAAATTGGATATCAGAAATTTTGGGGCATGAAAATGTTTTCGTCACTAGACTTTTACCTCGTAAAGAGGTTTTTTTTATGGGATTTTGAAGCTCGAGAGATCACAAATCGCCGCAGAAAAAATAGATATCGCAAAGGTATTTAATTTATTCTAAGTATTTGACGTAAAGCCGACACTGTTACTAAAAAGATAAGCTAGTGCTTATGAAAATCCATGGATAAATTGAGAAGTAATACGCTTTTCAGTGTGAGAACAAAAATTATGTTTTTAACTATTTTTAATTTTGGTTTGTATGACAGCTATATTATACAGGGGTCCGTTTTTAATCAAATTAAATTAGAATGTATGAGACCATCCCATATGCATATTTAGTCAGTTTTTTTCAGATATTTAAAAAAACAAAAAAGTTTTTCATACAAAGACTTGATTTTCGACTGATCGTTCCTATCAACCAATCTTGCAGAATCAGCATAAGGGATAGTCCTTTACATCCTCACCAAAATTTGGTTTCAATCGAACCTCTATATCATATAGCTGCCATAGGAACGATCAGTCGAAAATGTCAGAGCAACTTCGAAAATTCGGAAAAAAATCAATATTTCATAAACGCTTCCATGAAAAAATTTAAGCTCGATTTTCGTGTTTAGGGGGCCAAAGTCCATAAGAAAACTGCACTGAGACATGAAGAGCAAATTTTTTTTTTATTTTGTAAACTAGTGTAATCTCTGTCTAAGGCGAATATAGAAGATTTTTAAAAATACATATATTCAGGCATGCCACATAAATCTCTTTCACTTGAATTTCACGTCAATTTCATTTCTCCGTGCCACAGTCCAATCACCTAAACAATTTTGGGTGAGACGAAATCATCGCTCAATTCACTGGCATCCGATGCCATGAGAAAATTGTCACATTTTTTGTCCGAATTTTTGAATTTAGAGTTGTCTAGTAGTTTGTATTGTTTGCCGCGCCAATAACTTTTAAATTTTTTTAAGCTATAAAATATCAATTATTATATAAATAAATTGAATTATATAAATTCAATAAGAAATAAAATAAAAATTGTATATTCTGCAATGATAAATTTAAAAAATTTGCTAAACAAACCCTTGGGAAATTTAATCTGAGAAGGGGCCAACCCTAGTAGCCTAGTACGAAAAGGTTGATGAACATGCTTAAAAACCTAAATCACACGAACTTCTGTGGCACGGAGAAATTTTCGAAGTGGAATTGCTTTTTTCTGAAATCACTTTCACTAGTGTTTTTTGTGGCATGCCTGATTATCATAAAGTTATCATACATCGACCCCATTTTTATAACTCAAAGAATAATTCAACATTTTCATTTATTTTATTGTTTTTTTTTTTTATATATACACGTAGATAAATATTTAAAATACCAATCTTGGAAAGCAATAGAGTGAGCATAAGAGGAAATAAATGGGCCAAGCCCCATTTAAAATTTGATTAAAACGCATACTTAATATCTCAAAAAAGCAAACAATACACTTTTTTTTTTTTTTTTTTGAGAAAACAATTTTTAATTTTTGTAATGAAAAAAAATGCGTAATATACAAAAGCTTATATTAATTTAAGCGTTTCAAAATATTTATGTTATTCTAATTTGAATAATAGAATAAATTATTAATTAATAAAATAAATTATCTGCCATAGAATCTTTGCAATTAAAATGGTTACATAAAAAAGTGCATAATCTATACAACGTATACGAACATTATTTATTTAGCTGCGCATTTTTTTCTACTGCACTGTTATTGTCTTGATTTATATAAATGAAAATAAAATTTATAAAAATAAAATAAATGATAATTCATAAGCATACACACTAGTACTACAAAAATTAACCGAGCTCAATTTTATTTCATAATTATAATTTATTCATTCATATTTAGTGTGTAAAATTACGCTGAAGAAAGCCTATCAAATAATATAAAAGACCAAAGGTCACGGCGCCCGATGTCAATGTCTGAGTAACAGCACCCGATTTGGGTTTGTGTTGGTGCTGCTCCGGAGGAACATGATCCATTGGCACATTACCCGCTGGGTATCCATCGGGAGTAAGACGACGCCCATACTCATCAAAGCAGTCTTTACACTCTCCATTGATGACAACCTTTCCAGGATCAGCTGTGGAATTCAAATTAAGTTATTAAATGAATCATTTGCATACTGATTTATCAATTACCGCAAACCACAGCCAAAAGGCAGCCAAGGACCACCAGCCTCAATACAATCGATTTCATGTTCAGTTCGTTACTAAATGCAATCTGAAATTGGATCGTCAGAGACTGTGCACTTATATAGGCAACAATGAGATAGTGAGAAAGTGGAAAAATAAATCAAATAAAATGTGGAATTTCCAAGTATATTATAATAATAATAATATTTAATAATAAAAATAATAATAAATAATCAACAGTAAGATTTTACACTAAACAACAAATTTGACATTCATTCTGATGATAATAAGTACTATCAAATATATGCATACACAAATATCTTTTAAGAAAAACCAAATAATCTAAATAGCTGATAATCAATGGAAAATCCCTTAGATTTTAATAGAGTACGAAAGTAAAAATTTTCCCAAAACACAAAAACTCAATGGCTGATAGCCCATGGAAAATCCTTTAGATTTGCATTTGAATTTTCCAAAAACACAAAGTATTCAATTGGATTAAGATTCTCGATATTTAATATTAATTTTATTAAAAGTTTAACCCTGATTACAATGAAAACATACATTGTTTAATAAGTAGGTCAAACTTTTACTCTACTCGGTACTCGAAATAACTGAAAATAATTGCATAGTGTTCATGAGTTTACAAAGGCTAGTGCTTAACTGTTGCGGTTGGAGAGTCTGCGACAACCTTATATAGACACTCTGGCCAAGTGTTGATCAGACTACTTGTAAAATAAGAGAAACATAAATTTAAATTTGTAAGCTAATATAGTTACATGATAATATTTGTTAGTCTGAACCGCAGTCAGTAGATTGGAATTCCAGGAATCAAAAAGTTATCAATCCAATCCAACACACAGTGGCTTTGGGAGTCTACGAGTCTTGATAAGACAAATACGGAAATTCCCAACAGAAATAGGGCAAATAATGGTTTCATTATCAGTAAATACATAAAGTATAGTATAATAATTACATTACGTTACATGGTTTCGATGGATTTATATGAGTCTGAACTTAAACTTGTTAGTTAATTAGGCATAAAATATATGAAACAGATGTCAATTAGTATGTCTACCAGCAGCAATCCAAAAATTATTATACAGGTCCCTACATTTTTATATGCTCTGAAGAAATATTAGCGGTCTTTATTTAGGGAATTATAATAAAATGTTTACAATTTGAGGACTTGTATTTTAATATTAAATATTATGTAGATTATCATCCAAGGCATGAACCAGCCAGCTGACACTGTTTGCTAACAACATTGCCATAATAAGGCAGAGCATAAGCTGTTGAGAGATAAGTGTTAATACAATTATTGTCTCGACAGACATTAGACTTACCAATTGTCAAAAGGCCGAGCACGCAAATGGCGAGAGTAATAAAGCCTCTCATATTGTAGATTGATATATTTATAAGGGCTTGTGTTGAACTAAACTACGAGACAGCTACAATCTCCTTATATGGATTTTTATAACGAAAGCAATGGGAATTTCAACCCAAGTACAAAAATTCATAACAATAAAAAAATTTAATAACAAATAATAGTGTAAGCTTTTTTGGGATTATGCACAGGGAAAAAATCCCGCTGAGCAAAATCTCAAATTTTATTCTTCAAACATAATTTTCAAAGTTTAATTTGCAGATAAATTGTAAGAGAAATGCTAATTAAATATGATATTATTTTAAATTTAAATTTCTATGCTCTTTGTTCTGCTTGATTAACTGAAAAATTCTGTGTTGTTATTATTGTTTATTATTTTTTATTAAGCTCTACTTGATCACATTGTCGACTACTCGTATCTTTCTGATTCCAATCTCACAATCTGATCAAACAGGTTTCTAAGTTCAGTTTTGTTTACATGCTATTAATATATTTTTAATCTGGGCATTTCCATTACACTTACGTAGTATAGGTGCAATAGTCGTAGTCTCAATTTAAATCATACAAGGTGAGTCTCCCCAGCCAGTATAAAATCAACGTTACAACGAGCACATTGTCAAGTTCAGTTGGGAAAATGCGGTGCATAACATTGTTAACGGTCTTGGTTTTGGCCATGTTGGCTGTCCACGCCAATGGTTAGTCTGTCAGGGACACAAGCCTATTTCTCTTTCTCTATCTATCTTTTGCTCTGCCATTTCTGACTATGCAACTTAATATCTTTTGCAGCTGGTAAGGTGGTAATCAACGGTGCCTGTGTGGATTGCAATACTCAGAAACCTCATGAGGAAAGTACAACGGTCAAGCCTTCGAGCAGCCACGCCGAACACTCAAAAGGACACCAGCACACGGACAAGGATAAGGACGAATCGAGCGAGGAAAAAGGACAGCCAATAACTGCATACGTTGGGCGCTATAAGCGGCAATGGGGCAACCGCCAAGTGATCATAACCGATGACGGTCCTGGCTATGGCGGTGGTGGTTTTTCAGGCGGACGAGTGACTACAATTGATGGAAATCGTTATCCCGGCTCCGTGGTGCGCAACGATGACTGCGTTGGCTGCAACATACGTGGATAGATGAATCAGAGATCACAAATTTGTTGGCATCTAAAAATAGCTTAATAAATACGAAAAAAAAATTAAAAAAGCATTTGCAGCATGCGTGGATCGATGACTCAGTGATGAAAAATTTGTTGACTTTCAGATATAGGTTAACTTAATATTTTTATTTCTTATTCGGATGTTTTTTGGTGCGGTTTTTTTTTGGATCGATGAATCAGAGCTAAAAAATTTTTGTCATTTAATTTTAGGATAATAAATTGATTATTTCCCATAATTATATTTTTCCTGTTGTCATGTGTTAAACCCTATTCACTGGAATTACCTCATAGACGATTTAAGTGGGAAAATCTGCCATGACATTTTGATCTTTTACTGATAAGCTGGTATAAAAGAGGGTATAAAAGGCAGCATTTAATGCAATTGCAATAGATTTAACATATATTTACCATGAGGTGGACACTGTTTGCACTCTTTATGATTCTCGTAGCTGCGAGAGCGACAGAGGGTAAGGATTCCTATTTCAAATCTCCTTTACAAATTAGCAATCAATTCTATTCACCGACAGGACAGTATAGTAAGCCCTCCGAGTGGAGTCCATTCGACGAGAGCCACGGTAATGTACCAAGCGATGATCGATCGGGAAATGGCAAAGGTGGTAAAATAATTGTTAATGGTGATTGTGTGAATTGCGTGACAGATCGTCCTATAATTGGACCCGATAGTCAAGAATATGACCATGAACAGCAGGGAGGTCAACAAGGATATGGTACGCGCAATACCAGACCTTATACAGGATATCCACAGAGCGCACCTCAACAAGGATTTGGTAACCAGCCGCAGAACGGACCTCAACAAGGATTTGGTAACCAGCCGCAGACCGGACCTCAACAAGGATTCGGTACACCGAATGGACAGTTTAACAACTCTCCCAACTGGGGTTCATCCGGAAATAGTCACGTCAATGTACCAAACGGTGGTCCACAAACTGCACCATCAAACTTTGGCAACAACTTCCCATTTGGTAATACCGTCAAGAGTGATCCGCTTGTTGAATCAACCTTGGCCGATGCAAAGAAAACATTAAATATACTCACGGAAGCCGCGAACAAACCAAGTGCACCTCCTGCAAGGCAATCAGCTGGCCAAGCCCCTAACAATAAGATCTTCAGTGGTCGATTGCCAGACGGCACTTATGTGCACAACGGGCCATGCACCAACTGTCGAATTGAAGCCTGAGTTAAGTCAAACTACTTTTAATCAGGGATTAAAACACTAAACGAAACCGTAACCTTTAACCGGTAAAAACCGATTGAAATTTAAAACCGTAAATGAAACCGTAACCGAAAAAATAAAATTTTCATTTGACCGAAACCTTTAAGCCGAAACTCTGTAAATCGAAATAACCGTTTAGTAACCGTTTCATTTATAAGGGTTAATTTCGGTTTTTAATAAATAATATATGTATTATAAAAATTGAAAAAAAGTTGTATTTCTGATTGTTATTTTAAAAATTGCAAATTAGAGTTATGGTGTAACTTTTAAATACAATTTTAAAAACATGTTTTATTTTCAATTTTTATTATAAAAATTTAAAAAATTAGTTAAAAAAAATGTTTTTGTTTGCGATCTCTGATATTTTGTTATTAGTTTTATATTTTATTTTTGATTTTCTTTTCTATTTTTGCCTATTTAAATATTTTAACATATATTATAAATATAATTATATATATTTAAAGACATTTTTTTGTGAACCGAAACCAAACCGGTATTTCAAAACCGAAACATCCAAAAACCGGTTCACCGTTACGAAACCTTTACTCAAAAAATTTGCGTAACCGATAACCGAAAACCGTAACCGAAACCGTAACTGAAACCGATATTTGTTTCGGTTTCAATCCCTGCTTTTAATAAATTTTTATAATCAACAAGTGAATTATAAAAATGTAGAATATTTAATTTCATTATTTCAATATAGGAATAAAGTTTATAATTGACTTGATAGCTGGAAAAAACGTTGCTTATTAATGGACATATTTTTCTAGAGATTCCCAAATTTTAAAACAAAAACGAGTGCAATATTTAATTGGGAAAAATTACGGTTGTCATTAGAAATGTATGGGAAAAAATGTCATGCCACGGAATCACAAAGTATAAATATGGCATACTAAGTATACGTATATGCTTTTGTTGATAATCATCATTTTGGGCGCAGCTCAACTGCGGGCAAGCCCCAATCTTAAATTGCAATCAGACCAAGAGCTACTTCTATGTTTATGATTTGGCGCTTCACGGCGAACGATGCTACGATCTATATAAACTGCCAAATTCTATGCAAAAGTAATTCAGTTCATCAGCATATTCCAAACAGAATGAAGGTGTTCTCATTGTGTTTATTGCTAATCGCACTCATCAGCGTTGTGAGTTCTGCACCCGTTGTAATGTGGCAAGACGGATGTAAGATTTCATATATTTTCTAGTTTGTGGATTACAGTTCCCATAAATCGAGTAGACTTTAAAGTTATTTAAGTGGCAAATTTTTCAGAAATTTTAAAAAATTTTCTAACAATAAATTGTAACAATCAGGGATTAAAACCCTAACCGAAACCGTAACCTTTAACCGGTAAAAACCGATTGAAATTTGTAACCGTAACCGAAACCGGAACCGAAAAAAAAAATTTTCCTCTGACCGAAACTTTTAAACCGAAACTCTGTAAACCGAAATAACCGTTTAGTAACCGTTTCATTTATAAGGGTTAATTTCGGTTTTTCATACATCTTAAAACAAATTTTTATTTACAATTTTTATTATAAAAATTGAAAAAAAATTTTATTATTATTTAATATTTTAAAAATTGCAAATAAGAGTTATGGTATAACTTAAAAATACAATTTTAAAAGCATGGTTTATTATTAATTTTTGTTATAAAAATTAAAAAAACAAGTTAAAAATAATTTACAACGAAAAATTTCGAACTGTTTCTATTTTTTCCGACTAATAAGTCTTATTTGCGATCTCTGATAATTTGTTATTAGTTTTGTATTTTGTTTTTGATTTTATTTTTAATGTGAACCGAAACCGTACCGGTATTTTAAAACCGAAACATACGAAAACCGGTTCACCGTTACGAAACCTTTATTCAAAGATTTTGCGTAACCTATAACCGAAAACCTAAATCCGAACATAACCGAAACCGTAACTGAAACCGATATTCGTTTCGGTTTTAATCCCTGGTTACAATGTATTTTTATGTCTATTACAGGTTATATGACTTTTAAAGTATACGATCACGAGAGCTTTAATATTGGAGATTGTTATCGTTGCGAAATAACACAACATGATGGCTATGACATAATAAGAATACCCTTCGGAAATTAATTATAAATAATATTAGATATTATTATTAGTGCTTATCAATTAAAATAATGATATCAAGCGTGAGAGGTTATAGTCGAAATCTCGACACTAAGATATTCGATACACAATTTATGTATATATCAAATTTATCTATTCATTTTAAGCTTCTACTGTAAAAAAAAAACTTCATTCATTTAGTTTATTATAATAAAATATAATGTTAATCACCAAGAAGAAGCTCTACCTTATCAAATATGAGTTTACGGGATTTTGGCGTTTTGCATAGGCAAAAGCTTGAACCAAACTTGATCTGCATTGGGTTCATAAATGAATGTGTGTCAAATTTGGTTGTTATAGCTTTTAGAGTCGCTGAGATTTTGGACATTATACAGTCGGATAGACGGACATGAACATTTTGAAGATCTAAATTTGGGGAAATTAAAATTTGGGAAAATAACAATATCACTGGAATTACCAGATATATGGTTAATGTGGAAAACACCTGGTGATCTGCTGATAAGGAGTAGTATAAAAAGGCAACAGTAAAAGCTATTTCAGTAGATTAATAATTTATTTACAATGAGTTGGATACATTTTGCATTCTTCACAGTTCTTATAGCTGCGAGAGCGACAGCGGGTAAGGATTCCTCTTTAAAATCTCCTTCTTTACAAATTTACAATGAATTTTCTTAACTTCTATGGATATGATAATAACTACAACTGTTCACCGACAGGACAGTATAGTAAGCCCTCCGAGTGGAGTCCATTCGACGAGAGCCACGTTAATGTACCAAGTGATGATCGATCGGAATATGACAAAGGTGGTAAAATAGTTGTTAATGGCCCATGTGTGGATTGCGTGACAGATCGTCCAATAATTGGACCCACAAAAAAATATAAGAAGCCCTCCGAGTGGAGTCCTTTCGACGATAGCCACGTTAATGTACCAAGTGATGATCGATCGGAATATGACAAAGGTGGTAAAATAGTTGTTAATGGCCCATGTGTGGATTGCGTGACAGATCGTCCAATAATTGGACCCACAAAAAAATATAAGAAGCCCTCCGAGTGGAGTCCTTTCGACGATAGCCACGTTTATGTACCAAGTGATGATCGATCGGGATATGGAAATACCCACACCAATAATACCTCCAACTGGAGTCCATTTGACGATAGCCACGCCAACGTACCAAGTCAGTCGAAAAAACTGCCAAAAACTGCCCCATCAAGCTTTGGCAATTTACCCAGATTTGGTGGCATCTTCTCCTTTACAAAAGAAAGGGTTAAACGAGCCAATGGTAATATCTCCCCTAATCCAGTCAAGAAATCTCCAGAGACTGCGAAGGCACCTCCTACAAGCCAAGTATCTAATAAGGTCTTCAGTGGTCGATTGCCAGACGGCACTTATGTGCACAACGGTCTATGCAACAACTGTCAAATCAAAAACTGATTTCAGCTTAGATATTTTTAATAAATCTGAATAAACAACAAATAAATTATTGATCTGTTCAATTTATTAAATTTTTTGGGGAAAAAAAGAAGTAAATGTTTTAAGATCTGCGATGAACATTTATGGGAAACATTGACATGACACAGAATCATTAAGTATAATTATTTATTCCTGATAATTTCTAGAAATTTCCGAAATTTTGAATAATAATGGATTTAAAATTAAGTAGAATGCTGGGAAAAATGCCGATAATAAATTTACTTTTGTGGGAAAAATTCTCAAGCCACAGAGTCATTAAGTATATAATTATATTTTCTGACAATTTCTGAAGATTCCCAAAATTTAGAATTATAATTGATTTTAAATTAAGTGAAATGTTTTGCAAAAAAAATGCCAAGAAGCCTATTATATTTTTGGAAAAATTGACATGACAGAGCTTCTTCTAACAACGAATCAATGGCCGCGTTCTACAGAACTAATCAATCAGTAATCACGTATCACAAATCAAAGAATTTTTGATGGGCTTCTGGTGAACGCTTTTATGAAATTTTGAGACAAAATCAAAGTTGTCATTTCTTTTTTTAAGAAAATTCAAAACGATTTGGCGCACATTGCATAATAAAAGGGGAATCAACACAGCAAAAGGTCAGATTTAATATAATAGTTGATATGTAGCTTTAATACACAATTGAGCCAATATCGTATGCGCATTAAAAATTTAAATGAGAAAGCTTAAAGCACTTCTGCTAGCCATATTCCTTAAAAATACACAGACTCCAGCGTCTGCTTTACATTTTTTTTAAGAAGAACAAATTAGTTATAATAATGTGGTTTTCTTATTCATTTTGTCCTATTTGATTTCTTATCACTGCCGTTCACCTGAATAATCATACAAATTTCATAGGTTTTCTGTTGTCGATTTGTTCTGGTGAACACGGCCAATGTACTCTTTTACTTTTTTAAGGGGTACAAGAGAAAAACCTTTAACAGTTGTAAATAAGTCAGTAAAACATTACAGCCCGATTTGGAACAGCTAATAAAAACTCAAAAATTAGATATATATTGTTATAGTGCATAGTAAAAGAATCTTACAAAATAAAAAATGCTTTGTGAAATGTCGGTGATGAAAAGGCTCGATTCATTTTTACTTTCCATGACTTGAATCTTTATCAACTCAACTGTTACTGAGTCTTCTGTGGAAATTTCAATATCAATCTATATGCTGACCTCTGTCTTTCTTTCTTATTCAAGCATAAACGTATATGATAACAGATTCTCGCTAAAGTATTGAATTGTTAAACCGATCAGTCTTATGGTGTCTGTCAATCATAATCAAGTGCATGCTGCTGTGTTTTTTGCTGCTGGGATTGTTTATCAGTTTAGTGACTGCATCTGGACTGCAACCATTTAAATTTGTTTAATATTCTATATACGTATTCATTACAGTGTCCGTTACTGTGGAGGGTACAAATGTCGATATAACAATGAACGATTGCCATAAATTGGCACCACCAAAGATTCATCGCGAGTTTCTTTCGAAATTTTGTAATATTTATTTTAAATGCTGTAATATTTAATTTTTCTATTTTGCCGTATTAAATTTTAAAAAAGATAAAATATTCATTTTTTTATTGATCGATAGCTTCTTTCACAAGTAAATAATAAAGGAATAATTAAGTTAGCTTCATAAATTATAATATTAAATTTTTTTTTAATTTTCCGCCTTCGCGTTTTGACTCATTATATTGTCTTCTTCAAGAAGTCTGCAAACATGTATGTATACTAATCGCTTAGTTACTATGAGACTTCAACTTCAATGACGTAATTTCGAGAGCACAAATATACAATGCATAAAAAACAGGATATAATATATGAAGAAATTGTCTCTTCATCATTAAATAAAAAATCTCAGCAGATTAACCATATCGTATATGCTCGACTTTTTGTTAATGTCAATTTATTTATTTATAATTTATAGTATTTTAACATATTTAAAAATTATCAAATGGTTTTTTACGATTGAAATTATTTAGTGAAAATATTTGATAAAATTTATATTTGATAAATCTTATGTTTTTGGTTCCAAGTCGATATGTCCAAAGGCCAAATTAAAAAATTTCAATTCAATGAATCAAGGTATATTCATAAATATTACCTTTAATAAATTACCTTATTAAAATGTAGAATAAGTTGTGCCTTACAATCTTAGTTACAATCTGTGTAATCGTGTTTAAAAGTTCAATTTTGTGTGAAAGCGGCCAATTGATTATTAATCTGCTAATCACAATGTTATGTACTATATGCGGTTGATAACAGATCCTCAATCTTACCTTAAATCATGCTATGTGGAATTTTTCAGTGACAGTATATAATCAACATTACAACGAGCACAGTGTAAAGTTCAGAATTGAAAATGCGGTGCATATTATTGTTAACGTTCTTGATCCTGGTCATATTGACTGTGTCCCTAAATGGTTAGTGTGTTAGATTCAATGTTAGTAATAGGCATTAATATCTTTTTCACTCCATCTCAATCTTCGCTTTGTCAGCTGGCAGTGTGACAATAAATGGCGCCTGTGTGGACTGCAATAGGCCCAATCTAGGCAGAGCAACGACACGTGTGCCAACAACTCGACATAATTATGGCGGACGCTCTTATGGCTCTTATGGCCGCCAGACTACAGCTTTGCCGAGGCACACAGGTAGACAACCTGCTCATGATGATGATTGGAGCATGGAAGGCTGGAATCTTTACCAGACCGCAGATGGAGCCCAGCATATATCCGGTGGACGAGGCTACAGGTGGTAAAGGAAACAGATAATAAGCGATCTTTACAATGAAAATATGTACTGAATTACAGATACATCTTGAGATCTAAGCAAATGTTTGCTAATAAAGTGATTTTCTTTGCTTAAATGGCTGTTGATTTGAAATTGTTAAGGGCTAAACCGGTTTCGTTAGAATTTCCAGGTCCAAGTGACATGTCTAACGAAACTGTTGCTGATAAGAAACAGCTGAGTAGTTTTATGAGAACGTGTTCTGCTATTGCAATATTCAATAGCTTATTGCAACAGTCTACGCTGCCTCCATAAAAAATTCATGACTGAAAAAGTATCTGCTTGAATATACAGTCGAACTTCCCTAACTCAAATCACCATTATCCGAGAAAAAAGTTCGAGTTAGGGAAACTTCGCGTTAGGGACTTTCGAGTTAGGGAAGTTCGACTGAATATAATAATATACAATAATATATTTTTTTTTAAATTCTTATGGCAAGATTAAAAATTAAAAATATGTTTATGATTTTTAAATAAAAATACGAGAAAAAAAACATTTTAATTTAATTGTTTGAAAAAAATCAACAAAAAAATTGAATCTGCATGTTCTTAAAAATTATATGATTTCCGGTCCCCGGTTATACCTGTGAAAGGGTAGATTATATTCTTTGAAATGTATGTTACAGGGGGAACAATGCAACTCCGACCCTGTTGATCAGCATCAACAAGCCGTTTGTTCCTCCAACCGTCCATCCGTCCGTCCCCCACGCACTGTTTTAAAGATACACCGTTTTTTTTTTTTTTGGTAATTAACGCTAACTATTATAAGCTATCATCCTACTTAATCGCAAAAAAAAATCGGACCAACAGCATGGTAGTAATGCCTCATTTAAATATTTAAGAAATGTAAGTGCCTAAAAGTATGCAATAGTCAGGAACTCGAATATAGCCCTTCCCGCTTGTAATTTCATGATTTACTAATTCTGACATGTTGGCTGCCGACACCAACGATGCACACTGGTTCCTGTTGTATGGGGAAGGCGGCCAAAAATACTTCTAGTAGAGGTAGAGGCTTAAAACTTACCTCAAAATTTTTATAAGTTTATAGTAAGATTATGTATAAAAATCAGCCGGATCGGACCACCATATCATATAGCTGTCATATGATCTATCGGTCTGAAATCAAGTGTTTGTATGAAAAACTTTTTTGTTGTTTGACACATCTGAACCAAACTTACAAAATTTTCATATGGGATGGTCCCATACACCCTGACTAAATTTGGTTAAATTCGGACCTCTACATCTTATAGCTGCCATAGGAACGATCAGTCGAAAATCGAGTTTTTGTTGAAAAACATTTTTGTTGTTTGAGATATCTGAACCAAACTGACAGAATATGCATAAAGGAATGGCCTAATATATTCTGATCAAATTTGGTTGAAATCGGACCACTATATCATATCATTATGAATGATCAGTCGAAAAACAAGTCTTAGTATGAACAACTCTTTTGTTGTTTGAGATATCTCAACCAAACTGACACAATATGCATATGGGATGGCCTTATGCATTCTGACCAAATTTGATCAAAGTCAGACAACTATATCATATAGATGCCATAGAAAATACATATGTTTTTTTAAAGTTGAGGTTAGGTTACATTTTTGTATATAGCAAGAGCCTCGGCGCCTATTGGCACTTGAAATCAACATCACATAATCTTCAAATGTTAATTCATAATATACAAAAAGATTTTTTGATTGCTGACTTTTGCTTCATAACGAAAGCTCTAACGAAACACAGAAAAGACAAACACAGAACGTCTAAAATAACGTACTTAAGACAATACCGATTTACACAAAACACAGCAGGAAGTATATATACTTTTTGTTGTATAAATATAGATAATACCTTTATTTATAAAATTAATCCCTTCCACAGCACAATAACTTTGTTTTAAATGCTTTTTTAATTTTTTTACTGACTGCTCTACTAGCAAGTTGCTCACCAAAATAATATCATGCTGTCTCTTTCGATGATATTCTTGAAAAGGACAGCTAGAACAAAACAAAAACAAAAATACAGTTTAATAGCTAGACCAACTCTAAAACAGTGTTGACACATTTAAAGTCCAAATTTTAAATTGGACTTTTTTATTTTTGGCCTATTGGAGGAACCACTGTGCGATGAAGAGATGAAGTTAATTCGAGCAAGGAATGATAATATCTATTTCCACAAACCACAAAGTTTGTGGTTAGGAGCTGCACCATTTAGACAGTCGTAATGATTCGACATAACTTTAATTATTTTTAAGATGTTGTTATTAACAGTTTATTATAAATAAATATGTACTCTTATATTCCAGTGATTAGTTGCAGATGTTCCCTGTTAATTATTGCTAAATACTACTTGATGCCATTAAATAAATAAACTGACTAATTGAAGAGGCATGCAAAACGCGTCACAAACAAAACCGACCTGACTTGTTAGCGATAGATAATGAAATCGTTGGGGTTTACTTACAAACTTGTGGGCAAATCCCAATCGTAGTTTCTATCGAGCAAGCATCATAACCTGACTGGCCTTTGGTTGTAATGCCAATACAAGTTGAGCTATATAAGTGCTGAGCACTTTGTAAACTTGTTCAGTGCTCAGTTAACATGAAGTGGTTGTCGTTGTCTCTTCTTCTCCTCTTGGCATTGCTGGCTATCATGGAGGCTGCTCCAGCTGGTAAGTGACTCAAATTATAATTTGCAGTATAAGTATGTGCAATATTAATTCAAATATTTGTAGGTCAAATACGCATAAAATCTTCATCCACGACACGAGTGCGTGTGCGAAATGGAAATATTAAATGGAATGGCGATTGTCACAATTGTGACATACGCACCACCAAAAACACCGCCCAAGTGACCAGCACAAGACGCAAGAACATTGTTCGTAATTTTTAGTTAAATTTTTGTTCTAAATTATTTGTGAATATAGTTGTAATATTTATTTATTTACATATGTCAAAAAATTGTGCGTCGTTTTATTCATAATTTTGATATTGTTATAAATCACTCAAGCTTGCCACAATGGCTGTGGGGCATGTGGGGCACGTCGCACCATTTTATGGTTCATTGCTAAAATATTTTACGGGGGCGTGCATAAAAATTGCCATCATATTTGAGCTTTGGTGGTGCCGTTGGTGGTGCAACCCTTTGCCAACGCTCTAACACGTGTTTCATCTCTACAAATTTTTATGGAGCGTTGTCGTTGTTGTCGTTTCCGTTGTCCTCCGCCATAAAAGCAGTCATTTCCTTTAGCAGCTTTTCTTCTTTTGCTCTTCACGTTTTCCTTTTTATTGCCAAAAACGAGACCAAACCGCTGTGCGCCTGTAAATGACTCCCCAGGCACCTTTATATTGACTCGTAAAATTGCGACATTTAAAGCAACCCTCGGTAAGCAGCCGAAGTCACAAAATATCCCCATCCACCACTTCGTTACCATTCAACCCTCGACACCCCTTGATCCACCCGCACTTCCGGCCATTTGTCTTTAGTGTGCTGCCTGCTTTTCGGCGCAGCGACGACTTTCTTAGCGTTTTAAATTTGATTTTTATTTTCCTGACAGTTGTAGTCGGCTACGATTTTTATGGTCGAACCGACCGTCAACTTTGGTGCTTTCTAATTTATTTTTATACCCTTTGCCAAAGGATATTCAGATTTTGAGTGTAATTTTCGAGGTGAATTGAAGTGCTGCTTGACGTGGAAATTCAGTTGAAAGTTCAAATAGACCACTTTGAAAAACTGTAAACAAATTTCAATTAACTTCTATATAAGTTTGTGAATCTAAAACTGTTAGAGTATTATTCATTCGACATTTTTATTATTTTGTTATGCTTTCTTTTTATTCTTTTTGTTCTGTTTTTGTTGCTGCCAGCGACGGAAATTGACTTGGAAAACGTTTCAACTTTGCTTTTTTCTTGTGTTGCTAAAAATTGAAATGAAATTTAGTACTAGTAATCGCAGTGTTCAATCGGACACGCCCATATACGCTATGAGAAAGAATATGGAATAAGAAGTTATCAGTGCTAACATTGCAGTCAGATTCTCACTTGACATTGTTCCCTTTTATACATTTTGAACAACGACCTTTGCTTTGTTTGAATTCGCCCAATGGCGCCCAAAACTTTATTAATTTGAAATATGCGGAACAGGGGGCGGGACAGGGGCAAGGACAGGGACACAACGGACCTGGCGATATGATTTATTGGACTTTTGAAGAGTGCTCAAGCGCTCAACTTAATGGCAAACGTAAACGCGTTCATAATTAATTTCATTTTTACTTCACATTGCGCATACGCCGCATTGCACGTTGCCTCTGACACTGGTATTGAATGGACACTTGATTCGTTTGGTTTTCTCCTTTTATTTCATTCATTTTAATCTCATTATTTTCGCACTCCATTTTATTCATTTGTCTTTCTTCCAGTAAAAGTGGCTGGCAATTTATTTTGCGTTTTTCTTTTTGGTAGCTGATTTTCAACCCTTTGGGCAGAATATACAGTTATTGCAGCTCCTTGAGATGCACAATTGACAGGATAAGAGCGTCTGTCGAGCGTATGATATAAATTAATGAATAATTGGGTGCCATTTTATTGCTGCATTTCCTTTCGAAAGGCAAAGGAAAACCCACATTTTTGTAATATCAACTTAAAAACAAACAAAATATTTATGCTCATACATTTTGTAACGAAGATAAAAAAAAAACTATACATACATATATAATTTAATCATGGCAACAATAAAATATGCATTGGAATAATATACAAATGCATCTGCAATTTGAATGCATTTTTAATAGCTTTATTCAAACTGAGCTAAATTGGAAACTGATTCCATGTTGTGGAATGCATTTGCATATGGGCAAATCCTGAGTTGCGGACGTTACATTTACTCTTAAACCTATTTTAAGATAATAGCTGTTTTTGAAAGAAAAATTAGGCTTGCTGAAAGTTCCGTTGCGGCCGTTACAAAGAATGGAAGTCCAACCAAATATAAAAAGTTAAGTGGAATATATGACCATTTTAATCCAGCATCAAAAATAAAGAAAAGTCGTCTCGTTAATTAAAAACTTAGGTTTTGTCTGTTGCGGACATTATGTTGCGGACGTTACACTTTTTACACATACACTTTTTTTCAAATTATTAATATACATTAAATATCTTTTTGTTACAGTTTTATCTTAAATAAAAGAAAATGAAACAAAGTTTAAGATGAACTAAGCGCTAAACACTAAGAAGACCGTTTTGCACACTTTTTTGGTAATTGAAAATACCCTTTTTTCTTACAAGAATTATTGAAATTAAGAGGCAAAAAGAGGAATTTATTGATTCGGCTCGGCCATGAACAACTAAACCACCGTAAAACCTTTGCGATTTTGTAATTTGAAGCCTGAAAATGTATTCTTTTATAACAAAAAACAACATATATTAAAAAAAATTCAGATTTTTTACAACTTTAAGTTTTTGCCCTTGGTTTAAAAATTTTCGGATTTGCCCATATAACATTTTCTTATTATATTTTTACTGTGTAGTTCACATCGATTGCTTAATGTTACAACGGGAAAAAGGGTATACTCTTAATACACGCATAAGTCCTATAGTTGCTTCCGGCTTTTCAAGCGAATGTCCATATCTTATCGACTTTAAAAGCTTTTCAATAAATTACAAATTACGTAACATTTTTATTTAAACAGTCAATTTTATAGCAATAAATACCAATGCTAAGGCCAGTCAATCAAATATAGTTGAACACTTTAATGTGCTTTCAAAGCGTCATGCGCACAACAATAAAGCACAGACTGTGTTTTATTGGGTATTATAAACTTGAACTGTACTCATACGAGTATTCAATCAAACCCAGCTTCACTTCATGTGCCAGACAAACGATATTCATTCTATTTTTTATTTTTCTGTTGTTACTGTCGAGGACGACTGTGGACAGGTTGACAGTGGTGCTGCGGGTAAAAAAAAACATGTGGCAATCGGAAATCTAGCCCCAATGGCATTTCCACCGTATGAGGCTTACCTGCGGACTGATTTCATTTTCGTAATTATCTCAACGATTGCAAGGGCTCGGCCCCGGCCTCGGCCTCTTGGCCAATGCCACACAGCAGCTGCTCCTGTTGATGGTTGCTGGCCAACTGCTGATGGTGTCTGCAGGTGTCTGAGTTGTGGCTTAACGAGTTGATTAAATGCAGTAATTGATGAAATTGCGAATGAGCTTTAAAGGTGTAAATGGCTGGCATTGGGGGGAAATAAACATGTCATTGTCATTAGATGGCTTCACTTTGGGAATTTGGGCGTGCCCACGATATACATACATATATACAACTTGCCCATCGTCCTCGACTGGACAGTGGGCATCAATCAAATAAGCACGAAATGCACACGTTTCATTTATAAATATTTGCGGCAAGGGTCGCACGACTTTACAAAGGCATCAAATGTCGACGAACAGATAGGGAGAGTGAGAAAGAGAGAGAGGGAGAGACTAAAGACGGGTTCGGTTTGAGGCCTGGAGTACAAAAGGGCTACAGCCAAAAGGCAGAAATAAAAAATGATTTAAAAATTGAAAGGATTATGGGACGAGCAGCAACGAAGCGCGTTAATGTTGATGCCGCCGCGGGCACAGAGCGGCCAACAACAAAAAGGAGACACAGGGCGAGGCAGTAGTAGGAGGGGAAGAGGAGAGGGGTGCGGGACAGACCTGCCTGCCTGGTTGGTGTCGCTGTCAGTCAAACAAAACTGTGCAAAAATCAACGAGGCAACTCGAAACAAAAACCAAACTGAAAGTTTATGCCACGCAGTAACACTATAGAGTGTCAAGGGGGGTGGCAGAGAAGGGAGAGGCAGAGAGAAAGAGAGAGAGAGAGAGAACATCAAGAGCGTTTGAGGAGTGCAGAACACAACGGGGCATAGGACATCGTTGTTGATGGTCAACAATATAATTTGAACAGGAATGAAAAATAAACGCGCCAAACTGGGCGGGCAATAAAATCTGCAGGTTCTGTTTCTACCCTCTGTGTGTGTGTGCTCGTGTGTTTTTTCGTGTGTGTATGTGTGTGTGTAAGTTTGTTTTATTTGTTTTATTTTTTACTTCATACATATTTCACTTCCTTTCGCTTACGCCCCGCAGACCAAAATAAAAAAACAGCGTACAACTTTTGTATAAATCAAATCAAATATGTGAACAAAGTGTTTTCTCAGTTGTCGCCGTCGTTATGAGACGAGAGCGCCAACCGAAATACTGTGTACCAGTACTTTGTAGGTATTACGGTAATATTTCCGCAACAGTGGTGCAAATATACATAAATCTAGATAATTTAGTCTTATATATAATATTTATCAGGGTATAAAATGTTATGTTTTCGGTTATCAGCTGCGCAAAATTGTTTGTATCGGTTATCGGATTTCCGTATGTTTCGGCTTACCGGTATCCTACGTTAACTATTTAAATATATATACAATATTTTATTACATACTTTTAGGGAGTTAGATACATACATATTGCTAAAAAACTCAAATCAGCCATTTTCATTAAAAATACTAACACAAATAAATATATTTGAAAATTTTATTTTGCAGTTAAATTTTCCATGGGTACTTAATGGGTTAACGATTTTTGTGACATTCAAACGGAAATTTAATGATAAGATTATTTTATGAAATCTGCATAAAATCTTTTGTGTTAAAAGTATATTTTTTTAAATAGCTTCATCCATATATACTTATTTCACTGGGTGTATAAACATTAAAGTGTCCAAAATGCTAACTAATCCCACTTGCTTTATTATTACTTCCTTGTGTAGGTATGCAATTTTTCTAAAATTACAGAAAAATAAGCTTTTAAGGAGATTTAATAACTTTTAAGATAAACATTTTCTAGATCGCGTTAATACACTGCCGATCAACTGAATAGGTTTACGATTACCGTGGTAGGAATTGGACTGTAATTCCTAAACCAATGTTCCGATTTACATGAAATTTGTTTTCTATAATTTTCTGATCCTTTAATAATAAAATGCCAAAGTATGATTTTCATAAGCTTAATATTTATTGCTTATTTATTTTTTCTTCTGAAAGAGTATCAAAATTAATGATTTACTTTCCGTTCAACTGAATAGGTTCAGCTGAATGATTTTCAGTTTGTGATCACAATTCGGCGACATAACGACTGAATTTGTTTGCAAATAAGTAAATTTATATATTTTCTTTATTTTAAATGAAAAATTAATCATTAGAAAGAGGCCAAATCGAGGCCTATCATAAAAGTGGTCTTGGCCATATCAAAATCGATAAAAAAAAATGGAAGACGCCAAAATGTTATGAGTAACTTTTGAAGATGCAATGCCGAATAGTTATGAAAAAAATATGAAAGACGGAGTCAAAAACGTGACCACTGCGGCAGACAGGTGACATATTGCTCGAAGTACGTCCAATTCTCACCTGTCGGTGACTACTCTGCCAAAAATTGCTGTTACAATTCCTATGCTGATCTATGTTTTTGTTTCTTATTCGAGTAAAGGTAAAGAGCATCTATACATCTAGATTTAAAGTAGATATATCAATATTTATATCGAACGCATATTGAGGCATCGACATCGATGTTTGGTCTCAGATTTACAATCCTAGTCGGTTTGTGAGCTTTGATTGATTTAATAATTTGATCTTTTTTATTTTATTGTTTTGCATTGCTAAGCTGATAATGTTAAAAAGTACAATAAATTACGAAACGAAGTCTCAGAGAGGCATAATCACTTTGGTGTAGCCATCGAGTTTTTCTATTTTACAGTTTGGACAACCTCGTTTAATATTTAGATCCGTGCCATCTCTTACAAAATAAATTCGATAACCTGCAAAAGACATTTCAGTTTATTGTCACAATTAAACAACGAATCAAATAATATATTTAAATTATCGGAGATGGGTTTAAGGAGTCTAGAGAATGTATAATATCTTACATTTACGTTTTGGTGCGGCACTCACAGCACTCATTAGTGCAATTAAAAATACACATAATGAGATCCACTTCATTCTGAATTGAAATTTATTGATTAACTGAATAATTTTGCAAGGAACGCAGAAGTTTATATAGACTGTTGCATCGGAATAACTCTTATCAATTACATGGAGGAAGCTCTTAATCTTTGGATTTAACCGCAGATGGACCGAACTTACAATGATGCATTTCCACAATACATATGTATATGTAAATATGTTTCACAAGTATATTTATTTATAAACTGAATTTTCCCAGCTCTTACTAAGCTTTAAAGCCGATTTTTCACCATGTAATTGGGAATTTCTAGAAACTGTCAATGATATATATACTCTATAATTAAGTGTCAAGAATATGTCTTTTAAATATGCTGGCACCCCCATAAATTAGATGAAAAATTGAGATTTGTAATATTTTTATGGTTATTCCAACCAAAATAACCGTTAAGAAACCGATACATGCACAACGTTTAATTTCGGTATAAACTATATTTAATTTTTACGTCTGCATTAATTTAATTTATATATTGATCTTAATAAAAAAAATTTCATATATGAAATTTTTGAATATCTGTTTTCAAATTTACATATCTTTACCATTTATTAAAAATGTTTGTTAACCGAAAACATACCGGTATTTCGAAACCGAAACATACATAAAATCGACAACTGTTACGTAACTTATATATATAAAAATTTGGCGTAACCGATAGCAAAAAACCAAAATGCAAACATAACTGAAAACCGATATTTACTTCGGTTTAAAACCCAAATAAATATATACATATTATAACAACACTCTAGCCTCAGGCAAATGTCAGAAATTAGACTACAAATATACCCAATTGCCCACTGTGCACCAGCACACTGACAATTACAGATACTTGATGTATCTCTGGCCCAGTACCGCTGTTTGAATCTGTCTAGTTGTCCAATTTGTACTGTATATATAGATATATGTATGTATGTACATATCTGTATATGTATATATTTTATGTAAGTATAAAACTGTGTGCTGAGGATTTGCCGTTGTAACTGACTATGGAACAGCTGCCATTGCTGCTGCTTTTCCAAGCTAGCAAAACTCAATTTATTGTTGGACGCCGCAGGGCCACTGGTCGACATGACTTCCCCACACTGCAGTCCTCTTCAGCCTGTTCCCAACAACCATCCCCTTGCCCTTAGTCTTTCAACAGATTTCTATAGCCTTTGGTTTTGGTTTTCGCCTTGTGGTTATTTGTTTTTTCTTTTTCTTTTGGGCATTTGCCGGACTTTATGCTGCCCCCCCTTTCTCCAAATTTTGGCTTCATGCTGACTGTTGAAAATTGAAAATCATAATCGCATCAACTTTGGCAGCAGCAGCAGAGGCAGAAACTTTTCTGAGCCGTGTGGCAAAAGTTTGTGTCTCGGTCGAGCGCCTCAAAGTAGGCAAAGGAATAATAAAAGGATAATGCTGTAGACGTTTCGAAGAGGCAAGATAATTTGCAGTAGATTAGTTACGCCACAAAAGCATCTATCGGCATAACCATATGTGTGTGTAACTGTGCTTGTTTAACCTTTACGTTTTTGGTTATTCAGTCTCTTATCGCACACATTCCATTACGATACACCTAAATCCGTTACATTTGTTATCTAAATTTCAGGTTGAAAATACTCAAGTGATTCTTGTGTTCATGCTAAGAGCTTTAAAAACACACAAAGTCTATAATATATTAAGTGTAATTAATTTACAGAGCTTACAACTCTACTAAAAATAAAATGCCGTAATTTTTATCTACATATATTTCTCTATTACACAAAGTTTTGAACATGAAATCAGAACTGGTTTTTATAGGATCACAAAGCTTAAAGCACATAGGCACTTTAATAAAGTGAATTAAATTGATCAATACATTCGATTAAGAGGAATTACAGCTTTGAAAGCACACAAGTGACTAAATAAAACAAAGAAAATGTATTTAAAAAGCTTAAAGGAATCCGATTTTGATCAAATTTGGTCAGAATGTAACAGGTGCCAAATATACAATCTGTGAGTTTGGTTGGGAGATCTTAAGAAACAAAAAAGTTTTCCATACTAAGCTGATCTCTGAAATTTGACCCACTTACAGGTCGAATATCGCAAAGCGCCGTCTCATTGCACGATAAAATTGTCTCAATTATTTTGTGTGAAAATTTCAGCATTCTAGCTTTAAACGTTTGGCCTACACGTTGATTCTCAGTCAGTCAGGACATAGAATTTGATATATATAGATTAAACAAGGCTTTCAAAACGCATAGATATGAAAATAGATAGCTTAATGCTCGACTAAGCAAAAAAAAAATATAATAAAGGTTATAAACTCCCAACTCTTAAAGCACCTGAGAGCTTTCACGTTGCAATTTAAGGCCCACAGCTATACACTCCACACTGTTAAACCGCAGTCAGTTTCTGCTATTCTCGTTGGCGCAAAACCACAAATACTTGTACGACTATGAGAGAGTCCTGAGAAACCGCAGCAAGTAGATATTTTCACAGTGTGCATGTGGCAAGTTCGCATAGAACAATGCATGCAACATAAACAGAAACTGGCAAGAAGAGAAAAAGTTTTTTTTTCCAACTCAAGTGACGTTAACTAGTTGGCCTGGCTGTCTGTCTGTCTATCTGTCTATTTGGTCTGTTTGGTTGCGGCCTTTAAAGTTGCCAAGTTATTTGCCAGCAATCAGAATCAGTGCAGGCCGACAAGCTTGCCACAAGCTGCCAGTTGCAGTATCGTATATTAAGTGGCTCGTCTCCATCTATACATGAAGTGCTGTTGCCGTTGCCGCTGCGTAGGTTGCACTCACTTAGCTGGATAGTTGGTAGTTGGCTGCTTTGGCTGCTTTTGGCTCGAATTAGCGTTGGCTCTGCCCGCGCCCGCCAGTCTGGGGGCAACATGACGTGGCAAGTTGTGTGCCTCTTACTGCGGTTTCAGCTGCGTAATTGTTGATTTTATGCGTAGAACTGGAGCCATTAAGTCTCTTCTGCAACATGCGGCTACCGTTGTCAGCGTGAAATGCGTCAAATTACCGCATGGGTGAATGGAAACACGACCGAGGCCAAGACCAAGACACAGACACAGTTGGCAATTAAGTACAACCAGAAAAAGTTCCAATTCCAGTTTCAGAATCCGAACTGATGCATCCTTGTCCAGCATCACTAATTAATGTCAATGTCAACTGTCGCTGCAATTGAAATTGCAAAAATTTGCAATTTTCCCAGCTAAAAATTCCATACCAATTGACTTTAGCCATAATGATATAATGCTTTAATTATGATCATCTTTTCGCATAAAAGAAGTTTTTTAATTATTATAAAGCTGCAGTAGAAGCTGACTAAAGTGAATCTCGCTAGCTGTAGGGCCTAAAAGCATTTCAATTTTAAAAACTCCTAAAAGTATGCTTTCAAGACTTCAAACTTAAATCACTGAGTGCTTAGTGCTTAAATGCTTTAAAATTTGAATTTTGCTTATAATAAATATCGAACACTTACAAAAACGTAATATGTCATAATATGCTTATTAAAGTAATTAAATAAAATAGAAAATATGTTGAGAATTATTTAAAAACATGCACAAATGATGAAATTAATTTTGAATAATTAGTAACTGGGCGGGACAAAACAAAACAAAACCTGTGAACTCAACAACATAATATAATGAACGACCCTTTGCATGGATAAATGCCACCAAGCAACAACAACCAAAAACAATAACAACGAAAATGACGACAACAACAAGGAGACCAGGGAACAGAACAACGCGAAGCGGCAACATCATAATAAAATTAACATTAAAGTGGCAAGGCAAAAGGGATCATAAAAATGAAATCAACGTATTAACTACATGGCAGACAGCATAACGCACACACACATAAACCAGCACACACACACACACATAGTCATACACATAACAAGCTCACGCCATATTCTCATCCAGCAGCTGGGCAGATAAAACGCAACGAAATAAAATCAATTCAAATAAAAGCATAAATACGACCACAGGAAATGAAAATGACGATGACTCCGTTGTTCCTCTCCCACTCTCTCTCTGCTCTCTGCTCGCTGCTCTCCCGCTCCTAAGCCATGTCAGCCCTCCTCTCTCAGTGAGTAACTACACCCACGCATACATACGCAGCGTCCCCTCAGGTTTCAGCCTCAAGCTGACTGTAACCGTTGTGTGGTGTGTATGAAGAGTGCATGACTGTGTGTGTGTGTGTGTGCGTGTGCTTGTGTGTGGGAGGGAGAAGATGGGTAAACATGTAAGCGCGCATTTTACGGCACAAGCATTTTCGCTTAATAAAATGTTAAGTGGGGGAGAAAAAAGGGCGGCAGACTAAAAGCGACAGCAGCGCCACTGTGAAGTTGAATTGACAGAGGGAGAGAGAGAGAGCATTGGAGTGTGTGTGTGTGTGTGTGTGTGTGGCAAAGGACTTGCAGAGCAAGGCGACAGACTGACAAAGCGACTAACTGACAGGCAAACAGACAGAGAGACAAACAGACAGACAGACAAACAGACAGATAGAAAGACAGCCAGCGAAGCAGTGGGGCAGGCAGAGTCGTAAAATTATATTTACAACACAAACAAAGCTGTCGACAAGGCAGCAACGACAGCAGCAGCAGCAGCAGCAACAACGATTCACACTGGGGCCTCACGCTGCAAATTGTGGTAAAAATAAAATTTGTGATAAATGCAAAACATGCATAGAAAATAACTCAAAGACTAAGAATTTAAAAGGATTTTTAAATGAAATGCAACCATCTTTCAGTGTGGTTAAAAAAAGAAATAAATAAATATAAAAAGAAAATCATTCAATTGGAATTATAAGCAAACAATTTTTAATAATATTTAATTTAAAATGCAATTGTTCATATACAATAATTAATTTTGTCAACCATATTATGTTGCACTCCCATTTTAAATTTATTCATACTTTGCATTGGATAGATATGATTTTTGCAACGCAGAATGAGAAAAGGTTCCACAGTACGTCGACGACGACAACAAGGACGAAGCTGAGCACAATGATAAGCATGAAGCGGATGAGACACACACACAGCAGCAGCAGAGAGACAAACTCTCACACTGTGTTCGTGTCGCAAAAACTTGAAGCGACTGCAAAAAGGGCGCCGTGTGCTTTGTTGAACATCAGGCGAGAGATGAGACCGAGACCGAGCCACCGAGCAATTTCCCGCACTCAAAAAATAACAATGGCGCGTTGAAAATATCCGCTTCCGTTCTGAAAGCTACCAAAAGCAACAACAGCAACAGCAAAAAAAAAATTAAGACAAAATAAGCGAGTGAGTGAGTGAGTGAGTGAGTGAGTGAGTGAGTGAGTGAGTGAGTGAGTGAGTGAGTCAGTCACACAGTGTAAGTGAGAGTGAGGGCGAGAGCGACAGTGGCAGCGAGAGAGACACAGCTGCGACTTTAACTGTTGTTCGCCCGTTGCCTGCTTTTGGGGATGTGCAGAACAGAGCAAAACGTCAGAACGTGGCGACGGCAACGACGCAACGTCACACTCCAAAAAATTTAATTCAATTTGAGCACAATGAAATCATATTTTGCAACAAAATGTACAAAATTCAGCTTTTTGGGGCCAATGGGAGCTGACAACTTGAAAATGCTTTTCAACGTTCGTCTGTCTCTATACAAATATGTACATACATATATATGTATGTATGTATATACGTATATACATATAACTGTTGTTACATATGTATCTGAAAGATACGTATCTATAACTACAACAGTTGGCAATTTCATTTCTATTAGCTTTAGCTGGACAGTACGAAATTTGTGGTACAGGTATGAGTTGAAGTAGGCAAGAATAAGAGTGAGGGAGAAGTGTGAAAGAGGAGGGGAAAGGGGGGGAGGGTCCACAATATGTTGGTATAAATATTTATACGCTTGCAGCGGCGTCACACACACGTAACAAACGCAGTCGACAAGCCAAAGCACAAATATGCAAAGCTCTCACTTCGTATGTGTGTGTGTGTGTGTGACTTTGGTTTATTTGTATATGCGTATGTGTGGGTGTGTGTGCTGTAAATGCTTGAAAATCACATTATGCCCGCTGGCAAGGCTTTGCCACCAAGTAGACAGTCAAGGATTCACATGCATACACACACATACATAAGACGTCTTTGACTGACTGACTGTCCATTTGTCGTTGTTGTATTTGCAAATGGCAACTTGGACTTGTCATAAGTACGCTGTTGTTGTTGTTGTTGTTACTTTATCTTTAGCTTTAGCGCCTTTTGCCAGTTTTTGCCTCGTTTATTATTCATGCCGTGTGCTCCTTTACACCATTACAAGGACCTTGTGGCTGGCTGACGCTGCGCTCTGTTTAAATGGCGCATAAAATATTAATAGCTTCATTAGCATTCGCACAAATTTCACAAATTTAACGCACATAATTACATAATATTCAAGCGGGCAGCAGAGTTGAAAGCGAGTGGGTGGAGGGAAGTGGGAGTGGGAGGGGAGGAAAGTGCGGGTAACCAATCGCAACGATATGCAGCATTATCAAGCGACAAAAGCGGCTTTTGTATGAATTATATACAATTACAAACTGGACACACATAAGCATATGTAAATACATACGTACATACACTCAAAAAAAAATTAAGATAAAGTACTTAAATGGGGGATTTCAAGTATCAACAATCTTAAAAGCTGACCAAGTTCGGAATTTCCAATACTAATCTTATTTTCGATTTTTCTGGGATACATTGTGTTCGTTTTAGCATTTAAAGGCTTTAATTTTAAGCTCTATATAAGTCTGTAAAACATCGACTCATACTAGTTTAAGTACATAAAAATCTCGAACAAAACATTCGAATATCTAAGTTCGTTTCAATCTTGAAATATACTTAGATAATGTATCTAAGATATAATTGACAGTAATAATTTGACAGTAATTTCTATACATTTCACGTCAAAATATATTTTCAATAGTTATCAAACACCTTATTTAGACATTGAAAAACGGGCCAACAACCCAGTAAATATACATGAAAAAATTGTATTGCATACTTTTAGGCAGTTACATTGCTTAAAGACTTTAATCAGTCATAACTATATCCTTGCAAGTCCTTTGCGTTAAGCAATAGGTTAGGCTAGGTAATATTTTAATTGTGTTGGCTATGCTACTAATTTGAATATTCTGATTCCACACTTGTCAAATAAATGGAAACTTTGTTATTGTTAAAAAAAAAGTCATAACTATCGTTCTGTTGAATCGATTTTGTTGCGACTCGATAGGGTGATTGATAACAATAATAGTTAAAGTTAATTACCAAAAAATTCGAATTATATCAAAAACCTGTGCGTGTAATGAGGTGCCACCCACTTGATCTCCCAACTAGGATATTTTTGTAAATAGATAACTGTATATAGTGTATATAATTTTAATGTAATTTTTAGTTTTAAGTTCCTATTTAACGTCCATGTGACCTAAACTGTTTCACAAATTTAAAACTAGACTAAGTTGCCCCTTAGGTAACAGCAAGCTTGTTTTATAAAACTACTAATTTTTTACCCAAAAAAAAAAAAAAAACTATCGTTCTGTTGAATCGATTTTGTTGTGATTCGGTAGGATGATTGATAACAATAATAGTTAAAGTTAATTACCAAAAAATTCGAATTATATCAAAAACCCGTGCGTGTAGTGGCTTTTCTAAATTTGGGGTGGCGCAAAGGGGCGGGGTTTATAGAAGTCTGTGTGCCAAATTTGGTTGCTCTAGCTCTTATAGTCTCTAAAATCTGGGCGCTCACCCGGACGGACAGACAGACGGACATGGCTATATTGACTCGACTGCTGATCAAGAATATAAAACGAACGGACATACTTAATTTTAAGAAAGCATATTTTTTTGAGTGTACATACACTCACATACAAACATACACACATACACACTAAGCAGCAGGAGGCTTTTTTGGCCAAATTGAGGTCCCTTTTGCAAAGCACTGAGCCGTAAACTGCGGGGGGAGGGACTGTGACAGAAACCATTTTGCCTATGAGCTCTTGGATTTGAAATATTGCCAACACTGAGAATATCTGCTGGTCGTTCTGCTCGCTGTTGTTGCTCTTGTTGTTGTTGTTGTTGTGTGTGCGCAATATAATGAAAAATATTTGAACTTTTGCAAAAAGCGCACAAGGATATCAATTCCCAAAGTATAAAAAAAAACAACACAACTACATATATACGTACAGACGTACAAGTGTATGTGTGTGCGTAGTCAAATCCAACTAGAATCAGAATCACAGCAATAAAATTGAAAGAGCGTGCACGAATGCCAATAGAAGCAACAACAACGACAACAACAACAACCAAAGCAAAGACACTCACAGGGGAGCCAAGAGACAGATGAGCAGGGACAGCAAAGAGCAGCAGGAGATAGTGAGTGACTGTGAGAGAGAGAGAGGGGGTGGGAGTAGGGAAGCTATTCGGTATATTAGGTTGAAGCACAAACAAGTTTTTTTTGCCAAAATGGGGCATATAAAAGCAAAAAGGATCGAACTCTTCTCGAGAATGCAAACCAAGAGAGACAGACAGACGAACGTTTATTTGCCTTTTTGCTTCAATGGCAGCAAAGGCAACTTTCCAATGCGAATTTCAAATGAGTAACAACAACAACAACTACAACTATAAAATCATCGTCAACGTCAATGCTTAGAGCATGATGACTGATTCGTGTTGAGTAAGTCCAATCCAAAATAATACATATAGAATGTGTCATCCAATATGTAATAAGCTCAAAAGCACGTGTCCTTTAGCGGCCCAGAGAAAGGAAAACAATATTATTACAGTGACTACAGTCAAAGTTACACAAAGGTCAAACGGAACATTATGGCTTTATTTTGCGCCTAATAAATCTCATTATGTCATTATGTGCTCGAGCGCAACAACAACCATAAACAACGAGACGCAGAGGTAACAAAAACAAAAAAAAAGTAACTTACGCTTCCAAGTCGACGTCGCAGTCGCTGCCGCTGTCGCCGTCGGAACGGCAACAACCAAACGACATGCCAATCAGTAATCAATCCGCACGCACATTGACAACGAGGACGTCGCCAACGCTGCCTCGCACTCCCCTCATGATTCAACATACAAGCAAAAACAATTTGCAAAGACATAAATGAAATGTTGTGTTGGTATCGATTATGAAATACCCTGCAAATTTTATGTATTTATAAGCTCAGCTCGAGAGTTGTCGAATTTAATAGCTTTAGCCCGGTCACTTTTTTAACGTAAATTATGATTCTTATTGGGTAATATTTATCAGCAAATATGCATTCAAATATATCTGATTGGATTGACAACACCTATTGTTGGCTTGTTACATACTCCAACATAACGTTGGCAATAAGAAACTCTCAAAAGGAGTAGTAGCAATGCTGCCAAGTGAGACCACACGACGTCACTGTAAACAAAATGAAAAGAGATAAACATAGAGCGGCACTGCGCAACATGGCGTCAGCAGCAGCAACACTGACGGTGAGCGCGAGCGAGAACGAGAGCGCTCAGAGAGCGAGCGCACAGCAAAAACGCCGCCATTAAAGAAATTTCTCTCAGAGAGCGCGACGTGTATGTGCATGGGAATGCTTTGGTGTGCGGCATGCGTGTGCAAACACCGCAGAGTTGTCAAGTCATACCCAACAAAATCAAGTAATCAAGTATATTTCATTAAAGTTTGTATTATTTTTCAAATAAAACATATTCAGTTCAGTTAAAAAAAAAATAATTATTTAATTTGCCATTTTAAGAAAGGGTGTTGCTCAAAAATTTGCTTGTTTACGTGATTAAAATATGTGGCAGCCCTAGGCTGCGCGCCGCTGTGTTGCCAGCGAGAGCCGCTCAATTTATGCGCTTTTTGTACGCGTTGCTCCTTCGTGGCGGACAGTACGGATGAAACACTGTCGACGCAAACTAGGCGAAAAATTCTATGAAAAATAACAAAAAAAAAAACATTCAACATTATTAGCATTTATTGTGTGCTAAACCAAAAGATTTCCATGAGTAATTAGGCAAAAAGGTATTAAATCATATTATATGCCTCTATAATTTATTCAAATAATTAAGTGCTCATGTTGTGTGTATTTTTGTGTGTGCGTGCATTAAATTATTTAAGCAACAACAGCAAAAAGTGTTGAAAAAAATTGTCTTGCTCTTCAGCGCCTCTCGTCTATGTATAATACGTCGCGCCGCGTCTTCTGCGTCTGTGGATGTGTGTGTGTGTATGAGTGTTTTAAGCAATTAACCAGCAGCAGTGTAGAAATGCCAAAAACGCATTAAAAATTATTACTCGTTGGCTGTCTGTCATTCACAAGAAACAGCAACAACAAGAAAAACAACAATATACAAGTGCTATTTGCCGCCGCTACTCATAAAACAAATTACCCACTTGGGCTTGACTGCTATGCGTGCGTGAGAGTGTACATATATGTTTGTATGTGTGAAAAGAGCAGCGTAATCATCATCAGCAGTCGCTGTCACACAAGCATAGCTCCAACATATGTACTACTATGCACCAATACTGATGCGAACAAAAAAGTAGTAAGCACTCGCCGCAATAGTAGTAAAACGGCCAAAAAGGCAGTGGCAATATGTTGCCACCAACACCAACAACAACAAGCATACCAACAACCACAGCAGCCGTATAATACCGGAATAAAATTTCTATACAGCGCGGTCGTCGTCGTCTTCTCTCGTATTAGCAGTGCATGTGTATGTGTGCGTATCACTCTCGCGCTCTTTCTCTCTCGCTCTCTGTCTGCGCGTTCGTTGTAAGCTACACTGCACTGAGCGACAGTTTATTTCGGCTATAACAACAATGTTGAGCAGCAGAAGCGGCGCAGCGACGACGTTGGCGTTAAGGCAAATGTTTGTATGTTTGTAAATGCGACATACATACATGCACATATATATTTATGTGCGTGTTTGTATGTATATGCGAGGTTTTTTATGTTTCGCACAAACATTGCGGTAAAAGAACGCCGACAAACGTTCGTCGCTGGTCGCTCTCACTAATTGTGACGTCCGCGCGCGTGCGTCGGCTCGGTCGGTCGGTCGCTTCGTCGGTCATTTTGTTGTACAACTAACTCCCCGTGCATTTTTTGCTTCAAGCTCTGTTCATTGCATTTGTATGTGTGTGTGTGTGCTCCAAACTCACATACACACACACACACATTTGCACGCGTACCAAGCAGCTCTGCCGCGCGTTCTCTCGCTCTCACACAAAGTGCCGTTTTTGTATTTGTAGAAGAAAAAAAATAAAAAGAAAACAACTAACCTCAGAAAAAGTTCATGCAGTGAAAAAAAACCAAGAAAAATTTGCTAGCAGCATATTTGTCAAAAAAAGAAAAAGTAATAACAGCTAAAAAAAGTGTTTGTCGTGGCACTCTCTACCCTTCTCGCTCTTGCGCTTACATAAATGGAAAATAATTCTTGAGATTGGCTACATCAACCAACAACAAGCTGGCAAAAAAAAGGAAAGCTCTGCCTACAACAACGAAAATTTGTGGATTTACATTTCCTGTGTGTAGCATCGTCGGCGTTTCTTTTGTGGATTATTACTACCTACAATCGCTGCTCACTTGCGGGCCGCGCTCTCACTCACTCTTTCGCTCTCTGTCGCACGGCAGTGCAAGGGTCGCTGCGTGAGCAGGCCAGCAGGCAACGAAATCCTCGTTCGCACCTTGCTCCCCAACTCACTCAACCCAACCACTCATTCTCCCCTTACGCCGTCGTCGTCAACAACAACAATAACAACGGCTGCATGCTGTCGCGTCTATGAAGCTGGAACGAGCATATCAACAGCAGAAATTGCGATTATTTTGGATTTATAAAAAGGCAAGTAAGCAAACCTAACCAAACACTTTGTACATACATACAGACATACATACATAGCATAAATTGTATATTTGTAGCTACATGTGTATATTTGTTTAATGTGGCATGCTATAAATCCCAAAAGACTCCCTCCTTCCCCCCCAACCGAGCCATACGTTTGTGATGTTCATACTGCTGTCCGTTGGTGAGCCGACTGGCTGTGTGTGTGCGAGCGAGATAGTAAGTTGTGAAGATAAAGCGAGTGTAAGAGAGGGAGGGATGGAATAATTGATTTCCAGTTTGATTAATTGCCGCTTGCTGCTGCTGCTGCTGCTGCTGCGAGGCGCATGTTTCTTTTTTCTTAGTTTTTTTTCTCGTTTCGTTTTTGCCTCAAGTTAATGCCAATTAAGGTGTTTCAATTTAAGCCGATTTGTAATTAAATGGGTTTTGTTTGCTGACCCGCTTCCTCGCTCTGCTCCACAATGCGAGACATGATTAGAAATTGACAGGCGGCTGCGCAGCAATTTGGTAGCAAATATGTATAAACATGCAAAAACATGCCAAAAAATTGCTATCTTCTGATTTATGGTTGTCGTTTTAAATTGACGTTTTGGTATTTTATTATTGTTATTACTATACGCATTAAATAACGTGGGAAGTCGATTTTAAATACCAAGTGAATTATATATTTTTTGCCCTCTTTTTTTGTGTTTCGCCTTTTCTACTTTGTACTCTGTGCGTTGAGCGGTGGCGGTGACAGGCAAATGACGGCTCATTGAGTTTTTATTATTACGAATTTAAAGTGCACGCACACGCATACACAAATACAATGAGAGAAATTCCCATAAAAGGGGCGTCGTCAGCAGCAGAGGCAGAAGCAGCGGCAGCGGCAGTGGCAGTGGCAAACAAAAGGGACAAACAGAGAAAATACATGCATAAATACAAATGAAAAAGGAATCACGCTGCCTAATGAAGCCTGCGGCGCGCAGCCAGTGTCGGCCATGTTGAGAACGAGCAAGCAAACGACAGACCGAACGACAGACCGACGAACGTCCGACCGAAAGACGAACGATAAACAAACAGTGTTGTGAGAGGGGGAGACCAAAGCACACGTAGCTTGCTCCCCTTTGGGCTGGCTCTCTCTCTCTCTCTCTCTCTCTTTGTCTTTGTCGCTCTCGCTTGCTCGCTTGCTCTCATCGAATTAGCCCCTTTATGCGCTGCGTGTGTTTGTTTTTGTTGTGCTTTGATAAGTTTTTGCCTGGGCGTGTTTTGCATTTAGTTCAAATTATGAAATTTTAAGTAATATGCACGTATATTTACATACATATGTATGTACAAATATGTGTGTGTGTAAAGCAGGTGGGGTCTGTCTATGTGTGTATGATAAAGATATTGTATTTTCTTACGACACAAGTACATATTATTTATGTACATATTTATCAACTGTGAATTATTATAAATGTGCAGGAAGTTGTATTTGCAGCTATTGAAATGTATCTGACAGATATGCCGCTGTTTGTTGTATTTGCAATTAAGTAAACGAACTGCGTTAAACGCTTTGTAAACATGCATAATGAAACAGAACAACTAAAAGCAAAAACATCATAGATACACAGATACAGATGCAGATAGAAAGATACGAATTGAGATACAGATACAGATACAGCAATAGATACAACAGCACTATTAAGCGTCTATTAGACGCGCTCTTGGTCATAACATTAAAAATGCTTTACACAAATGGGCAACAGCGTCAGGCAACTGAGCAACCGCAAAGCCAAAAGCAACACAAAATAACAACAGCAATGTTGATGATGATGATCAAGATGAAGAAGAAGACGAAGACGAAGGAGGGAGCTTCCAGTGGCGCGCACAATCGTGACGCCAACTTAGTTACGGTCATTAGCACCAGCAGCGCCGCCAGCGACAGGCCAAAGCTGCCAAAGCCCGCCTCTGCCCCAGCTCCGTATGCATGTATTACACACACACACACACACAGTCAAGCACACATAATAATTTGTCACACTGTCGGAGTCAGTGGCGACGCTGGTAAAAGTTGCCAGCAATAAACATCAACAACAGCAGTCAAGATACACGCACACAGCAACATAGATACAAATACATGTTAACTGACTTTAGTTGGCGCGTTGGGAGCTTTTGCCTTTTCTGCAAAGTGTAATTGCCTTTGTTGCTGTAGTTGTTGTAGTAGTAGTTTTTGTTGTTGGTATTTGCCACCGTTCTGCGCCTCAGACGATAACAATTTCAACGCTACAAATGTGTCAATTGCCTGACAAAACATTCCATATACACATACATAGCAATATGTATATTCATACATACATATGTATATGTAATTATACTTAGTTAGTGACTGTTGGTGCCTAATCATTTGTTTGATGAGCTCTTTTTATTTTAATTAACAGCCTAACAGCCTGGAAATGTTAATGCGAGACTGTAATGCAATGTGCGAATGCTAAAAATATATCATTTTGTGTTCATTAACATAACCACAATTTGTTGATAACACCATGGGAAAACATTTACAAAATATATTATTAAGTATTAACGATGAAAGGTCATATATCTTTAAAGTACATTTATTTAAAGATTGTCAGTTAGTTATTCAACTTAGAATTGTTACAGGAAATAATCTTCTCAACACTCAGCTTACAAAAATGTTTACCTACTGAAATAAAAAATTTAATTGAGGATCGCAATTTAAACATTTTTCTTAAATAATTTAAGATTTACACTTGTCAATTTTCAAAACTGCTTAACATGATTTACAATTTTGAATGACGGACCAATAACAATGTTAATTTCTAACCATCCAAATATTTAAAATTAAGAAATGTTAACCAAAAACTGTTAAATTTAATTGCTCAAACAGTTTGCCATCGATTGAGCTCCTTTTAATTTAGGCAAGTGGCACTCGAGCTAAATAGTGCTCCCGTGTCGTATGCCGTATTCATAATAAACCAGTCCACAGACTTTATGCCCATTGCAGTCACTTAGTTGGCCATTTGTCAGGGCCTCGCCTCGGCTCGGCTCGGCGACGCGATTAAAGCACAAATTGATTTGTTCAATTCTCATAAATGTCTGACAGTGACAAACGTTCGTTGCGCCCCATTCAAACAGACGCCCATGCAAATGAGCTGTGTTGAGAACTCTCAAACGTTTCGGGCAATTTCAATTGTGCAAAATTGAATGCGATAAATAAAGCAACAAATAAAGCATAAGAAAATAAAAACGAAACTGCGACGGTTTCGCTTGAGTGTGCACAGTTGGGAACTACGTTTTAGGATTAAAACAAATATAATACAAAAAAAAAGCTTGGGATTTCTACAGTTTATGTTAGATGCCAATAAAGCAATATATTTTCAATAACAATCAATGTTGACATGCCATAATAATTTTTCCACAAAACAATAAATTATAACAAGAAGCAAAGTAATAAAAATGTTGCTGCGAATATTTGCGCTGAGATTTGTTCAACATTTCATAATAATAATAAACGAATGTTAAAGGCCGTTTTCGGTTGGTGGGGAAGGTTGAGGTTGAGGGGTGTACGTGAATCGCGGCGGGCTTAGTAAAAACAAACAGTCCGCAATCAACAAGAGCGTCATTAAAAAAGCAAATTTCTGAACACGCTAAACACATGTACACAAAAGCAACAACAACAATCATAAGAAAAAAAAAACAACACACAACACAACACCAGAGGCACGAAAGCGTTCAACGTTCACTAGATAATGTGGGCCAAGCAGCCGCAACAACAACAACAACAAGGAAAGCAACAAAACTTAATGCCCAACGACAAGAGACGGAGACGAGGCAAAAACGGAGGCAAATTGATTGTGATGATGTTTTGTTTTATTTTTGTTTTTATTTTTTTAAGTATATGCGAAAATTGACTTTGTGCTTGTGGCGAGTATCTTTTAGATCAGCACAAGCTCACAACCACTCGACGACGCATTAAATTGACTGCTTTGATAATTAATTTATGCTGCTCAGATACAGATATAGATACAGATAATTTGCATATTTGAAGTGTGTGTGGGCGCTCAACAAAAACACTAAAAACAAAACATTATAAAAAGAAAACAAATTAAAAAAATTTGACAAAAAATGAAAGCTCAATACAAAACCGCAACTCGTATCATTTTAAACAAGTTTAATTTGATGTAAATTTTTTTGCACGGTCGCGCGACATATTCAACATCGATAACTCAATTTAACTGTCTGCCTGGAGAGTTAGCGGGGCAGATGGGGGAAGAGAACAGAAGGGACAACAGCAGTTGATAGCCACTAATTCATTATTGAGGCATGAAAATGTTCATAAATAAAAACAATTAATTATAACGTGTAAATATTGCGAATATCACAAAACCGATAAACGTAATTAATATTTATTTATTTTTTCGTACATGTCTGACAGCAACAAATTAAAATGAAATGCAAACAATTGCTGATAAGCAATCAAATAAAAAACCAACCACAACAACGACAGTAAAATTAGAGAGAACTTTGAAGTGGCGAAGTTTCAATACTCTAACAAACAAACGCCGCTTTAAAGTTTCTAATATAAAATTGTCATCAAAACATAATTGAAAGCTAAATAAGAATTGAAACTAAATTTTAAGTATCTCATTCTGTGTCTCCAACCGACATAAAAATTAAAGTAGCTTTGGGAAGAGTATAAAACAGATAAATTGAATTATTATGAAAATACCAAATAATTTGCTCATTGTGCGGAATGTTAAATGCAAATAATTTATAATTGCATGTAAATAAATTGCAATAATTTATGCTGTAAACATAATTAAATCATTCAATTTGTCAAACATGAATTAATTGAAGGCAAGGCAGCTACCCATAAATCAGTAAGCTTATCTATATGGAAAGTATAAAAAATAGTCAGAACTTGATCTAATTACACAATTAAATTCCATGAAAAAGTAATAAAAATATACTATGTGGGCAAATTTGAAAAGCAAACATTTTATGGCAAGTTATTTAAAGAGCCTTCAAGTATATTTATTTAGGTTTTGAAATTCGCAATAATCTCATTGCTAATTGTTGAAATGAAGATCACTTTGGATAAAATATTGTATACACTACAAGATAATTCGCGTTTTTCTGGATAAATGCCAAAATGTGAGTTGTTAACATACATAGACTTGGCTTTTGTATCTCTATCCATCTGTATCTAAATTGTGATCGCTACACGCGCCTTCATTTGAGGCCAGAAATAGCAGCTGGCAAACACCATGCGCTAAATTTATTTAAGCAGCGTAATCAAAAAACCAAAAACCGAAAAAAATACACATGTGGAAGCAAATGTTACGATTAGCATATTTGGATGCTCTGTTAACTCTTAAATGATGCTGTTCAAGTGATTTACTTGCAATTTCCTTATCCATAACACACACATAAAGCTAATTAGCAGCTCCTTAACATAACATGCAAATAGATCTGGCTGTTAACATGCGAATGTTAATAAAAGCACATAACAGTTATATGAGATTTCAAGTGTGAAATACATATATAGTTATTTATATTTCTGTTTGATTTTTATTATAAAACAATAGATTGTTTACAAGTTCTATCTCCTGCTGTTAAAATTGCTTCATTAAGTTTTATCAAGGGGATAGTTTGCTTTTTACATAGTTTCCATTTCCAATTTGGAATTTGTGGGGGCGCCATTGTAAATATAAATAAATAATTAATGGAGGGGCCATTTGCCGAACCCAAACGATTGATTTTCCAGTGATATTTTGTTGTGTTTTTGCACTTACACACACACACACAGCACAGATACAAAGATACATAAATGAACAAGAGCCATAAAAATGTATCCAATAGATGGATATGACGGTGGCTTTTTCGTGTATCTCATAAAATTCACACTGTTTGTTTATTTAGCCAGCGGCTTTTGTGGTTGTTGTGCTCTTTTGTTATTGCATATTTATTTTGTTGTCGTTGATTGTTGTTGTTGTAGCGTCATTAACTGACAAACGGCGCTGTCTGTTTTCTTCGTCTTTATATTTTTGGCCGTTGTCTGGGCGTGGAGCAGCTGTGGAGTTTTAAGTGAATGGAACTGAGATCGAAGACGCAGACAGAGTCCGAGACAGAGACGTATTTCATCAAGTAAAGCGTGCTTTTCAAATCAAGCAGCAAGTCTCTACTTTATACCCGTTACTTAAAAAATAAGTAAAATGGTATATTGTTTTTGTTGAAATGTATGTAACAGAGAGAAGGAACCATCTCCGACCTTATAAAGTATATCGGGGGTGCCACAGAATTCGCTTTCGCATGAATTTCACTTAAATGTCATACAAATTCGAGTGAAATTTAAGCGAAAGCGATTTCCGTGGCACCCCCGTACATATTCTTGATCAGCATATCTAAGAGGCTTTAAGAGCTAAATGGACCAATTTTTTCACACAGACTTCTTTAAAGCCCCACTCAAATCAAGTTTTTTTTTTTTTTTCTTTTCTTTTCGCCTTCTTTAAATCAAGAAGAGCCACCAGACGTACTGTTTTAAACATAAAATAATTTTTGTGCTAATTGGCGTTAACTTCTATTATTAGCTATCATCATTCTAAATCGTAACAAGATCGAACAAATAGAAAGGTGGTAATGACTAATTTGGGTTTCAAGCAATGTAGGGTCCTTTAAGTATGCAATAAAAAATATTTTTCATTTATTTAAATAAGTAACGGGTATCCTATAGTCGGGACTCCACTAAAACCTTTCCCGCTTGTGTTTTTTTCTGCTGCGACTGCGGCTTCTCGAAATGCCAAGCTAAGCACTTTTTTACTGTTTTTTTTTTTGCAACACAATAAGAACGCCTGCTGGGCACCGCCTGCTACTGAGTAAAGCTGAAGCTTTTACGGCTTTTGCTGCGGTTGATTCTCGCATTTATTTATTTTGATATCTTTTATGATTCTTTATTTGGCGGCTTAGCTACCCCGTCACGCAAATGAAACTCGACAGAATTGTGCAAATAAACGAGAGAAACTCGCGAGGGAGAACTGAATGAAGTTCAAAACTAACATGAAATGGACTGACTTTGAAATGCCCTATAACAATCATATTTACAAAAATATAATGCTAACTGATATGCGACTGAGAATAAGATCTTCGATTCATGCAAGTCATGATCTCTGTCTCAATTCTAGTCGATTAGAGAGAACAAATTCAGAGCAAGCTACAAAATGAACTATTATCAGATTAAGTGGAGCTTGAAAGCTTCTGTAAGCTGACTGATCATAGCATAATCTATTATCAGTTTTTGGAATAAATGTCTTAATTCGCAACTGTCATCGTGACAAAGGACTTGGCAAGCTTATATACCCTTTGGTCAGAGATTATTGGCATTGCCTTGGCTGTGTTAAGCTTCTGAGGCACTTTTGGCATAAGCTTTATGGCCATAAAAAGATTATGCCATATTATTTTTATATATTTCAGCTGTATTTATGTATTCTCCTATGAATTTTTGTGTGTGCTTACAGTATTTTTTGGGTTTAATGAATTCGCATCTTGTTCGTCTTTCAACATTTTCGAATATTGCGACAAGTTTTTACAATTTACAATTATTAGACAAGTATTTGAGGGGTGTGTTGTGGATTGTCTCACAAATTGTTTAATTTAAATGCATTGGCATATTGCAATTTGCTTAAATTGCCAATTGTTAGAAATTATTTGCATGATTATCATTATTATAATCATTAGCTTATATGATTATTATTATTATTGTTATTGTTATTGTTGTTTGTGCATTTTCGTGATAATTGCCTACGTGTATGAATAGATTATATACTATAATTACATATGTTATTTGACTTCTTTTATTTTTAATTTTTTTGCCACAATTCTGTGGTTTCTCACAATAGAGGCGACTCTTGTTGCATTATCATAATTGCCATAATTTATGGTACCCAATTTCGAGTCACAACAACAATTTCAAGTGTGGCAGCTACTCAATTAGTTGCATTTAAATTTTTATGCTGCACTGACCCCCGGTCTCTCCTCCCTTTCACCTCCAACCTTTCCCTGCTTAGCTTTAAGCCATGATGATTCATGTAAATAGCTTTGGACTGAAGTACAGTAGTAATTCGATATATGGCTCATGAATATATGTAATGATTCAGTAAGCTGCAAGCTTAAGGGATTTACATGATTCATGAGTATTCATTTCAAGTCAAATGCAGTCAATTTGATGTGTTTGCTTCAGTGAGTTCAGAGCTCAAATGAACGTTGATTGATTCAAGTTATTTGACTTGCGACCCTGCTGCGATAAGCAAACTTATTGAACAACTCTCGCTGGCACTAGGCTTCGATGGAAACTGGCTTGGAATTCCATAGCCAAGTCTCAAGTCCGCTTGGCAACTCTATTGACAACAACGCCTGGCGCGTTTATTTATGGCAGCAGTTTGATTTCATTTCGCTTCCCCTTTATCACTCTCTCAATCTCAATCTATGTGCGAGTTAGTGATGTAAATCAAGCTAAAAATTTGATTATAAAAATCACCAGTGAAAATTCGAATTTTTATTTATTGAAAATTTTAAAATTTGGTTCTTAATTCTTGGGTTTAAGATAGAAAACAAAACATAATCCGATATTATTTATTTCTATGACTTCCAATTAAAATCTGTTGCATGTTATTAACGAGTTTATTGTTAATGATTGCAATAATATAGTTATTAAACTTATTCATATTAGTCGATTAATTGAAGTCGATTCATCGGCAATTGTTAATCGATATTTTTATGTTTTCCTTGCATCACTTGTAGCGAGTGCTAAAAACGCGTTTTTAAGCTAAACAACTTGCCGAGATTAATGAGCCGCATATAAATCATGACAAAGTTGTTAAAAGAAAATTCGAATGAAGCGTAAATAAAATGCAGTCGCGTCCGCTTCGGACACTAAAAACCGTTGCATATTTTAAGCACAACAAAAGCAACAACAAATATTTACACGCCTCGCTGAATGTGATGAGCGAGGGTTGTGTGGTGGGGTAAATAAGAGGAGGAGAAGGAGGAGGCGGGGGGTTGATGAGTGTGGGGAATGTAAAAGTCAATTTCACACTTGATTGCTGGCCGTAAATCAATAAAGCTAAAGCGTTGGCGTTGGCGTCGACGTTGACGTAGCTGCTGCTGATGCAGTCACTGTCTAATTAAGCGCATCTAAGACGCGGCAGCAGAGACGCCTGGGCGGCTACTGAAAAGCACTCGAGCACACAGACAAACAGACAGACATATTCAAGATAGATACTTAGTTACAGATACATGCAGATACATACAGATACTACAACGGCATGTGCAATAAATCGCGTGCCGTTTTAACACTTTGACGTGCACAATTGAAAATTGCGAAACGGCTATTTTTTTGTTTTTTGCTTGTTGCGCTTTGTGCAGCCGCAGGCGTCGCAGTCGACGTGGACGTTGAGGTTGACGTCGCCGCTTTGGCTGTCTCAAATTAGCTAAGCTTTAAAGAGAGTGAGAACCAAAAACAACACTTGAGGCTACAAAACGACGCCCGCGTCGACGTCGACGTCATGGCGTCTCATCGCTTGGCTGGGCAAACAAGAAGCAGAAACAGCAACAAGGCAAAGAGGCAAAGCACACATACACACACACACTCACACACTAGTACACAAACGCACACATACTTACAATGCCAAAAAGGCTGTGAAAACAGACACCTCGTGTTCCTTTGTTGCCCCCCATTCGCTCAGTGTTGTTGTGGTTGTTGTTGTTGGTGTTTTAACAACGACTTTTTGTTTTGTTTTTACCTGCAGTTTTTGTTTGCCAATTGCAACGCTGTTTTATATATATTTTTTTTTAATTTTTTTTTTCGTGTTTTAAAGTCAAGTATTTATTGTATTTACACAGCACAGTATAGCAAAGAAATAAAATGAGAAAAATTTACGAGCCACACAAATAAGTTGTGTAAATATTTTGTGATTATATTTTTGCGCTTACTTTTTATTATGAGTGCGCCCAGTGCAAACAGCATTGAGACAAGATTTACCAAGCGCAAACAATTATACGGTGCAGATTTAAAAAATGTGTTTATTGAAAGATTAGCGCACTGAGAAAATATTTCTAGTTGTGTGTACTAAACAAAACAGAACAAATTAAGTTGTCTAAAAAACTTGTGCGCTGTCAACTTTCAACGCTGCTCAAAGTAAAATAGATAACAACTGAAAGGGAGCCAAAATGCACTCAAAGGAAACAAGAAAGACTTTGAGCTCATTAAGTTCTTCAGCATAGATTGTCAAAGATGGCCGCTGGCTGCTGTCAACTTTTATTAGAACTCAAAGAAGAACCTCAATTCACTCAAAGTGAAAGGAAAGAGTTGGAGCTCATTAAGTGCATTTAGCATTTGCTGTCAAAGATGGCGGCAGCCCGTAGTGAACTCAAAACTTATCTCAAAGCAAAATAACTCAAAAGAAGACGTAGGATGAAAGGAAATAGTTTAAGCTCAGAAAGTGTGTTTAGCAAAGATGGCGACAGCTTTTTCAGTATAATTGAGAGAGAAGGAAAGAGAGAAATCAAAGCTGCTACTCAATAAATAAAGAGCACGTTACGTTAGCATTGATCTTCATTGACGTAAATACTCGTCAATGTGTATGCAAATTGAGTGCATTTGTAATTATAGACATTGAGTGAAGTGCTTACTTTTAATAGTCTCATATTTGAGCTTCATTAGGTAAGCACTTAAAATCGGCAACTGTTTAACTAACTGTAAAAGTAAATACGAAAAAGCAACAAATAAACTAGTTAATTATAGTAAAGCAGTCGGCAAATTTTTACTGTAATTATTTGCTATAACAAATTTGTCGTGCACAAGCCGCAAAAAAAAACTTGTAATATTAAGAGACGCAGAAGGCGAAGAGAAAAAAGAAAAACAAAATCAATAAAAATGTCGCGCTAATAAATTTAGTCAAGCGGAAAAAGTTGCAGCGCCGAAACGGGAATAGTAACAAGGGGTGAGTGAGGGGAGGAGGAGGGAGGGGGACACGCAAATGCTTAACTGGTTGACTTGCCTGTAAACGGAGATTAAATTAATAAAAATAATGACAACTGAGCTGATTGCGAGTCGCGGTGTTAATTTTACACACACACACACTCCCCTCCGATCCCCCGTTGCACATTCTTCACTTTTTAGTCTGTAGTCAGCTTCTATCGTGGCAAAAAAGTTTGCCTTCTGTTTGCAGCTGGGAAATTTGTTGGCTGCGTGTACAACTTGCAACTTGTTTCACAGCGGGCACGCAGCGTGTGTCTCTCTCTCTATCATGAATTATGGACCAGTCTGAGACTCTGACTCTGTTGGCCCCCTTTGGCCCCCCCCCCCCCCCCTCTTGGCACCTCCCCTTAACCGCCTTGCACTTAACCGAATTAGTTTCAATTGCAATTTTTCAAATGCCTTGCAACGAGGTTCCAAATACGCCGCGTCGCTTGACTAAAATATATTTATGTGTGTGTATGCCGCCTTAGTAGTTGTTGTTGTTGTTGTTGTTGCAACATCATTATGCAGTTAGCTTATGGACACGGCCACTTAGCAGACAACAGCGAGAACTGCATTTAAAACTAGAGATGATGGCGTGTTTGGAAAAATCGGCTTGACTTGAAAGTGCCGCTAAATTGATAGTTGTGTTAATCAAATCCATTCCATCGAATCGAATCGAATCACAGTTCAAGTTCAGTTCAAAGGCCTTAAATCTTGATCATCTCAAATAATGACATGCATTTGACTTGACTACCAAATCAACAATAACTGCTGATTCTTAGTAATGGCATGATATGGAAATTAAGTTTGTTCAGAGTTCAATAAGTGTGATTATGATCGTTTTTACAAGTGAATTTGTACATTTAAAATAGTGAGAATTCAACTTACATAACTCAATTAATTTTTTAAAATAAAATTTGATCAGCCTAATGCAGTTGTTGCTATACTGATTTCTAGATGTTCATTTAGTTTGTTGTGTTTTAGCTTAATCATTTAGTTTTGAACTTGTTAATAATTTTTCAAAACATTTATTTTTCTCATAACAAATAAAGTAATCAAATGAATTTAATTTCGTTTAAATGATATTGTTATTTATCTGTAGTCTAGGGCTTTTTTTTTTAAATAAATCGGAATGCGACCAATATACTCTCTTTTCACTAAATTTTTTTCATATTTAAATTTTAAAGATATGTATATTTGAAGGAAACAATACGGACATCATTTGTGACATTCTGAAAAAAAAAGTTTGTCTAAAAATCAAGAAAGAATGTATTACCTTCATATATAACGAAGGTATCGCTAAGATTTATTCTGAGTTTTTGGTAGGGGCTAATGATTAAAAAAAATTTTTCCATTTTTTATTCCTTAATTCCTTAACAAATACATTTCAGTTACAGTTCAAAGCATAATCAAACTAATTAAATTCCATTTTCGTCGTTTACAGTCGTTTGTCGTGAGTATCGTGTCTCGTGCTTCTCACGCTGTCATCTGTAGCTTTTGTTGTCGCATCTCTTGTATCTTGTCGTTTGGCATTTTTATGTTGATTTCATTTTGATTTCAAACTCAAAGCGTTGTCATTTCAACAACAAATCTTAAATCGCCGTAGCTCAGCTGTCAACGCAATTTGTTGTATTGTAAATTTACTTATCTGCACAGTTGCAAGTTGCACACGCTCCCCACACCTCACCCGCCTCTCCTCATCCATCCACCCCTTCTCTACCCATCGCTACTGTGTGCTGTCATGCAATTAATCACACACACACACTTCATGCACATTTACACGTCGTTTACCCACCAAAAACAGAAAACGAAAAAAAAATCGACAAATACGTGAAAATAATTCATTCCCTCCCTCTCTCGCCGTCTCTCGCTCCGTCCCTCTCCGTCATCATTGTGGCATTTATAATGCATTTTTAATGGTGCTGAAAATGTTTCCGCTTCGATTTGCTTTGCAGCTTTGCCAGCGGCTTAATTAAAACAAACAGCTTATCTAGGGACAAGAAACTAGGGAAAGAGAGTGACATGGTATAGCGGTAGGGGGTCCAATAGGCAGGCGTTTGAAGTGTGGCATAAATTATATTACAAACTTAACATATTTTCACACATTTGTATATGAATACAGTACATACATGTGTATTTGTGATGAGCTTTGTAAAGTTTTATACCAGCAGTGTTTGCTGCCGCTGCTGCGCTGCTGCTGCTGCCACTGCCTCTGCCACTGGCTTTGCTGCTGTGTGCTTAATGCCTTTTTACGGCATTTTAAAACTTTGCTCACTTGCATTTGCTTTTGCGCTAAGCCGCAGCTTACGAGAGACCGGATAACCAGCCACTGGAGTTAAGCAATGCCATCTCGCTCACACTGTTGCGGTGCGCAAGGGAGACGGACAAAGGAGTAGCATGGATACAAGTCGACAGGTCGACAGTTGCTTCGTTGCTTTTGCTTTTGCTCTTGCTTTTGCGCTGGCCACAGCGACAGCCAAGGGGCCCTAATCGCTCTTGCTGCTGCTGTTACTAAAGCTACAACAACAACAACAACTGCATGCACGGCGCTGCCAGCGTTTCTCCTCTCCCTCTTCCTCACTGCCTGCCTCTCTTAAAGCTCTGCGCTCCTTTTGCTTGGCGCTGTCTTCTGTAATAATAATAAAAAAAAACTTTGCCGTTGTCTCTTCTCTCTCTCTCTCCCTTGCGCTTGCATGCAATCCACTTTTTGTTTAATATTAATTTTTTTCTCTCTTTTGCTTTTATTTTAGTTTTTATTTTGCTGCTGCTGCTATTCATGCCACGTTCTCTCGCTATGGGGACAGGCAACAACAACAACAACAAATACGTAAAAATTCTTTAGCTCGTTCTTGTTCTTTGTCTGCTTCTTCTCGCAGTCGAGTCGAGTTGAGTTGAGTTTCTTTTTCAATTCAACTCCCCCCTGCTGTTGCGGCCCCTGACGAACGAACAACTCACTGAAAAATCATGTCGTTTTGAAAATTGTTTGTGCTCGTTCATGCGAAATATCTGTTGTTGCTTTACTTCGTATTCTGGGTGCTATTGTTGTTGCATTAAATCCTGGCTCAATTTCGAGCGCATTTTCATTTTTTTTTTTTTCGATGTTTGGCCTGTTGGAAAATGGACGCCGTTAACTTTTCACGGCTTTTATACGTCATAACTCTTTACTTTTTTACTCACACATTTATAAACACGCATATTTTATTATGCGTCTTTATAATTTTTAAATGCGTTTAATAAAGCGCTCAATCTGCTGGAACGTGTGCTCGGGTGGGGGAATTGGGGGGAGGGGTGGGTATTGTGCGAGTAAGAAGCAGCAGCAACAACTGAGCGCCGGATGCCGTCACAAGAAGGAAAAAAAGGTGAAGTGGTATTAAATTTCATATGCGTCGTTACTCTCTGCTGCTCTCTTATGCTCCTCCTCTCCAGCCCATCATTAACTACATATGTGTGTGTGCGTGTGTGTGTGTGTGTGTTGGATGAAGAGTATGCGGTGCTGTAAAGAGAGGGTCAAAAGAACACTTAAGCCTGAAATTGGCAGCTATTCGCTTGGCTCTTTGCCTTCTTTTGTTGCTGTTTTGGCTCTTGGATCGCTTGGGTCTTGGGTCTTGGGTCTCTGGCCTGCTTGGCCCAGCTACGTTTGTCTTCTTCTTTTTATTTCTTTTGGTTTTTTCTCTTGTATTTTTTTTTTATCTGTTTCTCCTCCACCTTCAGCTCTTCATTCTACGGCATCTACTTATGTCGACTTGTTATTGTTCGACATAATGGCAAAATATTGTATTGCCAACATTTTTGTGCTGCTTGGCTTGGCTTGTCTTGTCTTGGCCTGGTCGGGTCTGGTCTGGTTGGGTCTTGCCCTGCTCTGTTGTGGTGTGGTGTGGCCCTCCGCTTCGTTTTCTTGCTTCTTTCTTGCTGCTCTGTTTCGCCTTCGTCGCAAAGTTGCGAAGCTCACTTGACAAATGAGCTTTGGATCTGCTTGAAGCTGTTTCACACACACATACACACATGACAATATAAAAGCCATAGCAATAGCTGTTTAACTTCCCCGCTTCCCCATCCCCTCCAACAACAAGCCAAACACAATGGCAATAAAGTGCGTTAACTTTTTGGCAGACAATAGATTTTATTTCTGGCACGGCGCATGGCACAATCCGAAATGGCCCTATCCATGTGAGAACGAGTGTGCTTGTGTGCGTCTGTGTGGAATGGAATTGTTTTTATTATTGTGCGTTGTTTTTGCCTCGAGCAACTTTTGTGGCTGCGAAACTGAAGCAACTGCGTGGGTGTTGCGGCTTACAACTGATCAATTTACAGTAAATTGCGTTTAAATACATACGTACATGCATTTGATCTACATGAAAAAACTTTCTAAAAATTCCATAAATAAAAAAACAAAGCTAAAAAAAATCCACTTGTAGATATACAGAGTATCCTGGTACACAAATGATGATTAAAAATAATATAATAAATTAAAAATTAATTCAAATTATTATATCCAAATTTGTTTCATTTAAATAAATAGGTAAGACTTAATTATTCAATGTGTTCATTGTTAATGTTTCTTAAAATTTTTAATTTAAGAATTATAATCACTACAGTTCCTGCCACAAAGCAGACTTTACACGTAACAATTTTCGCCGCCATGAGCTGAAATTAAATTGCCCTTTGCTTTGATTTTCCATTACATAGCTCAACATCCTGTCGCTTCCCTGCGGAATCCTAGCAAAAACACACACAATATTTCCCAAACGACAATCTCTATATATGAGTGTGTGTTTGTGTGTGTATGGCAGCACACTCAAAAACATTCGCATAGTTCACCACAATCAGTTTTATGTGCGACACGGACGCGCCCTGTTCCTTGTTTGCCTTGCTCCCTGTTGTTTCCACTCCCCTTTGTTTGCCGCCTCTCTTTTCCTTGTTTTTCAGTTCCAACTTCTCATGCAATATCGTTGGCGTTGTTGTTGCTGTTGTCTTGCCTGGCACGTTGCCCTACTCCTCGCCAGCTTTTGTCTGTCCAGCACAGACACACACACACACGTTTACTCTCTCACACATATGTACATATGTGTGTGAATATATCTATGCTTAAGCTGTTGCCGGCGCTTTGTCCAAACCACACAACTGACTGCCTGCCATTCTGTCTGCCTGTCCACTCCCCACACCACACCACTCTCTTACTTGCTCGTTCTCGCTCTCTCACTCTCTGTATCTCTTCACTTCTCCCTTTGCTGAATTTTGCAACTTGCATTGCTGATCATTTTACACACTTAGCGAAGCATACGTATGTTGTTGTTGTTGTAGACTCTTAATATGCTTTTAGATATGCATCAGCAAAAGCTCCCTTTCTCTGTCTATCTCTCTCTTTCGAGCCTTTACTGTGCCGTGTGCTTGTAACTGAAGACGTTGCCAGCGTCGTCGTCGTCGTCACCCCTTTTGGCATCGCATCCATTGAACTGAAGTCTCTGTTGCCGTCGTCGCTGTCTGCGTCTCTGCCCATCATCTGTCGTTGGACTGCCTTTTGCCAGCTTGTGTATTTGTGCATTGAACTGGAAACGCGCAGAGCCCCCAAGCACACGAACAGAGCTGTGGCAGGGACAGACGTCGTTGGGGCAGTGGCAGGGACAGAGGCGGAGACAGAGGCAGTGGCAGAGGCAGAGGCAGTGGCAGAGACAGAAGTAAAGGCAGTCAGCCCAACAGCACACAATTTGCATGCCAAACAGCATATAAAATATCGAAGTACAACTGAACTGCACATTGGTACAAGTAATGCAAAAGCAGACAGTGGTTATAGAAATGAAAAGGAACATGTTTTGAAAATATAATAATAATAATAATAATATAAAAAAGCATATTAATATACAGGCCTGTTCCGGTTTTCACTTTTTGCTTTTAAGCATTTAGTGAAATTCATTTATTCACTTTCCATTAAGGCTAAGTATTTAAAAATTCTCGTTTTTCACTTTATCGGACTTAAACTCATCACCTCAAAGTGAAATAAATCCGTAGAACTTCGCCGAAATGATATTAGAGCAGGTTAAAGAAATTCACTTCCGCAAAATCTTACCGAAAGTGAAAACCGGAACAGGCCTGATAATAAAGTAATATAGAATTACAATCATAAGAAATTGAAAACAGTAGTCTGTGATTAAAAAAAAAGCAAAGAAGCTACAATATTTCAAATTCAAATTTATAATTTCTTTATTTCAATTCCTAGTGCTACAAGCTAACGCTTATTATTTAACGCACTAGTTACTATTACAATCATTGATTTAAAAATAATATTAAGATTAAACAATTACAAAAATATAACAATCATTGATTTTAACGTAATATTAATATTTAAATTAGATAATGTATTCAGAATCTGAATTTCATGTTGAATATAATTTCTATAAAAATTTTACAAGACGACGGTTCTTAAAAATATTAAGAATTTTTGCTGAAAATGTAAAGAAAATATTTTTGGTAATAAACATTGAAATAAAACCAAATATTTTTCGGATGAAATATAAGATATAGTACAATAATAAGAAATTAAATCATTAAAGCGAAATTTGTGGAAATTGAAGGAATTGATTTTCGGAGAGCACTAATAAGCAGGTTAAATACATTGATTAGAGTTAAGAGGAGCGCCTTATATTAGCAAGAGATTAACTTTAAAAATTGTTTCCCTTACAATATTTTTCAATTGTTAATCTGGCCCCACTGTGCACAGTTCCAAGCCCCACTCTTCATGCGTAAATCGCTTGCCATGGCTGTATCTCTGGATTTTCATTTACTTGGAGCATATATAGATATTTGCACTGCTTGCCTTCGCCCGCTCCTCTTTGTCTACGCACTCGCATACCTACGGAAATTGTTGGGATTTCATTTATTCATGTTCTGTTCTTATTCAATATACAAAATATGCATATGTGCCTCAAGTATCTCTGTATCTGTATCTGTATCTATAGCTGTAGTTGTAGCTGTAGCTGTATCTGGCAGTTGAATGCCACTTGAGGCTTGAATTGAGCATGCTATTCAGTTGCTTCTTCTTCTGTCTCTATTGCCACAACTTGAGCTGTTGTTTCAGCAATTGACTTTTTGGATTTGAAAGCAGCTGTCGCATTTTCACACATTGTTCAAAAAACTAATGCGTAAATCAATTAATTTTCATGCTACTTAAATTTGTTTTTTTTCCTTCTGTTTTTGTGGCTTATTGAAACGCAGTGAATTGCAAAAGTCCAGCGTCCTTTTTGCACGATGCAAAACGCACTCAATCAAATGAAAATTAGCATTTAATATGCTCCGACTGTGGCTGAGTCCAATGCTGTCCCTTGGGTATTTCCACCAAGAGAGGAGTAGGGGAAAGAGAATGAAGAGAAGAGGAGGTGGAGATGTGGAAAACCTCCCCAAGGGCTATACAATCCTCCTGCTTGACTCGCTAGCAAGGAGCAACAACAACAACAACAATAAGCGGAACCCTCCCTTGTGGCATTTCCGTGTTTAGTGCGCTCCCCTCTGGTCCTTTTTCTTTTGGTTTCCTGTTTGCTCAGCAACTTTAACGCAAATAATTTTGTATTCCTTTCCTTTCCCTTTTCCCTTTTCCCTTTCGTGCAAATTGATGGCAATCCTCGTCGTCAACCCTCCAGCAGCAAAGCATGCAACCCCCGAACAAAAGGTGTCAGCTACGTAATTATACGTGCCACATCCTCATTCCTGATGCCAAGTTCCCCTGCCCCTTATTCTCCCATTCCCTTTCCCATGCCCTCTTCCTTTGTCGCCTTTGCCTTTTGTATTTGCCCGTGTTTATTTATTAAGCATATTTGTTACTTTATCCGTTCCACACAATCGTCCCATCCCGCCCTGGACTCCCTTCTCCCCTCTCTGCTTTCCGCCTATGGTTTTGGCAGCTGCGCACATTTGGCTTGGCCCAAATGTCGATTATTTAGTAGCAAATTCCTGTGGCATCCTTTTCTTGTTACTGTGATGCTTATAACAATTAACTGTAATTAATCCCAGCGACATTAATCAACAATTTTCTCATCCAAAACTGTCGACGCACCTTCGAAATGTTGATTACTTGAGTGGATTTGTTGTTATTTTCCTTGTTGTTGTTGATATCATTTAAACCTAAAAAACGACGAATACAGAGAACGCACTCAAGTAATTAAGTGAACAGCATATTAATCTACTTGAAGAAACTTCAGGAACTTTTGAAATGATTTACAGGAAGGGGAAGGTAGCAGAAAATATCTTTAGAATAAGTTTCGCGCTCGAGAGTCATAGACTTTATTTTATTTAAACAATGCGATAAGCTTTAATGTGCTTTCAAAGTTTACCTTGGTGTTTGTTTTTTAAATTGAATCTAATTTTTACCTTTAACCTTAATTTTTGTTTAATATCTAAAATATTTTGAAGTTTAGCTAAACAATTTACAATAGTCATTAAATTAACTTAATTAATTTTACAAAACTGAGAGCTTCCATGTGCTTTCAAAGCTAAATTTTTTTCTAGTGTTACATGAATTTAATGTTCGTGTAAACAGCATTACTTTTCCTATAAGTTTTAATAAAGTATCTAAAGCGTTTTTAAGTTTAGTTTACAAAGCTACAACTTTGATTAAATTAACTTTATTAAGTTTCATGTATTTTTAAAGCTTTACATTTCCATTACTCCTTGTGCTAGTGTTCCATATTTTTCTTAACCATCTGCAAATCTAAAGCCGCCATAAAATTATAAATAAAACTTAATTTTATTTAAGCAAAACTTAACTTACGATTACTCCTTTTGCTGGCTAAAAATCTTTGTATATTCTGAATGAAAAATAAGATTCATATTGCCATGGCCAAAGATTTGACTAGAAATGTAATGAATAGCTTTGTGTATAAGCTCTGCATGGGGATTAGTGCAGTTGTTGCAAGTGAATAAAAAGAGCCGCAAAAAGTGGCAACTTCTCTTTCGTATGCGGACACATTCTGTGCAATTACAAAAGCACCGCACAAAAAAAAAACAGAAAAAAATGAGGGAAAAACAGAGACAGACAAAGGGAAGGCGATAGCCAGGCTCATGTGGAAGCGTGAGGAGGAGTGAGAGGAGTTGGAGGCTGACTTGGAGGCTGGCAAACGCAATCAGTAAGCCTTCGTTTTTGGAGTGGGCAGAAATATGAAAAAAAGTTGAAATAAATTAACAGAACTGGCAACAAGAGACTTTACTGCGTTTTGGTTTCCTTTTTTTTCTTTTCTCGTTGTCTGAATTTGAATTTTGAGCCTGCAGAAAGCTAAAAAAAAAACGAGAAAAAACTGAATAGCAAAACGTGGCAACTGCTCTGACAAAATGTTTGCAGGACATGTCCACAGTTAGTCAGTCTGGCAGTTTGTCAGTCGAGTTAGTTTGCCAGTTTCTACCGAAAACAAAAACAGAGAGACAGAGGAAAAACTCAGCCAAACAATGGCATAAAAAAAACATGAAAAGCATACATTACACGCTCGAAATCCCCTGGGGTTATACTGAAACACACACAGATACTCACACACACACACACACACAAACGCACACATGGAAACAATAACGAAGCGCACACAAAACGTCGAGGCAAACTCATCGTTTGAGGCCCTTTCGGAAAAAAAGGGCAAAAGGGGAACAGGGAACAGAACAGGGCAGCAGAAGCCTCTTCAGGCCTTTTCAGTCCGGCAATACCGGGACCCATGACGTTGATAATATTGTTGTTCACATGTCGAGTTTTATTGTGTTGGGGAAACGTGGAACGATGCAGAGCGTCTCCCTGACTGACGGACTGACTGTCTGACTGGCTGCCCTGTGGAGTATGTGGCATGTGCAGCATTTATACCCTCTCAATGCTTAACAGCCTGTTAAGGGTATGATGCTGTCATTTATTATGCAACTTTAAGTTTTCAACAGAAGTTGTTTTAATAAATGTTTAAACAGAATAAGTAAGAAATTATAAAACTTTTTTAAATATTCCTAAATCAAATTTAAATGGCAGTTTGTAAAACTGTTGAATCATCAATAAACTTACACTGTCAAGCGTCTAATTAAAGTCTATAATCAGAATAAATAAAATGTTAGTTCAAACATTAATCTGCAATCTAACGATGTGTATAATTATTCGTAAATTTGTATTTCCATTGAATTTTATTAAACTCAAGTACTAAATGAGAATTAAAGTAATACTATGAATTATAGAAATTATCAAGTTGTGTAGAATTACTAATAAGTTTGTATTTCTATTGAACTTTGTTAAAGTTGAGTATTAAATTAGATTTAAAGCAATAGCTTAATTAACCTTAATATACATACAAATGGAGACAAATGGAATATGTCACGAGCAGTGAATCAAGCTACCTACTGTTGTGTTGCTTACAGGGTGTTAATTAGTACTAGCATTGCCTTCACTCCAACTGCATTTCTGTCTGGGCCTGGCCAGTTGCCGCCTCGTTTTGCGACTGATTGCCTTAGCCTGGTTGTCGGACCAATTGGCAGCTACCTGTGAGCTGTGAGCATCGACAACGGGCATCGGCATCGGCATTGCCTCTCTGTAATTTACAGCATATACTGTTGCTGGTGGCAGAGCAGGAGGAAGGAGTTAGAGGTCTCTCTGTGGCATGGGCATTAATTGAAAGTGGTTGGGAGTTGTCGGAACTACTTAATGGTCTCATTGGTCACTGACCAAGGCTGATCTGAACGCCTCTTGGCGTATATACATACAATACGTATATATATTTATATGCTTGTTGGCAAAAGACAAACAAAAGCCGCGCTAATGCCACGCGTCGCATGTGGCATTTGCTAAGTTTACAATTTTTTGTTGCTGTTGTTGTTACAAATCTGTTGAGATATGGCAACCACAAAACCCAGACCCAAACCCAAAAACCTAAACCAAACTAAACCCAAATCTAAGTCTTCAGACCCTTTAGAGTACAGCTGCCCCTTTTGCCTCAGGGCTCAATCAAAAGCGTGTGCTGAGCATCCCAAGGGGCAAAGTCAAATTTGGCAGCCCAACAAAATTCACTCGCATTCCCATTCGTATTCGTATTCGTATTTGGATTCGTATTCCTATTCGCATTCATTACTTATGCAGGCAGTCAGACTGGCAATCAACCCTTAGTGCTGAGCCCAAGCTACCCTTAAGATATTTTTGTTGTTACTCTGTTTTTATTCTATTTCCCTTCTATGTTTCCCCCTCTATATAGATATTCTCTCCGGCTCAACGTTAATCGTTATTTTGGCACTTTTTGCGTTCGGCGCTCAGCGTAATCGCTTTCAAGCTGGAAAAAAAAAAAAATAAGAAGACGAGAAAAAGATATATGGTGTATTTTAAGGGCAACGGGTCCAGAGCACATTTTCAAATTATCCTCAATGAAATTATGAAAGCAAAAAGGGTCGTTGTAGGGCAATGGAAGGGGCAGGGCAAGGACAGGACAAGATGGTACGAGACGAGAACTGGAAGAGAGAAAGGGGACACGACAAACCGCTTGAGTCAAATATTTTTGATGAGGGTCATAATTATAATGAAACAGGTCTTGCATACTGAGAAGAATAAGAGAGAGAGAGAGAGATATAGAGAGACAGACAAGGACAAGGCAAGTCTCGTTGCTGGCTTGTTGCCTGTTTTCCCTTCTACCCAACACACTTTTTCAAGCTGAGGGTCGAGGCACAACGCATAATGCATGATTCATGCCACAGATTCGAACCCCACTTGGCTCACTCACTGGTTTTTACCCTGGCTTTTGCTTCTGTTACTTTTAGTTGCCTCAACTCGAGTCGACTCCGCACTGCAAATGGCGTTAAATTTTTTTTAAATAAAAAAAAGGGGACTCGTTGCTCGCCCTTTTGCACGCTCTTTCGTTGTCGGAGGGTGACATTCGGTCATAATTAAAATAAATTTAAACGATTGCCTCGCTTTGATTATGTTGTAGTCGTCGAAGTCGGTCCCAAAAAAAAAAACTGCAGCACACAAGTATCATCGACAGCTCAGCTACTGACGTTGTTGTTGTGGTTGTTGTTGTTGTTGCTGCTGCGCACTTGTCAAATTGAAAAGTAATGCCACTTTGTCACTATATTGGGTTTGCCCTGCAGGGCAATTATCACCAGCCTCAACCCTCTTTCTTATTTTGAAACTCACTCCTCGTTCAATCTTTCCCTTTTGCGCTGAACGCACTTAGCTCTCGAGTGTGGCAAAGTGCGAGTCGTGGCTGCTGCTGCTGCCTTGCAATCAAGTTGTTTATGACGGACAACGATTGAGGAACTGCGGCTAACCAATCTTTGCAGTTGTGGTCTTTGCGGTCACTTGCGGTAGGGTCTCTTTTTTTTTGGATACCCTTGCGGAGGTTATTATAATGTTAAACATCAATGTGTATCACATGGAGGCGTGACAGAAACCATAAAGAATATATATCACTGATCAGGCAGAAGAATTAAGTGCATAAAGTCATATTTCTTAATAATATTTTGATGAAACTTGAAGCTTATCCGTCTTTTTACTGGAGTCTAGCACATGAAACGATCGGTCAAAAGTCAACCTTTAACAATAAAAATTTTTGTTGGTTATTAAAATATATGCACAGATAAAAATATCTCGAATTTTGGAATAAAATCAATCCAAATCTTTCTCAGAAGCTCGGTAATGTATCGCTTGAATTTTAGAATGCATTTTTTCTGTATCCTAAACAAATTTGGCTGTTATCGGACTACCATATCATATGCAAGGGTATCAAATCTTCGATGTGCCAAAGATAACCTTCTGTCTTGCTTTTTTTTCTGTTATTGGCTTGCCGCAATCACGACAAGCGCTGCCTGGAGCTCTTAACCTCGAACGCCAACTCGAAACTGGTAACTCGAAGCTCTCACAGCCATTAACACGCAGGCTGGAAGACAGACGCAGTCAGTCCCAGTCCCAGTCACAATCAGAGATTTAGTCGTAGGGACAGAGGCAGAGCGAAAAGGGAGAGATACGGCCTACCCTGCTCTGTGTGCCTCAAGTATTTCTCTTGTTCCCTTGTCTCGGACGCCGCGTCGACTACTTTAATAACAAAGTAAATATTGTTCATTAGTAAATATTTACACGCTCGTCGCATGTTTGCTCATATTAAATACGTTTTGAGGAGAGGCAACAACTTGGCTCTTGGGTCGCAGTTTTCATTTCGTTTCGTTTAGTCTGGTTTTTTTTTCCAGAGCCCACACTCTGAATGTTATTTATTTATTTATGTTTTATTTATTTATGCGCATTCGCCTAGTGCTATCTGAAAATGTGCGTGTTGAGCTATTAAACATTTATCGATAATTTTTTACAGCTGTCCACCAAAAGCGGCGCAAGGGCGAGCGCCAAGCTGACTGACAAACTGACAGACAAACTGGCAAACAGACTGACTGACGAACTCGCTGAGTGTTGAATGCCGTTTGTCTATTCCATAATTCATGAGACACATTCAAAATGAAAGCATTTAGAACACGCACACTCTCACACACATTCACGCATAGTTAATGGAGCAGCCACGCCTCAGTTTTTAGACTCCCCGAAATGATATGCATAGTCATGAGTTGTGTTTTCATCAAGAAAATTAAGTCACATTGTTAATGATGCAGTTTCTATTACTCTATTGATAGTATTACTGATGGAAGCCTATCAAAGTCTATACAAATTAAGAGGTTTTCATTATTTTTATGGATGTCGCTAATGATAGAACTGAATTGAAGTGTATCAATAATATAAATTATTGTATTAGTTTCTCTTGAGATAATTTTATCGCATAAAAGAACAACGTTTGTTACCTTTTCAATAAATTATTTCCTTTCTTTTGGACTATATACTGAGCCATACATGGTACGCTTTTATTTCTCAGTCACTTCTATATAATTTCGTTCTTTAAAACTCTTGCAATTTCTTAGTTTCCTTTTGTAAGTCATTCTTAAAAGTTTGTTTATTGCCGATTATGTCATTAGTCATATTATCTCAAGTGTTAGATTTGCGATTTCCCTTTTATGCGTCGTTTGTAAACGTTTGTTAGTTAGTTGTTGTTAAATTATATCAAGAGTCATATTCGCTTTAGCTCCCCAAGATCTCTCTCACTAAAGATCTTTACCAATTGCATTTTTTCAGTTTGCTTTCATGCGTCATTCGTAAACGTTTACTCTACACTCAGGGAAAGAAGTATATGTGGGTGAAGTTATTCAAAAAAAATGTACTTTTAACACAAAAGATTTGATGCAGATTTCTTAAAATAATCTTATCATTTAGTTTTCTTTTGAATGACACAACAATTTTCTTAACCCATTAAGTACCCGTGGAAAATTTAGAACTTTTGTAAAAGTGTTTTTTTTTTCACTTTTTTCCTCGATTATTTTTTAAAATTTGTTGAAAATTCTAAATATGACTATTTTAACCCATTTTTCCTACTTTTTCCTCCTTTTCATACAAAATGTGCCATTTTAGCAATTTTAAAAAAATTATAAAAAATACTAGAAAATTTTTTTTTTGCAGTCACTCTTAGAATTGTTTGAAGAATTTTTTTGCATCAAAATATTTTTTGTAAAAAATCGAGGAAAAAAGTGAAAAAAAAAACACTTTTACAAAAGTTCTAAATTTTCCACGGGTACTTAATGGGTTGAGAAAATTTTTGTGTCATTCAAAAGAAAACTAAATGATAAGATTATTTTAAGAAATCTGCATCAAATCTTTTGTGTTAAAAGTACTTTTTTTTTGAATAACTTCACCCACATATACTTCTTTCCCTGAGGTATATGCATTTTTGCTCCCATTCAGACAATGCCATGAGTCAATTTTAATGTATATAGTTACTCTCGTTCCCATTTCCTTTATATGCGTCATTCGTAAACGTTGACCAAGCAAATCGCTCATGATGTTTTCAACAGTTGCTAAACTCTTTTTTAGACCATGTCGTGAGTCAATAAATTTATTTGAGCTCTTAATAACGCCCATTTGGCTACTGGGCAATAAACCTCATAAAGCACGCCGGATGTGTAAGTTGTTAACTTTAATATTATGGTGTATTTTTGCCTGATGTAGTTGTTGTTGCTGTTGTTGTTGAATTTGAACATTTCCAAATCTGAAGCGTGTCACTTGTCAACTAATTGCCATTAGGCGCCGCTAAATAATTTATACATTGCACAAACAACAATAAAATTGAAACTGCAAAGCTGAAACTGGGGGCCTCCATCAGTGTGTGTGTGTGTGTGTATGTGTGTGTTTGTATTTGTGTGTTTTTGTGCATTAGTGTCATAATTTATTTCCATGTTGCACTTTTCGAAGTTTGTGCACGCTGTTTAGGCGCTGCAACATGCAACGTAGCAAGCAAACCGAACCGAACCAAATTACAGCCAAATGCAATGCGGTCGCAACCGTCGCGACGGTCAGTTAAAACCCAAACCGAGTTTCAGCCAAAGCAAGAGCAACAACAACAGCAACAACTCAAACCGCAAACGACGCCGACCAAACGTAACCACATGCCGCGCCGTCCAATCCACTCCCCTCCTGATCCCATTACCATTCGCGTACCATTGTAGCCACTGTCCGCGGGTTCGCGCGGGTCGTCCGCCAATTCTCCCCCCTGCCTGTCTCTGGCTCTGGTCTCCCCCCCGTCGCACTTTAGCCTCGCCATGTTAAATGCAACCGAAGCAACGAAGCGTGCAAATCATGTTAGTAGCACCCTCCCCCCTGACAGCCAGTCAGCCCTCCAGTTCGTACTGCCAGCTGTCCCGAACCGAACTGAACCCCGTGTAGCACACACGCTTTGCAATGCAAACGACCGCAGGGGTCCGATCCACAAAATCCCCTCTTGCCACACAAATCCCCTTCCAGTCCGTCACACAGGCCATAAAAGGTCGCCCTCTCAGTGCTGCCAATTGAGTGAGTGAATGGATGTGGATGTGGATGGGAATGGTTATGGCAAAGGGAGTTTCAATGGCCAAGGGAGGTGGAGGAGATTGCCAGGGACTGTGGCGGGGGAGAGGTAAATGCCTGCTACTGCTACTGCCTGCCAATTGCTTCGTGGTGGACTTGAAACATGACGCACAATGTCCGCAACATCGCATTTGCCAAATTGCCTATGCCAATGCGGGTATTTGGTTTTCAGTTGGGGTTTTGCTAACGGACAACATAAGCTGGTTAACTGGCAGACGTCTCCCCTCCCTGCTCTCCTTACATAATATCTGATTAAAACTGAAGCCCAACCCCATTTACGCCCACGCCTATGGCAGAGGGGGTTAATATGTCAGCAATCTTGACGATTGTTGAACGATGAGAATAAAGTGAAGTTTTATTATTTGAATGCAAAAGCGTGAAATCATTATGTTGGTCATGCCCATCGATAGAAAAACGTGTGAAGCATGCCACATAAATTGCCTATAGATAAACAAAACCAGAGAAAATTAATATAAATACTTGAAGCTATCTGTCAAAATTATATAGATTATAACATTTATTATAATGCACTCGAAATATATGCATTTGCAAGACAACACATTCGAAACTATGATACCTATGATCGATTGGAGTTGATAAAGTCTATAGATAGAAAAGAAACCCCCAAATTTTCTAATTAAATATATTAACTTTATTCTATACTTATTCTGATATGCCGCAAGAAAATAAGTAAATGTGCATAGATATATTTCAAAATCAATTTTGTAATACTTTCAACAAAACGAATACATACTCTAGGTTTACAAAAACCTGTAAACTTTACTTATTTTTATCGCATACGCTTTCAATATTTATACAAGTCACTTGAGGAGGTGTGAAAATAAACAATTCCATTTGAGATTCTTGTGTAAATTTATTGAATTCGTGTTAATTTGAATGGGTTCAAGTGTGTGTTTTGTGTTTTCTAGCTTGGACTATTAATTGAAGCACTCAATGGAATTGTTGAATCGATTTATTCAATTGTTTCAACAATTTGTTAATGACAACATTGCCACATTGCCACATTTTGAGCCTTTCACAATTGTTGGCCTCTTGTCAACTGTGTTACGCTTGGAGAAGCGTGGAGAAGTGAGTGTGACTCTCAACATCTCTCTTTCTCTCTCTCTCACTCCCAATATGTACTTGCCTCTAGATGTGGCAGTTAACCCAAATCTATCAATTACTTGATAAAGGAAGGGGAAACACAAAGGCAGCGAAGCGTGCGACATGGCGCCAATTTTTGTGGCCATTGATAGCGGACTTGAAGAGTCGTCAGAGCGAGATAGAGTGAAAGAGAGAGAGAGAGACAGAGAAAGGCTTTTGACATGCGTATTATTAAGCATTTAATGCGCTCAACTGTGAAATAACAATAAAAACAACAACAACAACAACTAAAGGCAGCCACAAAAAGACCGCTAATAAACAATAAACTCACTCGACACAATTGAGAAGACATTGTGGAAGACCAGCAAAAAGTAAGCGACCATACAAAATGCACAAACAAAGCGAATCAACAGAATACAAATACAATTTTCGATGGAAGAAACTGAAAGGTCCAAAAGAATAATAAAATTTAACAATGATTTATAAATACTCTTACGCATAAATATAAAGTTTCTATAATCTAAACATGCTTAACATTTTTATTAGCATGCATTATAAATGAGACAGGGCTTAAATAATTATTCCCGTTTATTTTTAGTCACTTTCACGCTAAAAATAAATGCCAGTCGACTTGAAAATATCGTCAAAAATTAACTTAATGCCATTCTGCTCAATTTTTCATTTCTTTAAATTCGATACACTTTGTATGTAAAATAGATAATAGGGTATATTAAAATTGATATGCATATATAATGCAGCATAATATTTGACTGAGAAAATTTGTCATTTATAATAAAAGCGTGGCTAATATCAATAATAAATGACTGAGCATCCACAATGGGCTAACAGATATAGATACAGATACACACAGACACAATGAAAGAGAGATAGAGAAAAGGCCGCAACAACCACATACTATATGACTAGCTGTCTAACTCTGTATGCTCTCTCAGCCAATTTAATGGCCATAATTTTTGTTGTGCGTGTTTTTCTTGTTGTTGTTGTTGTTTGGTTGTGCCGTGTTGTCTGCGACACAAAATCAAATTTAGTGACATGAAAGCACGTCAAAATGAAACGAATGACATGCGAACAAGTTAACAAGCGCACAGATACAAACACGCACACACATAGAGATAGACACTTATGGCAATTGACATGTGTGTGCGTGTGTGTGTGTTTGTGTGGGGGTCGAGACATAGCAAAAACATATCGCCTTGTATCTGTATCGAAGACCACCCGCAATGGCAAAGTGCACTGAACGACTGACAGATAAAACAGACGGACAGACAAACAAACAAACAACTAAACAGACAAACAGTCGAAAGGACAGACAGACGGATGGAACGAGAAGCCCAGCACACTGTGAAACCGAGTCAGATTCAGAATCAGAGACAGAGTCAGCGTCAGCGTCATAACCAGAGAGTCAGACGTGCGGTACATTAAAAACCGCAACAAAAAATAAGATACATTTGTTGCTGTTGTTGTTATTATTATTATTTCTGTTTTGGTTTTGTTTTGGAATCGAGTTCAGTGCGCTTGAAAGCGCATTTTGTAATCCAATAAGTTGTACGGAATTTGATGACAGTGTCGGAAATGGCAAATGAATCCTAAGAAAACTTTGAAGGGATTTCGAAGATATGACTACTTTAGTAAATAGAATATCAAAACCATGAGAAGCTAGCAAAGTATCTTAGAAAGAAATATCTTCAATAAACAGAACAATAACAGAGCGAAATTCCAGTCAAGCCAAAGATACACATTTTATGTTAAGCAGATGCTCAGAGTAACATTAAACAGTTAGTAACAGTTTGTAATGTAAATAACAGACCGTGTATACGGCCCAGAAACTGTTACTAACAGATCGTCGGCCGACAACCGACAGTCTGTAAAGTATATAACATTAGAAGCTTTGTATTGTTAGATTGCCTTGCTTTAACGTTTAAACTATTTATATCGTGAAATCAAGACGTTAAAGATGTATTTAATTGCAAAGGTATTAAATCTTATCTATTTAAAATCATCTTTATATTCATCATTCCTCGCATTTAAACAACATATCTATTTCACTTTAAGCATAAAATTAAAATTCCAGCAAAAAATATGCAAAATACATTAAGGAAGAAGTTCATAAACTTGTGAAATCTACAAAAATCATTGATAGATAAGCAAAAGAATAACAGCTACTGGTTTTTTTTTGGTTTCACAAATATGCGAATAATCTGTATCTTAACTACGATATTTATGTTAAATAAATGCTCATTGGTTAATGGCAAACATTGCTTAGTTAATTAATATGTAAATGCAAAGTAAATTCGCCATAAAATCAAGCTTTTTTTTATATATATATATATCGCAAATACTTTTATAATTATATGCATAATTAATGAGGCAACAAGAGCGAGAGTCGAGTGCATAAATCAGATTGCTTATAGAGAGAACTAGAAATCGATTTGAAATCAAAACAAAAACCACAATCAACCCGTCCCCGTTTTCGTTCCCGTCCTCTTCGTTGGGTGAGTGAACTGTGGGCAAAACGGTTGCGATTGTGTCATTTTGTGGCTCGGGGCAGTTGAATAATAGTATAACATTGTGTGTGGTTGACAAAGTCAACTTTGGCAAATATTCTTTTTTTTTTGCAGATCTCGTGACAATTTATTAACACCCCGTGAGCAACGACAACAACAACTGGGACTGAAACTCAAGTCCAAACTACAATTTGCATATGCAAATTGATTTTCCTACACGGAATCAACTCGTTGCATGTTTTTATACTATACAAAATATATAAATTGTTGGTTCTGCTAAAGTGGCGCCCGCCTGGTTTTCGCATCTAGTCAATTAATTATTTAAATTGCAGCAAATAAAACAGCATTTAATCAATATACGAGCTGTTCACATTCTTGATGTTTAGACTATTTAATGACAGCTCTTTTGGCGCACCTCAGCATCAAAATTGTGTTGCATAAATTAACGAGACGACTACGAATGTTGAGTAGTGTCGAGTGTCTCGAGGCCGAAAGCCGTAATGTCTCTATATTAAGTATACGACCCAGTATCCGCACAGGTTGTCAAATGTGAGACAGATTTTTCGCCCCTCAACGCTTCTGGGTAATGGCCAACAGTCGAAATAAAATAAATAAATATATAAGTAAAATAAAATTGAAGGGGAACTGCGAAAAGTCGACAAACTATTTGCCAACTGGTGGAACGACTTTTTGGCTATACGATTGCCTGACTGTGTTTGCCTCCCAGCCTGGCTGGCTGGCTGGCTCGCTGGCTGTGCAACATTTCAAGTGCCTGGTTGGGGGCTATAATTAAATTGTTCAAGTGCTGGCAACACTTTTGGCACTTGGCGTTGCTCAATTTAGCAACAGCAGCCCGCAAAATGCTGCGGCAACAACAATTGAACAACGCCCACAATTATTGTCAGCCGCAATTTGCATTTGTGCCGCATAATTTGCAACGGCATTTCCACATAGCTGTTGTTGTTGTTTGTATTTTTGTTGTTATTCCATAAATGGTATTGGCCATCTGCCAAATCAGGCCTAAAAACAAATACACACACAACAAACAATTGCTAATAGCTAAATAAATGTGTAAAATATTTTTGTTGTCTCGGGCGTGTCCAAGTGCAATTAAACAAATTGCTTTATTTGTAGCACTCGAAGCACATTCACTCGACTCATTCACAGTACTGCAGTAATATTCAAATATGTACTCGTCTTATTCACAGCAGGCAGACAACTCTTTCGGGGCCACGTTTATTAACCTTTTGAACTCATTTCAAGCGACTCATCAATTCAATTTTTATAAACACAAAAGACCCAAGCGAGCTTCAGTCTCTGCCCCGCGGCAACATCGACGTCGACTTCGAGCAGGCGGCACAGAGTAAAAAACATAACGAAAAAGGAAAACGGAAAAAAAATAAAGAATGGCAAAACGATGAAATCTCTTTATAGCTGCGCTTACAGCTACCCTGTAAGCCAAAGCTGTGGGGTGGGTAAAAGGAGGGTGTCGATAACTGTAGGTTGGGCAAGTTATGCCAACAGGGCACCTTATTTGTTGATTTTTATAACAAAATAAAAAGAAAATGTTAAAAAAAAAATAAGAAATAATATTGTAGTTAAATTTATACTGTTTTGTTTTTAATTGTAATTAAAACCTTTTTTACATTTTTATACTAAAAACTTAAATTTTAATTTAAATTGGCGTTAACAAAAATATTTGGTTATTTTTATAATAAAACTAAATGGAAGTCTTTTTAAAAAAAATACACTTTAATGTATGTTTTTTAAATACAACATTTTATTTAACTATCATATCATAATTTATATTTTATTCAAAAATAAACCTAAAAAATGTTTTATATCTTAATTATAATTTAAGGTTTCTAGGATATTACATTTAAAACTATTATATCAAGACCAAGTTTAATATTAAATTAATACAGTTGAACTTTTATAACTCGAATTTCTCTCTAACTCGAGCCAAATGAGTGGCAGTAAAATTAGTAAACCTAAGAAAATTAACTCCATAAGTCGAATATCTCCATAACTCGAACTTTTTCTTTGGATAATGGTGATTCGAGTTAGGGAAGTTCGACTGTATTAATATTAAACTCAATTCTCATATGCAATCCCAGGCTTACAGAGCATCTGGTAGTCGTTCATGCCACAGCTTCAGCTGTGGGCATGGCTTTCAGTGTCTGAGTTGGACCTTTCGTTGTGTAACTTTTAGAAGAAGAAGAGGCGGAGATGGCGTTGAGGACAACAACTCAAATGGGCGGCAGTTGAAACATTTTTCATTTGGCTGCCACTCGTCGAGTGGGGGCGTCAAGGGGGGCAGCAGCAAGGGAAAAGAGGCCACAAGCACGGCATAAAAAAAAGTAAAGGAAAAAAAAGCAACGGCAACTTTTCTCATTGTATTTTAGTTTTGAGCTGTGCCCTGGGTTTTTCTTTTGGCTGTTGCTCAACTTTATATATGTTTTTTTTTTCGCTGCCTTTGCTTTCGTTGTTGTTGTAGCTGCTGGTTTTTATTTTATTTCCGGTCATTAAAAGTCAATCTCGAGAGCTTCATAATGACATTGTCGCCGTTGCCGCCGCACTGTGGCCGAGGCTAATTGAAGCTACTTGAGGCGCCCTCAAGCCAACAACGAATCGACTCAATTAATCAGATCCACAGAGTGAATTAAGTTATTTGAGAGCCAGTTCCAATTCCAGTTGCAGTTCCAGTACCAGTTCCAGTTCAGCTTCCAGTTCACTAACTGATTTGCAATTGCGTGAATTGGTGGGCGTGGCAACGTAAATAACTTCTTTCTTCATGCTGCACGAATCATCACTCAGATGACTTGCGGTTGTTGTTGTGTTGGCTGTTGGCTGCTGTTGATGGATGGCCAGAAAGCAGTTAAATGACTGCAGCCAAGTGTTCACTTGTGCATTTAGAAAGTTGTTGCTGCTGCCAACAATGACTATGACTTGACCCAGCCAGCCACAAGCAAAACTGCGCGGCCCTCAAGTGCCAGCAGCAATTCAACTGAACTTTCAACTGCCACACACAATACTCTCGTACTACATACAACCATTTGTGGCACTATCAAAATTGATGTCAAAACAACTCAAATGTCAACTTGAAAATGTTGTTTTTATTACTTTGTTAACTGATGCATAAATTTGATGCCAGAGCATCATGAATATTTCATTGCTCTTCAGATTATTCAGTTTATAATCTTGACAGCAGCGAGCAATGTAGTTAGTTAGATTTTCTGTGTAATTGTTTAATAAGACTTAATCTTAATCTTATAATCATGATGATGATGATGATAATGTTCTGTTTTTTCAGTTTAGTAATTATTTTTTTTATCTTTCCACGCTATTTTTTTGCACGGAATTCGCTGGGATAAACCTGAGAATGTTTTTCAAAAGTTAGTAAAAAGTTGCGGGCCAAACTAAAGCTTTAAATGTTTAAAATATAAATGAAAAACTGACAACTATTTATTATTTAGTATTTAATTTTTTTAAACTTTAAACGTAGTAACACATTTCAGATGATCAAATTGATATATTCAAGATGCAATTTATTAGATTTATATTTTTAACTGAGCCCGATTTCTTCATCTTTGCTTAAGTGTTTCCATAATTTTTTGAAGAATATATTTATTGACTATCTTATTTATAGTTCATCTTTTAATTCTCAACCGTGAATAATATTGCTGACTGAAATTTGAAGCATTCTTTCATTAAATATATCTGTACAATAATTTCGGCATTAGCCTCCTTATAGCTTAACTTTCATAGCATTTGACAAATCTTAAGTCAAGTCTGACTAACTACAAGTTTAAGTTAAATCAATCAAATAATCCAATCAAATCCAATAAGCAGCTCAAGTTGATTTTTTTTTTTTAAGCAGGTTTTCAGCTTCTGCTGATGGGCGATTAAATGGATAAACTTGTAGCAAGGAGACAACGACAACATTGCCTCAGTTTGTTGCCATGTGACAGATGTGCAATTGTGTTGCCATTCAGTTGATTGTTGTGCCTGCCACGCCACGTTTATTTCCTCTCTCCTTGTCGTTGTTTGCTTCCATTCAATTGTCATTGCGAATGTCAATAAATTATTTATGCGTCACATTAATTGCCTCTGTGGCAGCGGCAACTTTGGCCACAATGTGTCTGTATGTAATTGCCTGTATATTTGTGTGTATGCGATTACTTATGCCAAATGGCAGTAAATTGAATTTCAATGTTTGCTGTGTACAAAAAACGCGCATTTATTAAACACGAGCCTGATTTATTATTTATTTTAATAATGTCTTGATTCCAACTAATTTCTCTCTCTCTTTCTCTGTTTCTCTCTTACAGGTGAGTGCACAATTATCAGATGCTCGTCAAATGCGTAATTTGAGTAAGTTTGCTCCTTCTGGTTGCCGCCAACGTTGTGCAAATTAGTTTAATTAAAAAACTTTTCCAATTTAAATTAGATTTTATTAGTGCAGAACTGCAGTTTTGGGTGGCCAACTAATATGCATAACTTGTAGTTGCTGTACTGCAACTTTTGACCAACTCGGTAGGGTTATAAAGAGGAATCAAATCATTCGCTAATTTATATACTCTTTTTAAATGGAAATGTTTTTATATTAAATCATTTGTCCCCAATTTAAATCAGCCAAAAAGATTACTTTTCATAAAAAAGCCTCAATTTTACTGTAATCGTGCTTACGGGGTATCTCTCAGTACATCAAAGTCAACTCTGAGTTGTTTTTTGTTTTGCTTTGGATCACAAACAACACATTTATATGCACCACACATATTCGTTATGTTTTTTTTCATTTTTTTGTATTTGTGCTCTGCATTAATGAAACATTTCCGAGAGTGCCGACAAACAGAATTCTCCCACCTCCCTCGACCTGCTCAATCCTGGCAAAGACCAAAAATTCCCATTGAAAATTGTGCGTTAGAAACAGAGAATTTTCCATGCAAATTGTAAAAGTTTTCGTATAAACCGCACACACAGATACGGATTCAGATACAGATACAGATACACGGCAGCCGCAAATTCTGTGCTCTGGTTGAAATAAACCGACAGCAAAACAACAACAACAACAACAGCTGAACAACAACAAATAAGTTCCTGTTTGCCTGTGGGCGACTATTCATATTTCGACATGTGAAGCATAGAGAAATTCACATAAAATTAAATTTCATATTTTTGGAATTTCGATTTCCATGAAATTGTTTGTTGTGTATTGATAACATAATAAATTTAATTTTTTTTTTTTTTGGGTTTGGCATTTTGTGGAAAATGTAATCCCCGAGCACATAAATGAATTCTGATAAAATTTCAATAAATGCATTTGCATAAATATTTGAAGTGTGATTTAAGGTTTCGGTTTTATGCAATAAAATCTGAATTTATTTAATGAATTTTCAATCAGTTGAATCGCAGTTGAAACTTAAGCTGAATGCTTATGTGTATAACGACAACATGTCAACAACATTCAAACTCGTTATAAAAACAACAACAAAAGCATATACAAAAACAAAAAATAAAGGTCTGGTTGCCTAGAAGTGGTCGTAATTATGACTCAATTGGTCAGAAAACATATTCGAGGCATTATTTGAATAACTTGGTAAATATTTGTTTACCTGTTTCGAGTCAAGTACAAATTGTTAAAAGCCAACACACACTCACATAAATCTGGGCAAGTAATATAAATCGCAATCAACACTCAAGACGACTGAAGTGCTATTGATACTCTACATAAGTTCGTAGCATTTTAGCTTTTTCATCAACTATACAATAAGCTCCCAAAATTTAGTTAATATTTTTTAAAGTCAAAATTAGATTTTCTTTCTGAATAAAAAAGTTTTTCAATAGTTATCAGGGTTATTTTCAAATAATATTATTTATACACAAATATATTTTAATGGATAGCTTTTAATGGGAGATTTTTAAATTTCATCAATTCCCTGGTCATCTTAAAATTTCATAAAATTAGTTGTTTAACCACAAATGCAAATTGAAAGTCAAATTTTCCTCAAAAATATATCTATTACTAGACTATTTATACGTTTTATGCTTTCCATTTTATTGTTGCTTATTTTCATTCCTTTTCTAGTCTGCGCATAAACAAAATAGCGCACGCACCGAAGTTTTGACACCATTTGCATTTATTTTGTAGCCAGTGTCTTTGTCGTAATAAAAAATAGCATAAAAATGAAAATAAACTGAATGCGAATTTCATTACTTTTGCCTTTGCCTTTGCCCATTCATCCAAAAAAATGTAACAACCACCCCCCATTTCCCATTTCCGCCCCCTTTTGACAACGACCCCAACGGGCACGTTCGCCAATGTTGTTGGATTTTTGCTCATTTTTCTGTTTTGCATGCGCGCTGGCCATAAAATTTATGACATTTCGCACATTTGGCATACAAAAATGAAATACACGCCAAAATAAGCAAATGGAAGGCAAAACCAACAAACTCTCACACACACACTCATAGAGACATACGCATACGCACATAAAGCTGTCAGAATTACGTGTGAAAAATGCGGGCAACGAGAGGAACGAAATGTAAATGTAAAAAAAATTAAACCAGCAAAAAAAACCATAAATAAATAAATCCAGAAAGCGAGTAATTTCAATGAAAATTTTCAAGCTGCAGGCGATTTCAAATACACTTTATTCCTTCTCTCGTTATTTGTATTAATGCTATCTTGCTCTGGCATGAATTTTATAAACAAACAAGTTAATTTGTTTCAACCCAAAAATACAAAATAAACAAATATTAATGAAAGCCACAAAATTTTTGATTGCACACCCCATAAATGTTGCGCCACTTGAGAACGAATCGATCGATTTAGTTTCCCCCAAAAAACCACAAAACTCTCACAATTCATAGCGCACACAAGCCAACATCCACACACAGTTCACACACAGTCCCCACACCGTCCCCACAATCCACAGTCAGCATCTAGTATTGAGTATAATTAACGGCACCCAAAGGCGGCGGCGAACATGTGTCAAATCGTATTACGTCGAGAGCTCAAAATGAAAATGCTTTAAGAGTTCTAAAAATATAACAATTTAGTATTATTTTGTACATCGAGAACGACTATAGAAATATCCTATACAAATATTTGAACTATTAAAAATCGGTGGGTTTCTACTGAAAATTTAAGCAACAAGCTTTTGAGATTTATAGAAAGCAATGCATCGCGAACGCGACAAAAATGTGGCTTGAAAATGTGGCGAGTAATTTGAAGAAAATACTTTTAAACCTCAATAAAATAATGTAGATTTTCATTTATAGAAATTATTTTGATGTATTACTATTATTTTATTTTTATAAGTGATTTGTAAGTCGACATCGCGAACGTGACAAAATTTCCACCTAGTTTGTGAATAGAATTTTTTCATCCAATTTTATTCGATATATCAAAAACAGCTTGAAAAACTTGTTTTTAATTAAACTTTCAATATATTTCTATGTAATAATAATAATAATTCATGTTACATTTTTACTATCTAACTTAGTGTGATTTTAGAAAACAATCTATTTAGAAAATGGACAAAAATATATAAAAAGTGAATTTATTCAAATGTCAAATCGGAATGCTTTTTCTAGTGAATTTCTTCTAGCGTATATGGATTCTATTCATTATTTTATATTCTAATCAAAAACTTGAATATATTTCTGGAAGAAAATTTCTCAAGATGTGAGTTTTTGATCAATTTTACATTTTTGGTCGCGGAGGACCTTCTTTGGAAATGTTTCTATAGGAAACCCTCTTTTATAAGAATCTTAAATTATCTTATATGATTAATTAGATTCTTCATTCAATTTACCTCATTTCCTTAGCGATGGGCCACGAGTCCCAGCTGCTTTCTCAGAATATTCTGATATAAATTTCTATTAAAAAGCCATCATATCTATATATGTATATGGTTGTATAGCTATATAAATAAAAAACACACACACTCAACGCACATCTATATGTGTATGCTCTTAAATGACAGCGCTGACATTTTCAACGCGTCGTATGCTTAATGTAATTTTTAAACTAAATAAATAATAAACGCGGCGGCGCTTTGCCAATGAATTTTGATTTTCAAGCGAAACATGAAATTTATCATGAGCGCACACACAAAAACTGTAAACATACAGATATAGACAAATATATTTGTAGATCTAACGTGTGTGTATATATATAGCTCGATGAGTTATGACGCTCGAGGCCGCAAATCAGAAAATGCCCTTGCAGAGGATGTTATAGATTTGTCTATAACTTTGCAACAGTTACAAAATTGACTGAAGAATACAAATATATAAAGGAGGGTATTAGCGATTCGGTTCGCTTGTCTTTAGCTTACTTTCTTATTATTATTTATTTGATTGTTATATTTGTTTTTACGCTTTTTTTGGCTTGTCTAATAAAATTAAATTTTATTGCTGCAAAATGCGGCAAAAAATTTTAGCTGCTACAAATTGAGGCAGCCTCTGACCACTTTGGGTAACAATGCTAAAGTATCTTTCACAATTTATTTGCCTTCTCTCTTCCTCTCTCTATCTGTTTCCCCTTTCTGACGCAGTTGAGAGACTCTTAAGCATTTGCATCGTCCGTTGGCTTTTTTAATTTATTTAAATTTAAATTTGTTTGCTTGTTGAGCTGACCATTTTATTTATAGACCCACTGTGTGTGTGTGTGTGTAAATGTTGTCAGTGCATATTTTTGGGGTCTTTTGTTTTGTGGGCTTGTTGTGTGTTTAATTAGCTGCCAAAAAAACAAAACAACTTGCTCGGAAATATTCAACTCGACTCGCACTCGGAAAGGCAAATAAATTAAAATCACATGAAAATTTGTTATGTGTTTGTCGCGTTTTGTTTCTTAGCGAATTCCGCGCATTTTCCACTCTGCCACATTTGCATACCACACTTGACATTTGTGTCCGCCCGCCCACCCAACGCCTCCCCTGTCTCTTCATTTAGTGTGGGCGTGGCGCAGTTGTTTGTTTTAGTCAAGAGGAAAAAATGAAAGAAAAATAGAAATATAAGCAAAGCCAGCTGGCAGAAGAAGCAGAAACAATGCTTGCACAACAGAAAGTTGCTACCAACTTACGCTGTTTGATGTGGCAGATGGTAAAATGGGAGGAGGTGGAGGAGTGTGTCATGGCGGTAGTCATCAACTGCTGTGGCACAAGCATGCGGCACACACACACACACACACACAGAGAAAGAAAACTTTGACTGTCAAGTCACAAGCCAAACATTTATCACTGCCAAACAATTTGTTTGCTTTTTATGCTCCGCAACAAAGTGTGTGTTAATACACACACACGCAGTCAAAGCCGCAGTTAATAGAAAACTGGGCTTAGTTAGCTGACCTTTCATTGACATTCTTTCAACTTAACTATGCAATATAGTTGGCTAGAAAATTTGAATCTATTTGTATTTAGTAACAGACACAAGCAATTTTTTGTTATATTATTTGCATGGAATGCAAGACAAATAATATTAAAAGACTTGTTGGAATGGTTAAGATGAAAAATAAATAAATTAAAAATCCAGGTTTTTATCTTCTTGGAAATAATTGCAATGCGAGCAAAACAAAATTGTCAAATACTCGTAAACTAAGATAAAGTTTTAAGGGTCGGAAAGATTTAGTGCTGCAATAAGAAGCAAGTATGTTATACCCTTTTTTAGCTCATATTATAAACTAGTGCTGCAATAAGAAGACAAGTATGTTATACCCTTTTTTAGCTCATATTATAAACTGGGAATGAAATATGCTGCCTAAACCAAACTGTAAACTGCATTGCATATCTTGGTTGAAGTCGTAGGTAATGTCTTAAGAATGTTGTTAAGGTTGCAGGCGCATTCTGATCAGGTTGCGTTACATTATACCCCACTTTAATAAGATTTTATGCTGCAGGGTATTTAAATAGAAGTGCGCACTTGGGTTGCTCTTGTTTTTCATTTCCCGCTGCTGCTTTTTTCTCTCACTTTACCCGGTCACAGAAAACTTTTCCCTTGAGTTCACTTATTTACTTCCTTCTGCCTGGCAACACAAAACTGAAGCACACTTCAATTCAATTTCGAACCCTGTACAGTGTGCACCCCTTCCTCTCTTCCTCTTGCTGTTGTTGTTGTTGCCAGCGTCAAATACTTTAGCCTCGTAAGCCTTTCGTTTCGGGGTGGCCAAAATCACAGAGAACTACTTCAAACAGTAAAAGAAAATTGCAAGCCAAAGTTTGCCAAGTTTTTTTCTTTTCGTTTTCCATTCTCCACGTTGCAAGCTTTTTATCGCTGGGGTTTTTTTTTACTCAATGTGTGTGGGTTGCTGGTGGCAGCAACAGCAGCAGCAGCAGCCTCCTGTAAGTTGCCACTTCAGTGTCGCAGTCGCAGTGGCAGTTTTGCCTTTGAGTTTGGCCCAAAAGTTATCCAAATGTTGGCACTCAGCCCAGGCGACAAGCAACATTGTTGACTGTCTGCATTTGTCGCAGTATAGCAGCAGCAGCTACAACAACAGCAACAACTGCAAACAGTTTCTGGATACGCCCACGCGTCACATGACATGCGACAACGACAACGACAATAGCAACAACATCTCTTTTTTTGGTTGCTGCTGCTTAATTTGATTTTCACAACTTGGCAACGACGAACACTGTTATTGTTGTTGTTGCTGTTGTTCTTGTTGCTGCTGCTGATGCTGATTTGCATATATTTAAACGTGTCGGAGTTGCAGACTAAAGTTTCTCTGTGGGCGTCAACTGATTGGAAGACGCAGGGCCAAAAGTAAAAGGCAAATGTTGCTGCCAGCAACAGCAGCAGCCACAACAACAACACTAGCAACGACAACAATCCTTCATTACAGTCTGAGGACTGAAGTTGTATTTGCAACAAGCTCTTGTCTTGCCACTGCCACACCAACTACCGCAAATAGCAGTCAAAAGTATTTGCTATGCATAGCACAGTATACTATACATCTATCTATCCCTTTAGTCATTGTTGTTGTGAGTTGTGCTGTGATGTGAGGCGTGTATTAGTAGATAGATACACAGACAGCACCACACATAGATACACACACACACACTCAAACATTCTCCGTCGCACTTAGAAAGACTTGAGCACCTCGAGAAGGAATTAGGCAAATGTCTCTGCATAAAACTTTCCTAAACATCCATCCACCTGAAATAATCTGAAAATCCCTTTGACACATGTCTACTCTTTTGGCCTCTCTATCTCTCTTTATCTTTCTCTAACTCAACTCTAACTATCTCTTTCTACCTGCCATTCTGTTTCTTTCTCACACTTGCAGTGCTTTTGCTCATTTAATTATTCAGCATAGTTTTGTGCTTTTAATTAACAAAATGCAGTGCAGGAATGCGTAAAACTTTGGCTCAAAAGCCACAGAAAGCATAGAATACACAAATGAGGGAAGTTGTTTTGGAATTTATTCAAGTTGTGGCATTCACTTTCAATAGATTTAATATTATTGCACATATTTTAGAAGATTTTGAATGGCATTCAAAATGGGAATCAGCTTAGAATTGGCTCGATTTATTTTACTGTAAAATGTATTCTTTTTATAAAGTTTTTAAGCTCTTTACTACAGCTACTTTTATAGTGCTGTTAGGGTGAAATTAACAGTAACTGTTAAGTCAGAACTAATGTTATCCTTGCAGCTACAGTTGATTAGCAGAGTTTAAGTTTGATGTTAAGCTTACATTGCAAATTTCTACTTCTGCTGTTTACGTTTTTAAAATTAACATATCTAACATGATTACTTCTATGTTAATGTTTCTTCAATTAATACATTTATCTTGCTTATTCCTGAACATACTTTTACTGACATTCATACTGTTATGTTACCCTCAAAATTATTGTTATTCTTTACTGCTACCGTTAATCAACACTGCTCAGTCAAAGCAATTCGTGCTTGTTATTCATCATAAAGGGTCAGTGTTATGTTTGTTGTTGACTGTCGACGGTTACCTTATTATCAGGCAGTCTAACACGACAAACTGCACCACAAAGAAGCTATTAAATATTTCATGTATGTATGTGTGTGTGTGTATCCATTGAGGTAATAAGTTGAAAATACTTTCAGTTAATTTGAGCTAAACATGCAATGTCATTTTGTTATAAATGTGGCTCCTGCTGTTGACGTTGTTGTTGCTCCATAAATTATTGAAAAACCACAAAGGGAAATGAAAATGTTTTCCACGCACACAGGTTAATTTGTTCAGTCAAACGCATTTGGGAATTGGTCGGGAGTAAAATCAACATTGTGTGTGGCCAAAAGTTGAAAAAAGTTAATAAAAAAAAGAGAAAAAGTTTGAAAATGTGTTTGCATACAACTTTGATATTTGATATTGACTGGAGCTGTGTGAGGAATAATGATGGGATTTAGAGAATTGTGCTTAAATCAGCAGAGCTTTAAATAAAATATTTATTATGAAGCGAATAAGCAAAATTGTTTGATTTTTATTAATTTTAAATTTTTAATATGGAAATTTATTTTAGGCACAACAAAATTTGTACACTGTTTATATGAATGAGGAAAAATTAGCTAATTTTATGCCTCACTTTAAAGTTTAAGACTATAATGTGACTTACCAACTAATTTTTTGTAAAGTAATAATTAAGTGTAATAACTGTTACTTGCCAGATTTGAAACTTTATGTATTTGATTAAAATTTGTATCTTTAATAGTTTTATTCGATTATAACTTAAAGATTTTCTAAATATTTTATCGATTTATTATAGTTGAAATTCATCATGCTCGATCGATACTTTCGTAGACCTTTTTATTGTTTAGACAACCTATGAGCCTCTTTAAAGTCTGTGCAGTGATTAAAGTGCGAGGCACGTGTGCGACTTTGTTCTACGACTTCTCTATGTGGGACTTTGTCTACTACTTGCATATGCGAGACACGAATGACTGCCTCCTGCCTCCTTGTCAGCTTCCCCGCTCCGTTCTCTCTCCAGCTGCTGCTGCTGCTGCTGTTGCCTGTTTTGAGGGTGGGTGCGATCGTCGTCAGTGGCACTCGTCACGTTTCATTTGTGTCGCCACGCGTGCGTTTATTTAACCACTTTAACCTGAACATGCACACAATGTGAAATTGTTGTTGCTGCTTTTGGGGTTGTCAGGCCAGGCTTAGGGCGTCACAGTGTCTGGCCCTTGCCCATGCCCAATGCCCATTATATTACACTTAAACTTCATTATGTCTTCCCTTCGGTTGCTCCTTCTTGTTGTTGTCGTTGTTGATTCATAAAAATTTAATTTCTTTGGCAGTCTGTCGACCACAGACACGTTTTGACCTCCCCCGCAACACACACTCCCCTTTGTTGCTGTTGCACGTACCGTTGATTTGGCAAACTCCCCGCCCGAATGACTTTATTAAAATTGACATTTAATTTATGCACTGTGCATAATTTAAGCACAAATTTCCATCAACTCATGCGACAACCTTTTAAAGTTCGTTATGTTTTTCTTTTATTTTGTACGTAAAAAGTCGGAGGCAAAAGAAGAGCGAGAAATATGTAGATATATGCGTCAGGACGACGTGGTTGCATAAATTCTGACAATGTCGAAACACACACACAGATACACACAGACACATACATGCCGCAGCGAAACAAAAGAGGTTGGAACATGCCACGCAAAGGTTTTCCTGTGGCAAAAACAATAAACAGAGCAAAGCAACGCCCAGCAATAGAGCAGGTCGGTGGGGGGAGGTGAGAAGGGGTTTCACTTTGTTGTTGCTGCGACACTGCGACAAAATCAACGTACGCCAGTGGTAAAAGGGTGGGCGTGTGTATATATGTGTGCATGTGTGTGTGTATGTGTGCGCCACAGGAAGCGCCACACAAGCTGGCAGGATATATTTTATATAAGGAACAGACACAGCACAGAAGCCAGAGGGATGGCACATGGGGTCATGAACAGAGGGATAAAGGGAGTGGAAGACAAAGAGAAAGAGAGGCAACCATTGTAAATTCCAGCTGGCATTGCACGATACGTTCACGTCCACATTCACGTTCCTTGCTCCTTCCCAACCGGATATGCCATGCAGGGAACTGAACGCGCATAAAAATATGGCCCTGGGTCGAGTTCGGGCCACGATCTGGGCAACGGCAGGATATGCTGCCTGTGCTGCGGTTGGTCTGCCCTGGGCCTGAGCCTGGACATGCTACAGTTCTACAGACGGCACAGTGCGACCAAAACCTGAAAATGTCTATAGATAAAGCTGAAAAAATGATTTTCAGACAATTAAAAAAAAATCTGTAAAGTAAATATTAAATATAGGAAACTAGAAAATTGCTAGAAAAATCAGGAAATTATTTTCAATCATAAAGGAAAAACCGTCGAAATAAAATTTCTTTATCAAAGAAATTAAAGCTAATCATTAAGTATACAAATCTTTGCAATAAATACCTAATAGATATGTACAATAATTTATATATTTTAGACAATCTATATTTTAAGTATAACAAGTCATAATCCTGCTTAATGTTTACATAAATATGTTTGTTCGCAATATAATATTTATTCTCCATCAAATAAATTAAAGATGGTCCAAAATAAAATTTCGAATATAAGTAATTAATAAAATCTATGAATATGTATTTTCAGTTTTTATTTATTTTCTTAACATGTTTTGCCTAATTTTGGCCACACTGTGCAGCGTTCATGTGTATTTCTTTCCTTCCAGCTGCCTTCCGGCTTCCTGTGCTAAGCTCTTGCCACCTACACAGCAGTAAACTCGCATTCAGACACACAGAACACACACAGAGCATACACAACGAAAGCCAAGCCATACACGTCGTATACGTAATGCCTGATAAAATGCGAAATGCGCGAATAAAACCAGCTTTCAGTGTGTTTGTTTATTTGTTTGTTTGCTTATTTGTGTGCATGCGAGTGTATGTTGTGTGTGTGTGCGTGTGTGTGTCTACTTTTGGCTGACAAGTCAAGCGGCAAATCAGCTTTAATATGACGCTTTTAGCTGCTTGTTTTGTTGCTGTCGCAGTTTGTCCTTATTTCTGCCTCGATTCCTTCTGTTGTCGCTTTTATTATGTGCATATTGCAAATTTACAATCACAAAATTTTAATTCAATTTGCGAAAAGTATAAACCGGAAATTGTTTATTTAAATTTAAATGAATGCTTCTTGCTGTTGCGACCTAATTGTTTCGACCCTTGCCCCTGCTCCGGTCACTGTCCCTTTCAACTGCTCCTTTTACTGATTTGCCTCGTGTTCCTATTCAGTTTTTGTCCTTTTTGCCAACTCAATTACTTTTTTGTTGTGTTGTTTGCTGTTTCTGTTGTTATTGTTTATCTATAATAGACATTCTCTGGGTTCTCCTCTCTCTCTCGCTGCGTCTCTCTTTTGTTGTAATTTTAATTAGTGCGCCTTTTATGTTTTTGCTGCTAATGACGACGACCCATTTCAATTTCTTTCATTCTCTGTAGCTAATAATAATGGTGATCATAATGATGATGATGATAATGATGAGGGCGTTAAGGTTGCAGCCCTCTTTTGTCCCAGTCCAGTTAATTACAGAGCCGAGCTAACTGAAATTAATACAACATTTTTCTCACTGTGCTTTTCATTTTCCCTTCGTTCTCCAAGTTCCCTCAACTGTAACTGCCACGCCAATTGGCAGCTTGTTGTCTTGCGTTGAGTTTTGTTTGTTGTAATTATTTTATTTTTTTATATTTTTTAATTTCATTTTTCTTTTTTGTTATATTTTTGTGTTAGCTCGTTTAGCAGACCAGTCATCTCGCTGTGCGATTGCCACGCCCCAAGCAGTAAGGGGCTGCCGCACGCTATTTTAATGACACGGCACTTAAAAATTTAATCGAGTAAACTGCATTGCTTTGGTTACTATATGGTATCAAAGCCCTTCTTCCTGCCACTTCAGTCTGCTGTCTCTCTCTCTCCCTCTCTGTGTTGCTTTCGTTTTTTATCAGTGATTGCATTGATTATTGTTTTCATGCATATTTTATTTATGTTGCTGTTGCCGTTACGTTAATTGCATGCAATACAAACATTTTCTACATCCACACATTTATGTTAATACCCTTTAAAGTTTTGGCACAGCTGCGCTATAGTAAAGTTTGATTTCTTAGACATGAGTATTGCAAAAAGAATTTAGCTACTTTTTTATAAATTAAAAATATAAAAGTTAGCTATTGAAAATATGACTTTCTTAATTAACATTTTGTAATTTAAAACGAGTAATAAAGATTTTTTTTCAATTTTGATGATAAAAACTAATTAACTGCTATGTTAGCTATTTATAACATTACATTAACAGCGTTCTTATTAACATTTTTTCTTTATGTTAAGCTAACACATCGTGATTAGTTTCGCTAATAACAGAGCTGCTTTTCGTAGGGTATATTAGGAGCTGAGTAGCCTCTTTGGTGCTTTTAACTGCATATTTTTAACCAGGGTTATTGTTGCAGTTGTCGTTGTTGCTGTTATTGTTTTTGTTGTTGTTGCTGTTGTCCGTAACAGGACATGCGGCCAGACAGAGGCGGCAACTTTGGCACGCAATGGAAAGCCGCAGGAGGCGGTCAGCGATGTGAATAAACATACACACATGTTTTTATACGCATACAGGGTATGTATGTATACCCTGTGTGTGTGTGTGTATAATGGGCGTGTTCCGGTTGCCGCAAAGCCCACAATTTAGAGGTGAGGTAAAATGACCAACGAACTGGCCAGTCAATTTGTTGTTGCTGTTGTCCATGTTGTTGTTGTTGTTGTTGTTGTTGTTTTTTCAGCTCAACGCTTAAAATAGTTTTCAAACATGAAAACAATGAGCGTCCATTGCTCGACAACAACACGGCAACAACAACAACAACGACTATTGCAACTTCATTGAATACAAAAACAAAGCGGCAAAAAATTACTTTTTATTATTGCTGCAGTTTTGTTGCTATTGTTGTTGTTGTTGTCGCTACTGTTGTTTTTATTGTTGTTGTTGTCGTTATTGTTGTTGTCGTTATTGTTGTTGCTTTAGCTGGTTGCCATTGCATTTCATGCCCCACGAAGCATGAAACAGCTCGCAAAATGTGCAACAACAAAAAACAAATGCAAAAAGCACAAATTAATGAAATAAATGAATGCGAACGAACGACATTCATAAATTTCAATTGCACATTTTCTTTAAAAGAAAAATCGCCACACTCTTTGCTTCTCCGCAATTTTTTTTTAAATTGTTTATTGAAATACTTGACATTAATTAACAGCAAATAAATAAAATGCTGCCTGCCACGCCCCTAAATGCCCACATAAATTATGATATACAATAGGATAAAAAAGGAAAAAATAAGATAGAAAACGAATACTTAATACCCTAGCTATTTAATCTTTATTTCTTTCACATTTTCTTTTATAAACTACACTTTGATTTCTCGACTTAAACTCAATTTAACATTGTTTCCTTATAGCCATGTTTAAAAAATATAAAAATACTTATGACTGCAAGTAAGCTTTATAAAAAAAATCCCACGATAAACTGCTTTCATAGCTTATATTAATCAAAGCAAATCAGAAAGTTATCCACACTGTTAATCGATTCTGACATCAGAAACACCGTCAAAAGAAAATGAATTTAGCTAGAAAATTTCGTAGCTTATATAAATTTGTGCCATAAATTATGACCAAGTGGCTGCTGTTAGAGAAATGGAAGTACATTAGTTTTACAAAATGCCAGAAAATTATTGGCACTTCATCATAGCACATTAATAATAATGATCATAATGATAATGATCATCATCATCATTTTTATTTGCTAATTTCAGCCAGCCGCAAAATGTGTCGAAAATATTTGGCAAGCTACAAATTTTGTACGTTGAATTCACGCCAAACGGATATAAATCTTGCATCAAGAATTCTTCCCAAGAATTGGCAGTCAACCAACAGAAGGCAGAAGGCAACGCCCACATCTGTTTAGAGAGAGGGGGTTGAATGGGACAGAGGGGTACATACTTACTTATCATTGCAAATGTGGGGCAACTTGGTTAGCCTGGTCAGTTTGTGACTTTATCTTCACTTGATCGAATCTTAAACTTATATACGGGATATATTAAATAAAGTAAAATTATGAACCAAATTACTATCTATTAATTTGCATCCCATTGTTCCTACAGCAGCTTTATGATATAGGAATGCTATACTGACCAAATTTGGTCAGGATGTAACGGGCAGTGCCAAACATATAATCTATGAGTTTGGTTGAGATATCTTAATTAACAAAAAAGTTTATAAACTAAGCACTTCCCTAAATATTGTACAACTTTACGGTCGAATTTCGCACAACGCCGTCTTAATTGTCTCAGCTTTGTTGTGTGAAAATTTCAGCTTTCTAGCTATAACCGTTTGACCAACACGTTGATATGCCAGTCAGTCAGTCAGTGAGTCTGGACAAAGAGTTTTATATATGTATGCATATAGATAATGTAACTGATCATCTAATTCATAATGAACGAGACAAATTTAAATTAATTATTAAAGCTCCTTCAACATATTACAAGTTGTTAGATTTCGATTACAATCCAATAATTTAACAATTATCGTGAACTCTTTAACTAAACGCTTTACAATGTGTGTTTACATTTCTCACACTATCCAACTGAACTCAAATATACATAGTGTATGTTCAATTAAAATTTCTGCGGATTTTGCTTTTGCTCTCTTGGTATTTCTTTTTTATTTGTTTGTTTCCAATTTAACGTGTGTTGCTTTTTTGCGCCTCAACGATTATTTCTGTATGCAAATGGAAACTGCGAAACTTCTTTGATCTTTTTGTAGCTGTTGATTGAACAACTTTTTATACACAACATGGGGATCAACTATACGAAATATGCGAATGAGAATATTGCGTTACGAATTTAAACAAATAGAATGAAAAATGTACATATATTAAAATGAAATCAAAATGTATAACGGAAGCACTCGTAAATTTGCTTGTCACTAGTTTTATTGCATGTACACAAATTATATTTATATAAAATACCAATGTTGCATTTATAAATTAATATATTTTTGCACATTGCCGGAATTTTAATTGCCGGAAAATTGCAAAAACTATAAAAAAAAAGTTGTTAATGGTTTTTATGCAAATTAGGGGCAGTAGGACAAAAAAAAAACACTAGTGAATATATTACAATAATATATTTAAATCTTTTTGAAGTATACAAAATATATGAAAAGCATATAATAAAATATTTAAATTTGAATGTAAATTTCTAAATAATTTGGCAAGCAATCACAGTGAATAAAGCAAATTGTTTGTATGCTTTATACTGTGTGATTGATAAGAGTGTTAAGCAGCTGCTGCTGTTTTCCTCACACCTCAGGCTGATTGATAAGGAGGTGGGGCAGTTCCCTAAACCTTTCCCCCTCACACCTAACATTTCTCACTCGTTTCGCGCAATTAAATTAACTCGCACCCAGTGAAACTGTCTTGTTGTGCTTATTCATTTGCCAAGCTAATTTGCTTAATCGAGCTAATCAATGTTGCTGTTGTTGTCGTTGTTGTTGCTGTTGGTGCTGTATCGTCATGTGTGTGTTGAAGGGGTAGAAGGGGTTAGCTGTGTGTAAAAGACAGCCAAAGGTGTGAGCTGTCTGTCGGAATGTCTGTCTGTCTGTCAATTGCTGTTGTTGGGAATTATAATAACAGCATTGGCTTATTGAGTATACAATTGAGCTCTTTGTTGGGAGCCCAAGCAGCTGTTGGCCTACCCTAACACAGGTATTACAAAGCACAGGTATAAGCACACACACACACACACTCACAGGCAGACAGACTGAGGGACAGACAGACAGACGGTCGGAAGAGGAGAGAGTGTGGCCGGTTCGGCCCTCGTCGCGTAGTCGTAAAATGCAAATTGCATGCAATCAACGCGTTTTTTCGTTTAATTATTATGAGAATTTTTCGCTGGCACGGAACGTGCCAAGTGCCCAGGCCAGCAACAACAACAACAGCAATGAGAATAGCATATGTGCAGGTTGTAGTTGTTGTACGTGTTGTTGTTGTTGTTGTTGTGTGTATATATTGGCCTTTGTCTGCGTTTGTCGTCCGTCGTCGTTGTCTGTGTTGTCTGTTGTTGTGTTGTGCGCCCCCTGAGGCTGCCATTTTCAATTAAATTACCCCGGCATTTTGGCGCAAATTGCCAGCTACATATATTTATCTATATATGTGTGTGTTTGTGTGTGTGTGTATGTCAGTGGGCAGTGTGAAATAAATTCCATACCTAATTAATTTGCATTATTTATGATGTACAAATGCAAACAACAAGAGCAATACTTAGAGGTGAGCAGTTAACCGAGAGCTTATATTAAGTAGTAGTAGCTGCAACTAAGTTTTAAAAGCTGGCTTTTGGGTGGCCCCAACAAATTAGCATACAAAGCACAGACACACACACACACACTTAAACACACACAAACATTCAATGCTTTGTGTTATTATATTGCCACGTGTTGTGCATGAATAAAAACAATTTGTTTTGAATTTATTTTGCAATTAATTTAAATTTAGTAGCCATTCATTCGTTCACTCATTCACTCCGTCAGTCAGTCATTCATTCAGCCATTCATTCATTAATTTTGTTGACAGTTTCAACATTTTATTGCGCTGAATATTTATTTTTGGTCAAAGCCAAAGACATTGAACTCAATGTGGGCGGCGGCTTTTAATAATATAAATATAAATATTAAAATCAACAAAAACAACACAAAACAACCAAAAATGAAACAATTTGCTGAGCAAAACGATTTCTGAAAATGGGGGCAATAAACAGCTAAGCAAATTATTATACACTGGCTATGCCTTATATGAAAATTATGAATAAAATAGGTAAAATGAGGAAATTTTATATATACATTTTTATCTTTTTTCAAACTTCTTGGAAACTTTTAATAACAAAAAAAAAAAACTTGTCATATTCAAAGGGTAAATATTGCTAGAAAAAATTATTTTTATTTATTTTATTTATTTTTATTTATTTAAAAAAAAAGCAAACATTGCTGCCTCTAATTAATACATAGATGAAACATGTTCAATAGATATTAATATTAATAATTACAATAGATATAACAATATTAAAAGTAGATATAAAGAAAAGAAAGCCTAAAAGAATTACAATTTTATTCTAATAACACCACCGACACGTTGGGGGAATTTTATTTGCCAGTCCGGCGAGCTATGCCCCTATTCACAGCCAAGGACTGTCAGTGGCGTTATTAGAGCCTAATTCTGGATAGAAAGAGAAGCAAAATAAAGTTAGGAAAAGAAAGAAGAATTAAAAAATAAAAAACATAAATAAAATAAAGTAAATAAAAATAATAATAATAAAATAAAATAAAAATAAATAGAATAGACTTAATATATAATTAAAGCTAGAGTAAGGATGAAAAATGCAACCCGATGGGGGAAGTTTGTTAGCCGGTCCGGCAAGCTATGCCCCTGGTCACAGCTGTGGTTGTTTGCAAGTTTCATAGGAAGTAGAAAAATATACAATGTATAGATAGAATAGAGAAGAGTATGAGAGAGAGTAATGAAATAAGATAAAGACAGAAATGTAAGTGAAAAACACTCAGTTAGAATCGGCCAGAAGCCAACCTGAGATGCTTAAAAAACTGTAGGGCTTAGGCAAAAAATATTATATTTTAGAGTGACCATCACTTTTTTAAATATGTCTGGAGAGACCAGAAAGTATTGTGAAGAATATTTTTACTTTTGAGTCAATAATATGAAATAACGCTAATTTGATTTCATATTGACATATTTGTTTAGAGTGACCATCACTCAGATATCAAGTCATTGAAGTAATACCGCTAATATTACTTCTACTAGAAAATTGTAATAGAAAAGGTGTCTTAGCGTTAATATGACTCAATCATTTAACTTTAATATCATCTAGTTTAGGGAATACCGCTAATGATAAAGTGCTCATTGGCTATCCCACTCGCTCATCTCTACTGCAATTTTAATTGCGAGATGTCCTGTGGCAAATGTGTTTTGTTTCTATGGCCCCCAAAATGATGGAAAATTGAAATTAGCAATTTGCTTGGCACATTAAATGCGTTGTGACATAATTGAATTATTAAGCGACAATGCAGAGAGAGGAACCGAGAGAGAGAAAGCAACACACACACAGAAGGACAGACAGCAGGAACAAAGGACTTAATGGAATTGCGTGCTCGATTTGGCCAAGAGAGAGAGACAGGTGGACAGTTGGCTGTGAAGTGAAGTGGAGCCTGGAGGCAAAATTTTCAACTCGTTGGAAATTGCATAATGCAATTTAACAGAGACGTAGAGGAATCGGATATAGTATGAGAGAAAGGGGAGTGAGAGATTGAAAGAGCTTTCAGGTAAAAGCTGCACATTCACATTCTCAATTTGCCAACCACAACAGACAGTCGGACAATCAGCAAATAGTCATTGTATGTAAGTGTGTGAGTGTGTGGGTGTGGGTGGGTGGGTTTGGGTGTAGGTGAGTGTGGTGTGTGGGTGGGTGTGGTTGTGGCTAAAGGATTTACGAACCATTCACAGCACTCGCTGCAGCAACAACAAACAATGAAAATGGCAAAATGCAAATATTGTTGTTGTTGTCGTTGTTGTTGTTGTTGTTGTTGTTGTTGTTGTTGTTGTTGTTGTTGTTGGTTGGTTGCCTGGTTGGCAGTTGGCAGCAAACTGCTTATGTATGCAGATCCATTGGGTCAAGTTAAATAAACGCAATAATAAAATTGTAGCATCGCCGCAAGGATCAGAAAAGTTGATTTGCAAACGCTGGGCAAACTGCTTAGTCCTTATCCAAACACATACATATATCCTAGCCACATTTCTCTATGAATAACCACACACATTGTATGCCAAATGACTATGTAAGTGTGTGTGTGTGTGTGTGTGTGCATATTTCATACAATGTACACATACAAACATTTTATACAGCTGGACAACAAGAGGCATTCAACTCTTTTGACAATTTCCTTTGAATTTATTGTTAGTGTAATTGGGCAAACGAATTGAAAAGGCAATACACACAAGCACACACACACACACTCACACATGACATTTTAATTAAACGAACAATATATGGTGAAATTCTCATTATACAGTCAAACATGCCCAACAAGAATACGAGCGTTTTAAATAGACAAACTAATTACGAGAATAATACATATAGATAGAAAGTGTTGATAAATAGCAACAGAAATTCAAGATTTATATTTATTAAACAGTTATTTCAATGCAGGGAACATACAAAAAATATATTTCATGATTATCTTAACTAAAATTTAAATTTTAAATTTAAATTTTAACTAAAGTTTGACATTCAAATTTCATAATTTGCTGTACTCATTTACTTTAGAACAATTTATGAAAGTTGAAAATGTTTTCTGTAAGTAAGGATACCCGTTACTTAATGCAATATAAATAAAATATATTTTATTTCATACCTTTAGGCACCTACATTTCTGAAAAAACTTAAATCAGCCATTACCACCTTTCTATTTGTCCGATCTGGTTAAGATTTAGTAGGATGATAGCTAATAATATTAGTTAACGTTTATTAGAAAAAGAAGCGTAAAATCTTAAAGCTCCTTCCTGTTACATATACATATATCAACGAATGCACAATACCCTTTTATTTATTTTTAAGTAACGGGTGCAAAAGTCCGACTATTGAGATGAGATGGTAAGGTGCTCGACAATTTCCAATTTTTTTAAAGTTTACATTAAAAACAAAAAAACGGTTGTGTTTATTAATTAAGTTTGATTTTAACAATCGGTATAGTTTAAATTTAAATTTAAAAATCGAGTTGCATTCATTGAAAGTCTTTGTGGGTTCAACAATTCAACAGCTTGTTCAGGTCACTTGCGGGCCTAAAAACAACAAGCAACAGCCAAAAACATTCAAAGCACTCCCACTCCCATCAACACCACCATCGCTCCACCGCACCACTCAGCAGCTGGTGTCATCCCTTTTGTGTGTGTGTGTGTGGAGCCCGTTGTGGCTCGTTATTGTCATTAGCATTATATGAAAGGTATGCATGAACAATGCTGGGTAATTATTGTTTTGGTGCCCTCTTTATGCCCCCTTACGGTCGGTCATGCAACAGTGCCGGTGGCAGGTAGAAGAGGCAGGAAGGGGGGTTGTAAAGAGGGAGGAAAGGACAGCAGGCAGATTGCGTGACTCGCGCACATTTGTTTTGTTTGCGGAAAGTAATTGCAAAAGTTGTTTCAATTTTCCAAGACGTTCAACGGGCTTAAGACAGAAGAGAAAGGCAGGAAGCAGGGGGGAAAAGAGCTGTGAAAGGAGTTTGGGGCAAATCGTTTTCTATGCATTTGAGGATTTGCATGAGAGAGAGAAAGATAGAGCAAGAGAAGAGGCACATAATTGACAGCGGCTTAATGCTTAAACTTTTTGGTCACCGCCAAAAGCAGCAACAGAAATGCAGCCATCCAGCAAACCACCCAAAAGCCACCACCCACCAGGGGCAGAGGCAGCGGCGGGGGGCAGAAAGAGGCAGAGGCAAGAGGCGTGGCAGCAACAGCATCAAAAACGCATTTCGCTTTCAGCAATTCCGTCGTTGGGCCAAAAAGTTTTGCCAAGTTGCTAACAAAAACATAAAAAGAAGCAACGAATGGGAAAGCGAGGGACAGCAGCAACAGGGGGTGGGATCTAAAGGGGTTGCCGAGTGTGTAGAAAAGAGATGGAAGAGTGGAAAGAGAAGAAACGGGGGAGTATTTGCCAGCGTTGTTTTTTGTGCTAGTTTCTTTTGCTGCTTTTGTTGAAATTACAAATTTTCCGACATTTTTTTCTACTTTTTCTTAAAATGTTTTACCCAGTTCTCCCTCTCTCTCTCTATGTGTGTATGTGTGTTGCATTTTTATGCAGCACATCCGGCGCAAAAAGCGCATGAAATGCAGAAAAAAAATAGTACAGCTGTTTTTTTTTTATTTTCTTTTTTCTGGTTTGTTTTATTATTATAATTTTCGGGGCGCGGAGACCAGAAACAGAAGCAAAAAACACACAGCAAAAGATGAAGCAGAAGCACAACAAGTCAGACAGTCTGCCAAAACGTCTGTCTGTCTTTCTGTCAGTTGGTTATTTTGCCAAAGTGCCAGTTGGTCAGTTAGAGAGCCCATGTTGCATGTTGACCATTCTAAAGGGTGATTCAAGGCATGAAAGCAGCAGAAAAATCGCCAACAGAATATATTAAAATAAATACAATCGAACTTTCATAGCTCGAACTTCTATTACTCGAATTTTCTTTAACTCGAACTAAATCGAGTGTAAATAACTACAAAAACAGAATTCTATAATTCAAAGTTTAGATAACTCAATCTTTTTCTTTGAATAATGGTGATTCGAGTTAGGGAGGTACGCCTGTATATATTTTGTAATTAAAAAAACTAATTTTATATTCTGTTATCAGAGAATAAAAGTTATGAAAAGACGCTAGCAACAGCGTGATGATTAGAAGCTGCAGTCAATCTCATAATTTAAATATCAGAATATCATACTCAGAAATATCTTTAGCATAACATTATATTTTAGGCAAAATCGAACTTAACACAGTATTATAAACAACCAGGTAAAGCTGACAGTAACAGTACATTTAACATAGCAGCATAATATGGCTAACATTATGTTATATACAACGGTGGCCAAAAGTATTTTGACTACCTTTAAAGTTAGTTCTAGCCAAATTGTGAGCTTACTTCATGAAAAGTTTGGTATCAATGGAAAGGTCTTTTGAATTCCTTTCGAATGATGTAGTACTTTCCTTAACCCATTAAGTACCCATTGAAATTTTCGAATATTTGTAAACGTCAACTTTTTCAACTTTTTTTCTCGATTTTTTAAAAAAAATGTTTTGATGCAGAAAGTTTCTTTAAACAATTTAATTAGTAACTGCAAAAAAATTTTTTCAAATATCTCTTCGCTAGTATTTTTTATAATTTTTTGAAAATGGCGAAAAAGGCACTTTTTGCATGAAAATGAGGAAAAAGTGCCTTTTTCGCCATTTTCAAAAAATTATAAAAAATACTAGCAAAGAGATATTTGAAAAATTTTTTTTGCAGTTACTAATTAAATTGTTTAAAGAAACTTTCTGCATCAAAACATTTTTTTTAAAAAATCGAGAAAAAAAGTTGAAAAAGTTGACGTTTACAAATATTCGAAAATTTCAATGGGTACTTAATGGGTTAAGAAAAGTACTACATCATTCGAGAGGAATTCAAAAGACCTTTCCATTGATACCAAACTTTCCATGAAGTAAGCTCACAATTTGGCTAGAACTAACTTTAAAGGTAGTCAAAATACTATTGGCCACCGCTGTATAAGTAGCTGAACATTAAACTGTTTCGATACAACTGTTATCATAACATTAATTTATTTACCGAATTCTGTTTGTCTTTAAATTTAACGTAACAGCCCACTTAACATTTAACTTAACATCCTGTTGTATATTATCAGCATTATATTAAAATCATCAGCAAGACATTTGACAACATTTTAATGTAGCTAATAGCCTGATAATTTCTGTCTGCTATTTAACTAAACAAATCAATTTAATAGCAACCTTAAATTCATATATATTTCTGTTCTGGTCGTTCTTTATATTTTCGCAGACTGAATCACCCCAATGAAAATCCAACGGGGTTTTTGTTTAGTTTTTGCAGATTGTCTTACGTTTTGTGCTTGTTCCGCCTGCAAAAAAGAAGAAAGGAATAGAAAAAAGAAGGAATGGGAATGAAGACTACGGGCAAACAGAAAAATTCACAAAAAGCACAAAATGTTAAATGTTTTATGTCAGTTTGGTGCGTTGGGCGTGGGCGTGGCTGTTGGCCCTCCCCTCGAGCTGCAGTCCTTTTCAAAAGTTTAGTGCAATTCTCATTTTAAAGTGCACCAAACTGACGCTATGGGAATTTAATGCCACATTTATTTGCTTTCATTTGAATGTGCGTCATTTTTATTCGTTCACTTGACGGGAAATTAAATTGGCAACACGAAATGCAAACAATTCATTTGGCAAAATATTTATATAAATAAGCCCATATACAATTATAATATTTAAATATGCAATATGCCAATTAGAATTCATTAATAATAATCATTGTTTCTCTCTCTCTATCGTTGCAGGTTCGTATTTAATTGAATCACACGTCCCTCAGTCGTACCCCCCCCCCCCCACCTTGTTGAATTGTAAGTAAATGAGATTATATTTTGTCCTCTGCATATCAATTTAAATCACAATCAATATCAACCCAATGCTTTGTTGCACAAATTATAACATACACAATTGATAGATACATGAATATGCACATCTGTATCTGTATTTGAGCTTATGTATTATTTAATTGGCAACTGACAGTTTGCAAAATTTGTGTCTGGCTCAAGGGATTGAAAGGGGATTAAACAAAGTAACTTAATTAAAGCTAGCTTATGGACTATTTGTTAACCAACAGAATGTGTAAAACAGATAAGAGATCTGTTATGTCTTGATTATCCATATATTTGTTTTAACCCTCTAACACGTAAGCATGTCTCAAGACACTTATCCGTTAAATCGCAATAACTAAAAAAGTAATCCGTTTTTTAACAAGAAAATATTTTTTAACTGTTGCTAATAAACACAGCTTGACATTTGCAACATGCTTTAAAGCACTCGGAAGCTTTTAATGGTGTTTTTTTTTGATTAAGACATGCCATGTGTTTTTTCCGTTTTTCTTTCGCGAAAAATCTCGGGAGGGTCAATTTCAATCTGCTCTTATTCTGTACACACAACAAAATCTATTTGGTTGGTGTTACATAGCAATAGATAAATAACAAATCTAAGATGTAAAAATATTTTCAACCGTCTTTTTTCACTGATAGCCCCAAATGAGCCTTGAGTCACTTTTCACATTTTGTCACCTTACAGGTGAACGAAGCCTTGTACACCTTTTCTGAGCTCATTTTTGAATTCAGAGGCCCAAGTTCATCTTAGAAAAAATAACTTGACTTCTGTTTCTTCATTATTTTAAAAGATAGCCTTAAAAGGTTAATTTTTAAAAAAATTTCGGTAAAATTCTAATAACTTTGCCATAACTTTGCCATTTCTATGCACAATGTTATTTCAATCAGAATTTGACCGTTGAATCGATTCTGATTAGTTTTCTTCTCATTTGCATTCCTAAAATTTTGTTTTAAAATTTAAAATTAATTTAGGATAAATGTGTAGCAATTCTTGTTTTATTCATATAATACAATTTTCGCAAATAATAGTTAAATGTTAAGTTTAGAGGTCAACTTTACATTGATTTTCCCTTTGTTCAAGCTTAATCAGTAATAATATAGCCAAGTTTTATTGGCAGCTTGGGAAGCTGTTCAATTGGCTGGGACTTGCCTTTTTTTTATACAATCTACAGTCAATTACTTTCCCATTCTCAATGCCATTTAAATTAACAAAGTAGCGAACTTTCACCCGAACAACAACAACGACAGCAACAGCAATAGCGACAACAACAACGACAGCGAACAGCAAACGGCAGCAACAACAAATGGCAGCAAAGCATTTGGCAAATTGAAATCAAATCGATATCGAATCAAATTGAAATCTCACCACAGGCCACAAAAGCATTCGATAGACGACGACGACAACGACAACGACGACGGCGACGGCGACCGCAAACAAATGCCAATAAAAAACGTGGCCATAGATTTTGTGTCTCTGAGTTTGGCTGGCGCTGCTCCAGAAATCTGTCCACTACTGAGCAGCCCATTGGCCCCCTATCTATCGTTGTGTTTCTCTCTGCTCACCACTCACCTCTTTTCCTCTTCGGTTCAAAGCAATCCGAAAGTGCGCCAAGGCATCTAAGCGATACATAATAACCAAAAAAATAAAAAAGAGGCAGAGACTGTGCCAAGATAAAATATGATTGAATGCATTTGCCTGGCGCTGTCTGCTGCTTTTCCGCTTTCCCCCTCGAACAGTCACAGATAGTTTCCGCCCAGTCCGCCCCCACCCCCCCTTATGTTGCTGCTGTTGCTGTAGCTGCTGCTGTTGTCTGATTAACATAAATCGTGCTGCTGCTGCTGCTGTTGCTGTTGCCTCCGTCTATATCTTATTTCGATTTTTGCACAGCATTTATTGTTGTTTTCTTTTTCACTCGCTCTTTCGAGTTTATGCAAAAAGCAACAGCGCAAAAAATTGAATTGAAATGAACAAAACAGCGCAGCAAAAAAAACTGAAAGGCAAGAAAGAAGAAAAAAATAAAATACTGAAATAAAATGCAAACGAAGCTGGCAGCAGCAGCAGCAACAGCAGCAGCAGGGCGCAGGAAACATTATTCCAATGGAGAAGAGATAGGAAAGAGGAGGGCAGCTGCAGGGGGTGTCAGGCAGTCAAACAGTCCGACTGTCCGACAGTCCGACAGACCGACAGTGAGGCAGTCAGCCAGGAGCAACACATCAGCACCGCCTGCTGACTTTTATGTGCAATCGTCTTAACTCCCAACTCTGATGTTGCTGCTGCCGTTGCCGTTGCTGTTGCTGTTGCTGATGAGCATGAGAATGATGTTGCTATCTGTAGCTGTCTGCCCTCCGCTCTGCATCTGGCATCTGGCCCCATCGGCACTGTGTTGACCAGCTTTATTGTTGGCTCGCTTAAAATTCCAAACAGCAAATTGCAACTGCCAACAATTTCGAGGCTATCAGTGGCACAGCATCAACTCTCGACGCTGCTGGTGGCTGCTGCTGTTGTTGCTGCTGCTGCTGTTGTTGCTGCTGTTGCTCCTGGTGGCTGACTGCTTGCCTCCTTGGCTGCTGCTGCTGTCAGTAATTTTATGCAAGATGCTATCGCCCAGCACACCTCAACACGATGTGCTGCAGCGAGGAGACGTGAGGAAGAGCCAAAAGCAGAGGTGAAGAAGGAGAAATGCATGTAAGCCATTTCACTTGGCATGACAAACAGCTTCGACTTTGGCTTGTCTCTTTTGAATGGAATGGCATGGAAATGAAATGGAATGGAATGGAATTCAATGTCCAACAGCATCTCAGAGGCTTGGCAAATCCCAGTTGTCCTATGGACACAGCTCGATGCTAACAATGGTTATGGGCCGTGATGTGAATACATCAAATTGATATTACCAGTTGTATTAAAATCAATTCGTGCTTTTAGCAACAAGTCGTCCTAATTTTATGTAGCGAATACAAGTTAGCAAGATTAGAGCTTTAATGTGCTTTGAAAGCTTTTGTAAGACTACCCTTTTTATACTATAATGCAGACAAGAAAATTAAATTAAATTAAAGAGCTGTCTAAGATAAAAAATTTTACAAATTAAAAAAGCCAGACAAAAATGGTAAACATTTTATAGCTGTGTGCTTTAATGTGCTTTTTTTAAATCTTACGAGATTTTTACCAAGCAAATCAGTCAACATGCATTGATTTAGAAAGAACTGCAAGTGTTTAAATGTTTGTTACTGGGAATTTTATGTTCATTCCTAGAGCAAGACTAACAAATGTGCTTTAAAAGCTCTTTTAAATCATTAAAAACATTAAAAGCTGTTTATGTTTCAGGGTAGGAAATGAAATTTTTGATTGCTGGAAATTACCGTAAAGACATCTTCAAATTAAATAACAAAGATCTTACTTTAATCCAATATAAAAAGAAGCTTTCGCCCATCTCTGAAGCTACTTTGTCATCCCTAAGCTGCATGCTGTTGTTGTTGTTGCCTCTTTTGTCTGCCTCGCAGCAAGACTTGTTTAGCTTGTTGCCTGCTGTCTTGGTTGTTGTTGTTGCTGTTGTTGTTGCTGCTGCTGTTGCAGTTATTGCCATTGTATATATCTCTGATGCCTTTCAAGTGCCAATTGTGCGACTTGTGGCCCGAAGCTTTTTCTCTTCTCTTCTCTTTTTTTCTCGCTTGCTGTTGCTGCCGTTTAGACAAACTGAATGCTTATTTAATTTAAGGTGGGAATGTGATGTGCATGCCTTTCATGCAAATTAAGTTGATAATAAATACTCGTAGTTGCCACACACACACACTCTCACACACACACAAGCAGTTGCCCTTTGTGTTGTTGCTGTTGCTATTCAAGTGTTAATTATTGTCGGCAGCTTCAAAAAGCGGTGAGAGCAAATTTTTTTTTCGCTTTTGTTGATGTCGTTTATGAAAGTATTTTATATATTTAATAATTGCATGATGCGATGACAGCGGCAGCAACAACAACAACAACAATGTTGACGAGGGACTGTGTCAAGTTTAATCAAAATAATATAACAACATCAGTGAATGCCACAACAACAACTGAGTCCCAGTGTAATTCACGATTTCCTGCTATAATTGAAAATATATTTCAACGAGCAAAGCTTGGCACAAGAACAAGTTGCTGCCGTGCAGCAGCAACAGCAGCAGCAATAGCAAAAGCAACAGCAGCAACATCAGGCAGTGCATTAATTATTCATGAGTTGTCGCGCATTGGCCAGCAGCAACAGTGACAGGCAGCAGCCACCAGCAGCAGCAGCAGCAGAAAAAAAAACAACAGCAGCAGAAGTAGAAGCAACAACTACTCGCTAACTGGCAACATAATTATTCATGCGAGCTTATCGCCAGTAAGGTAGGCAACACCATTTTAACCACAAGCGGATTATAATTATCAGTAGTTGCCATCAGGCGAAAAGCAACAAGCACACACTCTCACACACACACACACACACAGCTGACAGCAGCAACATGTTGCTGGCAATTGCAATGCTTCAGTGCTTAGTCCACAACGATGATTATGATGCTGATGATGATGATGATGATCATGACGTTGATTATAATGGCAAAGGCGCAACAACAAATATAATTACACAACAACAACAACAACTAGGACTGAGAGACAGACAGCTGCTTTAATTGATGTTGATTGCTATCAGCAACATTTCGCTGTTGTTGCTGTCGCAGTTGCTGTTGTTGTTGCTGCTTTGGCTCGCATGTTGAGGCACCTCAATTAGAATTCTTTTCTTCACCGTTGTCCCTGCTTTCGATTGCTTTTTTTTGAGTTTTTTTGTTTTGTTTTATTTGTTTTGGGTTTGTTGTAACCTCAAACAAAATGTTGCATGTCAAAGTCGCGTTAAACTGTTGCAAATTATGGATTAGAAAAAAATGTTGCTACTTAAATAATAACTAAATCGAAAGCGAAACATACACAAAACGTTGTCAAGATGATTGCTACACCCCTTGACCTCCCGACCCCTCGACCACCCGCCGCCAACTCTTGAGCGCCTTGACACGCCCAACACTCTGGTTGCATGCAACCAAACAAAATTTACTTGCAATGAGATGGAAAAAAAAACCTGCAACTGATTTGCATAAACAAGCTTAGAAAGGTTGTAAATAAAACAAAACGAATATATTTTGTTAGTTTTCACTCTTTACCAGAAAATGCAAATACGATTTATGAATTAAAAAAATCAATCTTCTAAAAAATAGTCCAAATAAATACAAATTAATTTAAACTCATTTTTAGATCAAAATAGAACAAAATATAAATTAACAATTGAATTTTCTTTTTTTTTAAATTTTTTATATTAAACTCATTTTTAGATCAAAATAGAACAAAATATAAATTAACAATTGAATTTTCTTTTTTTTTAAATTTTTTATATTAAACTCATTTTTAGATCAAAATAGAACAAAATATAAATTAACAATTGAATTTTGTTTTTTTTTAAATTTTTTATATTAAAAATTACTCTGATTTTCCATTTTTATTATGAGTATCAATAAAAAAATAAGAGTTATATTTCGAATTTTTTGTTTTTAAGTCAATTAATTAATTTTTATTTTATAATAAATATTTTAAATATTTTAATTATCAAAAAGTTTTGAATTAATAAAAAGTTTATATGTATTTTATCCCTGTACAATTTGCAACAAATCTTCATTTCTAATTAATAAAAATATAGTAATGTTGTGTTAAATTAACAGCAACTGTTAACTCTCTGTTAAGCAGCGCATTATTTTGACTACTTTACAACACTCATCGATTTGCTCAATTGAAAACTTTGTTCTACTTTGCGTTCAATAATTTGCGTCAAAACGAAACGAGTGTGCCGAAAAATCGTATAACGGCATTAGATGTACATATGTACACAATAAATCTCTGTAGAGGCATTTTTATTGCTACTTTGTGCATACTGTATTTTATGTGGATTTGTAATTTTGCGAGCCATTTGAGTTTTATAGCTACCGCTGCAAGAGCAGTTAATAGAAATGGAATCAAGTTGTTGTTGTTGATGTTGTTGTTGTTGTGGTTGTTGTTGTTGTTGTTGTTGACAGTGCTGCTGGGCAATTGCTTAGTAGTTGACAGTTGTTGTAGTTGTTGCTTTTTTTAGCACATGCTCATATTGCTTGGCATGGTTTATGGCTGTTGCATTTGTTGGCTCACGGTTTAAGCCAAACGTAAATCGTATGTATTTATTCGTATTGGGCAACATGTTTAACTTCATTTATATGTTTAGCACGTGCAGTACTCTTGGCCCATTGGGTTTTTTATTGTTAATTTGCAAATGAACTTACTTAAGCCGTCATGCATTTAATTAGTTATAAATATGTATGTATAAATAAAACAAAAAATATATAAATAAATGCAATAATTTCATTTTTATTAAAATTACAAAAGGCAACGTTGACAGGCAGGCGGACAGATAAATCATTGCTGCTGTCGCACTATGTCTGCAGCTTCTGTGCTACGATTTGTGCACAGTTTAAGCTTTTAAATTTTAATTAACATTTGAATTGTGCGGCCCTCGGGGGCAACAACAACGAGCGAACAAAGTGAAAATGCGCCATGCTCTTCAACTCCACGCTCCACGCTCTTTACACTCCACTTTTTCAAACATAGCTCTCCCGCTGCACTTGCTCTCCCGCTAAAGAGCGAGCGACAGCAGGAGCAGCCATGTTTGTTTATGGCGCTCACAGCGCGTTCAAGCGAGACAGCAATGGTGCTGCTGCTTTTGGACTCTGCGACTGCGACTGCGCTGCGCATGCAGAAAAAGAAGTAGTGGAAGAAGGCAACAACAACGAGTAGTGGAGTAGTTTTTATTTAGTTGTTGTTGTTGTTGCTGCTGCCTTTTGCTTTGGGGCCTTGCCTTGCCTCTTAAATGTTTAAACGATTAAGTCGAATTTTAATTTAGCCGCAAAACATAACACGATTTCACACACACACACACACACACACATAGACTAAGACACACAACAGTTTGTAGCCTCCGGGCGCGGGACTAAACTAACAGAAATGTAAAGCAGGCAATAAAGTGGCAACATGCTGACTTTGCCATAACTAACCGAAACAGTTGGGGGCGTTCGGTTGCCACCGTCTCCCCTCTCTTCCTCTCTTTCCCCTTCTCCGTCGCAATCTTTGCTGTTGCTGTCTCTGCGCCTAAGTGGATGAATGAATAAACGAGCGTCGTTTGGGCCAACTGGGCATCCGAGAGACAGCGCTATGAATTGGCTCTGGGCCCGGTTTGAGACTTGGGCATTGAGACCCTGGCGTTGCTGAGGCTCATTAATGCTTAAAGTGTTTTATGATATGCATAATTGCTTGTACAGATAATAAAGTTTTGCTGCTCGAGCAAACTTGCCTTCTCCCTCTTGACGAAGAAGTAGAAGAAGAGTACACCCTCTCAGTGTCCATTCACTTAATTAAAATGCAAATGAAAATTCTTCAAATTGCTAGAAATGAAAGCCAAACAAACGTGTGCATTCTTGAGGGTCCATAAATGGGTGTGAAGGGGAGCAACAACTAGTGTGTGCGAGTTGGAGCGAGACAGAGGGTGGACAGTTGGCGAACATGATGATGACATGTTTGCTTCCATTCCCCTCTCCCGCTACCAAGCACACACGAACAGGCGGCGCTGCTGTTCGTTTTGTAGTTGTTTTTGCTGTTCGGTTGTTCTTCCATTGTCTTTGTTGCTGTTGTTGTAGCGCCTGTTTGGATACAGCTACCGAGTTTACGACGCGTGAACGGCAACTCATCCGCACAAAAGAGGCGACAAAATACACGAGGGAGAACCGACGGACGACGCAGTCGAGCCGAGCCTTAACTTGAGGGGAGCCAGCATACACACACACACACACACTCGCACTCATACAACTATACACGCTCTTACACTCAGGGGAGCTACATTGATCTTGCGTTTGCTTCTCCCTTCTCTTTCCTCTGCTCTGCTCTGCTCAGCTCGCTACCTTTTTTATTGTATTGTAGTGAGGCATATTTCCAGTGAATTTTTCGATGATATCTCTGAATGTTAACATTCACAAAAGCGTAAAGATTGTTGCCCCTGCTGGTTTTCTCCCCTCGGCTGAGTTTACGCACACGCATACATACATATATACGTGCATTCATATATTGAACCTTTTTTATAGGCACTTTTAGTGTCGGACTCGAGTCTGTTGTTCGGGTCTTTGGACCCTTTTTTCGGCATCCATGTGTCGCTTGTGAGTGTGTGTGTGTGTGTGTATGTGTGTTAAGTGAAATTCTTTTGTGTCGACAAGCGAAAATAAAATTCACACAGTGCGAAACGTGTCCAATATAAAAGCGAGAGACAAAATAAGAAGAGCACAAAATAAAACCCAGTCGCATACACAATGGAAACAAGCTGGAACTGGAACCTCCTCACGATGCGATGATGATGCCGCCTCACCTCGCCTCTTCTCACCTCAACTCAACTCACCTCTCCTCTCTCTTTCTCTACCTGAGCCAATCTGTGTGAGCGGTCATTGAAAAAAGGTGCAAAGGCAGCAGCAGCAGCGATAACAACAACAACAAAAACAACAGCAAAGCATTAAGTGAGTGAGTGAGAACAGCAACAACAACAGCAACAACAACAAATGTATACAGAATACACTCAATGACAAGCTGCTCGGCAATTTGACATAATTTATACGTCAAATTACTGCAAATTGATGCTAAATGGCTTCAAATTGAATTGACGGGCGCATAGGAGAGACAGGGACAGAAACAGCGGCCGAACGAGAGATGAAGCAGAATAAAAACGGCAACAAAACAAAAGCAGAAATACAACAACAACAAAATCGGCAATGTAGCGCCCTCTGGCAGGCAAGGCGACAACAACAACAGCAACAACAACAACAGCAGCAATCAGCACGTCGGCGTTTTGCGCACTCAAACGAAAACATTTTCAGTTTTCTGTGGGGCGTCATTGTTGTAGTTGCTGTTGTTACCACTTCATAGCCATACAGGCAAGGGGGGAGGACACACCTTTCGCCTCACTTTAAAAAACTCGACTGAACTCAACTCCACTCCACTCAACTCAACTCAACTCAACTGAGCTGCTTAACTGCCTGACTTTGTCTGCCTTGCAGAATTCGTGGCAACAAAAAAAATAAAAAAAGTAAAATAAAATAAAAAAGGAAAAACCAGAAGAGCGCAACTTATCTTGACAGCCGCCAGAGTGCGCTGCACCTCAGCACTTTGTAATGATGATTGCCCCCAACGGCAACAACAACAACAGCAGCAACAACAGCAACAACAACAACGACAATTGCAACACATGAACTTCAATTGTCGATCTGTGTGCGAAACAATGGAAAAATCTCTACAAATTTGATTTATCTAAAGATCAAACTTACATTGTACATTACATTGTTTACTAGATGTTACTTTTTTTTTTTGTTAGTCATTTTGTGCTAAAAAGTAGTAGGTTGTAAAAAAAAGTAATAAAACAGAAAGGCTACTAAATTACTTGAATTTATATTAGTTTGGAATTTTGTTGTCTTTAAACTTTAACAAGACTTAACAAAACTAGCTTATTTAAAATTTATTTGACTTTTAATTTTGCCTTTGACCGTTAACTGAAAAAAGTACTAAAACTTTTGAATTTTCTCTACTATCTTTGCAGGTTGGTATTTTTATGGCATTTAAATAACAAGAAGAAAACGAAGAAGGAGAAAAGGAGGAAAAACAACGAGTCAATTGTCTGCTTGCCAGTGGAGGCACTCGACACCGCCTTTCACACCTCCACAGTCACACACACTTACACACATACACCCACTCACACACGAGGTAAAAGGAAAATCAATTTTCAGCGTAAAGCGCAAAAGATACAGTGAAAGAGGAAGGGAGAAATAAAAAAATATAAAGAAAGAAAGAAAGCAATGAAATGTGCATGGCCATAAAATGCAACTGTCAACGAAAACTTTGTTGTTGAACAATTTGTTGTTGCTGTTGTTGCTGCAGTTGCAACAACATGAAAATGGCTTGCAGCAGCGTTGGCAAAATATTGAATTCAATTTAAAGCGCAAAAGGCGTTCATAAATCTCCACAATGTGAAGAGGAGAAAGGCTGAAAGCAACTGGGCAACCAAGTGGCAACAACCACAGCAACAACAACAACAACGACCACAACAAGCTGCAACCAAAGTGAAAGAGTCGAAAAGAGCTGCAAAACTCTTTTAGCCAGATTATGGGTATGGTTATGGTTATGCTGGGTTGGCTCATTGCCTTGATTACGGTCAAGGAGCAGAAAAGAAAAAAGGGAAAAAAATTGGCAAAGAAAAAGGCGGAAAAATTTTAAATTAAAATGCAATTAAGCTGGCAGATTTCAAAGTCTGTTACAGTTGCTGGTAGCATTTGTGGCTTAAACGGCTCGAGAATTATAAGCACATACAAAAAGTGAGAAAATTACAATTTTAGGGTCTCTTTTGATTTCATAAAATTCAAAGTAAATTAACTATTTCAGCGACTTAATTGAAAATTAATTGCTAGTGGCAAGTGTGGCAAATCCGCTTGAGCTGCAACACACACACACTCACATAGTCCACACACATTCACTGGCAAGTCCATAAATTTATGGGCGCCCCATCATAAATTAGCGTAGAAAATTTGCGTGTCGCCAGTGCCAGAAAAACTTGTCGCAGTTTGATTGCTGCTTGCTTGCCCCAAAACGGGGGGCGACGCCAAGGGGCGCTATGCAAATCTTGACTAGTAGCTGCCACAGCGGCAACGAAATGAACGTTGCCAGTTTTGCCCATGCTGCTGTGCTGCATTCCCCCCTTGATGCCCCTTGCGGCTGTCTTCAACTTGGAAATTGTTCAACTTCATCAGCCAAAGCAACTGAATGTATTATAGTCTATACTGTGTGTCGTTTGTGTGTGTGTGTGTTGTGTGGCAAGTCTGCCAACGTCTGGGCAGCTTCTTCACTTGGTCTGCTTGCCTGCCTCGTCTGGCTTTTGTGCCCTTTTTGCAACATAAAACCAAAAGTATGCTGCAGCCAAAAGGCCCCGAGGATACAAACCAAGCACTTCAACAGAACGACGAGTGCCATGATGGGGGGCATCATGTGGCAGGGCAGGGCAAGAGCAGGGACAGGGGCAGTGGCACGGCAAGGGGAATGAAGGAAACGAACCAAATTGTGTAGAACTGAATGGAACAAGTAAAAACACTTTAGGCATTTCCAACTCTGGGATACCCAGCGAAAGGAATCTGTAAAGAATTCATGACTAACAACATGAGAATGTTGATTTTTTTGTACAGCTTTTTTTATTTGTTTCTAAGGCTTATCAGATTTTAATTAAAATAAAGCTTAGATACTAATGCGAACTAAGAGCTAACTGAGCTATCAGATTTATACTCATGGCCAAAATACTAAGTACATACGATTTTAAGCATATCAAATAAAATTGCTTTTTATTTTATAGGCTTTTAGATATAGTAGTGTTTAAAACTAAAGAAAATGTGGTAGAGCATAAAAATTAAAGATTAAAAACACATTAATTTTCATATTAACAGCTAAATTTTAAGCAATTTATTGTGTAATTAATAGTCTAAAAAAAGCAAGTGAACAAAAATTATTACCTATTTTAAATGAAAACTAAAACTAAGATTTTAAATAATCCAAGTTGTCTAAAATAATAATAAAATAATGAAATGATAATAACCTATAAGCTAAAAAATAGTTAAGAAAACGCTGAATCATGAGTAATTTAAAATATTTTTAAAACTATAGTAGACATACGAAAGTACTTTCAATTCCACGGCTATTTAGCAGAGAGTATACATGTTATTCAGATTATTACTGTTAACAGCTCTCAGATGTTAATATCACCTTTTAATTTCACACTTAATATACCCAGTTAGAAAGACTCGCTTTATAGGGCATTTAAATTGCAAGCTCTCAGCAGCGATTCAGAGTATACTGCATTATTTGTTGTTGTTGTTGCTGTTGTTTCTGCTGCTGTTGTTGTTGTTTCTGTTGTTTATGAAGCAAGTTTGCAGTCGTTTATTGCCAGAGATAGCACAATCTTGCCTCTGCAAATACTAAAACTAGCTTGGAATTCAGTTGAAATTCGTAGAAAATTAGAATCTAAATAGTTAAATATACTGTTTGCTACTTTTGAAAGGATGTTGTGTACATATCAAATGTTTTCACGCGACAGTCTTGATAATTGATTGATTACTTACTGACAATTAATAACTTTTGTGCTAGGAACTAACAATCGAATGCTATAATCGAATCCTATAACAATAGGAATCGAATGCCAGTGAATAATCAATAAATTATTCGCATTCAATTGCACTACATTATCGATAACTTATCAGCATCTGCAAATAAAAGTCGATATATTTATTACTATGAGTAAAATAGAAAACCAAAATCTCGATTAGTAGTACATCGAAATATTGACAGCTCGACTTTTGCGAAAGCGATTGTCAAGTATTTTAACTCGGATCATTTTTTTACTTATCAACCGAGTTACTTAAATAGTTTTTTAACAAATCGACAGCTCACTGGAGCTTTTCATAGTAGTTCATTTGCATTCATTTATATTTTTATATATATTGTGCAAAAATTATTTTAGCGCAATAATCAATATGACATTCCGCTTGACAAACTCGTAAAAGATTTGGGTAATTTTGAAGTTGGTATGATTTTCGACCCAGCAACTGTACAAGTCAAAATTTGAGCCAGAACTCTATTACTTTATCTTCATATATCGTTCAAATTTGGAGATATATCGACAACTCGATTAATATTTCTTTCGTCATTCTGAGAGCGATTGATAAATACGATCATTTCTGTTCATAAGATCATATTTGCATTTCAAATTTGTTAAATGTCGAGCTATAAAACAATTTGCATTATTAAACAAATTTTTTGCTGCCACACAAACACACATGATTTTTTATTGGGGCGTAACCAAAGTTGTTGAGACTACGGGAAAATTGTGTTAATTGCTGTCAAGTGACAATTAAGCGATCTCTCAAACAACTGCAGCGCAAATGCAGGCAGGTAAAAATGACTTGATTGCAATGATTATGCCTCCGCACTTGATTAATTGACGCCCCGACAGCAGCAACAACAGCAACAACAACAAACTGAGTTGAAGTTGCTGAAGCTGACGCTTGATTGACTCAACGTGGCCCAAACCTTTTGCAGCTAAAAGTTAACAAGTTTTTGCCGTTCCACTTGACACTGCACTGCAACAGCAACAACAATGGCAACGGCAACGGCAACAGCAACAACAACTAGCAACGAATGAAGACGCAAACGGAGACGCAATCCAATAGATACAGAGATGCAGAGACTCTGAGATGCAGAGACCAGAGAGCATGACTCTTGGGCCAACTTCTCAGTCAAGCATGCCAAATGCGGCGCACAGTTTTAATATTTGCTAGCTGTTGTTGTTGTTGTCGCTGTTGTTGTTGTTGTTGTTGCTGCTGAGACTGAAGCCTTTATCTAGTTGAGTCCATCTAGGCGCTGTCCGTCCACAGTTGTCCGACTTGGACAAACGACGAAGCGTTGCGTTCATATCAGCCATGTCTATCTGTGACTCGCTCTCTCTCTCTCTCTCTATCTCTACCCCTCTCTCCCTCTCTGTCTATGCTCGTATATTTGTCCATTGAAGCATGCAATTGATTGCTGCAACAACAACAACAACGAAAACAACAGCAACAACAACAACTTCCATCTCTGGCTTCGAATTTGTGTTTGAGTCTGTTGCCTGCTGCGCTTTAATTGCCTTTTCATTGCAGCCCGTCGGCCGTTTGGACATTGCTTGGCCAAAATGACGGCATCAGACTCCGATACATCCCTCTCCCTCTCTCTACCACACCCTACCGCTCTCCTCTCTCACTCTCTACAGCTTGGCTCAGGCCGACTGTGTGTAATTTGTGGTTGTTGTTCTTCAGTTAATGCATTACATGAATTTTAACAAGCATTGCAGTCTGCTGCCTGCTCTGTTGTGGCTACAACAGCAACACCACGCCCCCTGCCTGCCTGCCGCCCATCATCCTGTTGCTCTGTTGCCTCCTCTGTTGTTATTATTGCCGCATCACATTTCGTCTCATATATGCAAAAATTTACTTTAAAATTGATATAATTTGCAAATGCAGCAAAACTTTCGGAATTTAAACATAGATTGCAATTTGATTTATACCATGATTTTCCCATTTTCAAGCTGATCTGAATAAAATTGGGTAATTCTAATGATTTATTCATAGAAAGATTGAAATATTTCTATATTTCAAATATCTTTTATATATAGAGTAAAGTACAGTACAGTAAAGTATAGTATAATAATAAAACACAAGATCAAAGACACTAAACTAAAGTTGTTATTAAAAAAGTAAAGATGGACTTGAAATGTTTACCTTTTATTAGGGTACTTGATATTTATTCTGGATATACTTTATCTACACTATAAAAACAATTTGCTAATATTAAAACTATATTCATAAATTTATATTCTTGATAAGAGTTTAAAACATAAACTGTATATTTGCATTAAATCATTAGCAAGAAAATTGTATTACTATCTTACCTTATTCTATTCATTCAATCCTTCGTAAGACAATTGTTTTATTATCTTACCTTATTCCATTAATTTTGTTAACTTCTTTCCAACACTGGCTTGTTAGCAACAACTTCTCGCAAACTGTAAAGCTGCCCCCTCAATTTGTGGCTCGTTTAACAAGTTTCATTTATATATTTGACACATGCCAACACGTTTGCATTTGACTGCGCTCCACAACTTCCCCTTCCCTTCCCTCCCCTCTCCTCCCCACCCAACTGTCTTGCCGCTTTTCGTTGCAGTGTTAGCCAAACTAATTGGCTGCGTTTTTGGTTAATTAGCGCAACCCGAGCTGCTTCGTTGCTGTTGCTGTCGATGTCGTCGCGTTGCAAATGAATTCTCTCGCACACGCGCTTTGATTGCCACTCAATGTGGCAGCTCAAACTTTGGCAACGGCAACCGACAATTGGCAACTGGCAACAGGCAGCAGCGGCAACTATTTTGTCTGCTTTAAAACGTTGTAATTATTTTATGCCAGATAACAATTTGATATTGTCAGCTCTATAAAATGTTCGTGTTTGCTGTTAACTTGGCCAAAACCGTGTGATGGGTGTGGGGGGGGAGGTGTTTGTGGCCGAGAAACGGCACATGCGTGTATGCAAATTGGCAAACGAATCTAAGCCACGTTTTTGGTTGGACACAGTAAGCAAAGATAATAATAATGAGCCAGGTGTGCGCCTGCGTATCTCAATAAAGTGACCATGGAGGCGTAACTTGGCTGCTAAGCGACAATTTTAGAATTATAGAGCAACGAAAACAGTTTTAGACGATCAAAGCATTCCCTTTAAGTATTAATGTGTTTATTTAAAAAAAAAATATATCATGGAATATTAGAATGACAGAAAAAGCTAAATAAAACGCTATAGAGCAGATTTCGTGCCCGCTACTATAGAGGATTAAAGTGAACACGGAGGACAGCTTTAATGTGTTCAAGACGTCCTTTTTTACATATTTTTACAGTAATCAGCAGAGTAGCTATAGAAAATCCAATTGACTTGGGTCTTACTACAATTTAAGACCTGTTGTGGAACAAAGTGACAATAGAGAACTGTTGCACTTATTGTTATTGATGAGAACTGTAGAATTACCATAATCAACAAACGGAAACTCCATGCATACATGAATTTGAGCTATTAAAATTTGTAATTCCGCATGCATTTTTGGTTCACTCTAAAGTGTTTTTTTTATTCGCATTCGCATGAAATACAGGGGCAGGCAACATTGTGCCTTGTTGCTTGCAACACATGGAGGCAGAGACAGCCAATGTGCCTGTCATCAGCTGACAGCCGCAGCGGGGCCGCAACGGCAACAACAACAACAACGTGCCACAATCTCAACGTAGTAGCTGCAACCTCCTTGCGCTGCTCTCTCTCCCCTTTCTCCTCACCTTTCCCCCTTCCTCGACGACGTCATCACTTTAACAATTTGCAATAAATTAGCCAGCAACTGCGTCGAGTTTTCACTTGAAATGCGATTCGAATTGCATTTGCACGGCGACATTTTGTCAGAGTTTTCATTCGTTTTTCTTTTTGTTTCTTCTTAGTATGCAATGTTACCGTTAACCAGCGCAGTTTTCCCCCCAATCTCCCCCCGTTGCATTGGCTCTGTCAGAGAGTCAACACTTTTTACCACAACACAATTTCGAACATGTCTTGACAATTTCACACTCGATCTAACGCTGTGTCTTGCTGCTCGCAACTTGCAACTTGCAACAGCTGCTGTTGCTGTTGCGGCTGTCGCACACTAATTTCGAATTTCTACCTGGACACCGCCAACATTTATTCCTCCTTTCCTAGAGGCTCTTCACTCAGTCGGTGAGTGTAACGAATTCAGGCCGAAATTCAAGTTCACCTGGCATGTGGCACAATTGTCGGCACAGCACGAAGTACGAAGAATACGCCCACAGACAAGGGCCCAAATGGGTAACCAAATGTATGCACATACATTCCGGCGTATTTAGAGCAGCTGGCATATGGTTAAACCCTTTTGAGCAGAGGCTTCCTCAAAAGAATCCATCATAAAATAAGTATTCCTTGTGCCCAAGTCAGAGTTCAACTTTTATCCAAATATTATCATCTATTAGCATTCAGAATCTCTAGATCAGGGGTGCTCAGCTTTTGCTCATTCCATTGATTTTCGGCCTCATTTGTTTTTGTAATTCCTCAAAGCATAGGAAACAAAATATCGTACACATGCACGGCGCCGAGTATACAAAACACCAACACATGCAAACATTTTCGTGTGTATGTAGGGATGGCTCGATTAATCATATGATACACAATAATCGATTATTTTGCTTCCATTGGCGATTTAATTGTATCGTAAAATGTGTTGCGATTAATTGAAACACTAATCGATTATTCGATCAAATAATCGCGTCGTTGCCAAAATTTTTTCAGTGAAACACACATGGAGATTTTATTCCAAAAAAATAGTAGCAAAAATATATTTGAAAATTTTTTTTTGCAGTTACTTTTAGAATTGTTTAACAAAACTTTCTGCATCAAAATATTTTTTGTGAAAAATCGAGGAAAAAAGTTAAAAAAGTAGACTTTTACATAAATTTGAAATTTTCGAAGGGTACTTAATGGGTTAAAGAAAGTTTTGTGTCATTCAAACGAAATTTAAATGACCTTTCCATTGATGAAAATATGTTAACGATAACGGCTCAAATAAGCCTTAAATGTCAAAATTTGACCTGCATACTTTAAGCTGTATTTATATTTTTTGTGCATTTTATTTTTGTTCTTAATTTTGTTTGCTATACAATAGCATTGCATTACACAATATTTTAAAAAACTATAACAAAAATTAATCATTTGAAGAATCGATTATTTTTATTTTTCGACGATTAATTGCAATTAATAATCGCGAAGCTTAAATTAATCATATGATTCAATAATCGATTAATAAATTTTTTTTGCCATCCCTATGTGTATGCAATGCGCAGCACAAAAACCGGTTTTGTTCTCTTCTCTGATTGGTGTTTGCGATCACTTGCGAGAAGGAGCAACAACAAATTCAATGTGATTTTGTTGTTGTCTTTTCTTCAAGTTTGCACTTCTCTTCTTTGAATTGGTGTTTTTTTGTATGAGTATTGGTGCGAACTCATTCGTATGCTGGCTTTGGGCACCCCTGCTCTAGATATATAATTTGAAAAAAAGGTTTAGGCCAACTAAAAATTTTTTGGAAATACCTCACCTTTTATATAAAATTTATATTTTTTGTGTCTAAGTCTTTTGAAACTCGGTCGAAAACTCTATATTAAAAAACTATTTAACCAACTTACAGCTTGTCATGGATTCCAGGGTCTAAGAAACATTCTTTAAAATATTTTGAATTTGATATTTATTTAGTATATATCTCAATAATATACTTTCAAATCACGCCAATTTGTTATAGTTGTATAAGAAAAATTCTGTTTAAGGCATCATTTTATCGAATATCTTGGCGACAGACACAAAGCCCCATTCGACCTCTCCGGTAACGTTCAATATTATTTTATAGTAGCCTTGTGGAGCCATTTCGGGAAATCCATCACCTGAAACAACACACTCCGTAAGCGTAAAGTTGCCTTTTTTAAAAGGAAGTACATTCTCCGGTTCTGGCAGATTCGTGCAGCTGTCTAAGTTCTTATATACCATATCTTCGTAAAAGTTTTTGATAAATTCCGTATATAGTTGCTTTGGAATTGACCAAGGCATCGGTGAGTAATCGTCGTCTCTGCCCGATTGGCTGCGAAAACTCACGGCCTCCACCTAAAAGAAAACTTATATATATATAGGACTCTTAAGGGATTATGAAATACGCACCATGGTTGTATCGTCCACGTCATAATTAAAGTTGATGTAGCCATGATAAGCAAAATCACCTGTTCGCATTCTCTTAATGCGTATATCGATGAGGAGTTTATCCGGATCCGACGTATCCGATTCTACCGAAATGGGCTCGTAATCCCATCTTCGCTGAAATTACAATCTGAATGGTATTATCCTGCTATACTCTGCACGTATATATCCCATACTTTCCCATCACACACAACGCAGAGCAACAAAAATACTGGCAACAAAATCAACGACGATTTGCGAATCATTTTCAATATTAAATCTCGACTCAACTCTTACCGACAATAATTCTGCTATATATAGTACTGATTATATCATCAGTTTTGGGGGAATGACGACAAGGTTGCTTGTAGATTTCTAGCTTAGTTTCAATTAATGTTGTTAACGTTGTTAACAAGCACTCTATTTGATATATGAAAACATGAATTTCAGCTATCCCTTAGATAATTACCAGATGCATGCAATAAATTCATACATAATAAGAAATATAATAAGTTTTAGTTTAATCAACAATTAAAAAAAAACGTGCCATTTTTAACAGAGCTTTAGATAAACTAACATGTGTTAAACTACTTAAAATTCTGTTATGTTAAATCTGGATAACATTCTATTAGCTAAGATACTTTCTTGATCCGCTGCTGTTAACACTTTTATATTACGGAATATGTTATTTATTTCGTTTAATTGACATTTTTGATTTGAGAATAACGATCCCAGATTAATTGACAAACAATATATACATAAACTAGCCAATTTCCTGACCTTTGATCCCCAATTTGACACACTTACAGGTCGAATTTCGCCAAACCCCGTCTTATATCTCATCTATATTGAGTGAAAATTTCATCTTTCTACGCTTTGCCGTTTGGCCTACACGTTGATTCTCAGTCAGTGAGTCAGTCAGGACAAAGAGTTTTATATATAGTCCCTGTCATATTTATAAAATCACCTTATAAATTGCAATAAATCGAAAACTACTGTCTGCAGCGGAATACAATGTATAGAGAAAATGAAGAGGAAGAAGAAACGAAAAGAATGAATGTACAGTTAGTTCACAACAATCTAACGGTACTTAACAAGGAGCACCTTATTAAACTCTTAGTTTTGCATTTTTATAAATTCACAATTTCACAAAAAATATTTTTATGCAGAAAAATTCTTGGAACAATTCTAAGAGTAACTGCAAAAGAAAATTTTCAAAAATATTTTTGCTAGTATTTTTAATAATTTTTTGAAAACTGCAAAAAAAGCACTTTTTGCATGAAAAGTGGGTTATTTCTTCATTTTCATGCAAAAAGTGCCTTTTTTGCAGTTTTCAAAAAATTATTAAAAATACTAGCAAAAATATTTTTGAAAATTTTCTTTTGCAGTTACTCTTAGAATTGCTCCAAGAATTTTTTTTGCATGTTCCAAGAATTTTTTTGCATCAAAATATTTTTTGTTAAATTGTGAATTTATAAATATGCAAAACTAAGAGTTTAATAAGGTGCTCTTTGTTAAGTACCGTTAGATTGTTGTGAACTAACTGTACATTCATTCTTTTCGTTTCTTCTTCCTCTTCATTTTCTCTATACATTGTATTCCGCTGCAGACAGTAGTTTTCGATTTATTGCAATTTATAAGGTGATTTTATAAATATGACAGGGACTTTATATAGATATAGAAGCAGAAAATAGAGAACAGAACTTTAATTTTCAGATATTATGAAACGTTACATTTAGATCAAAAAAGACAATCATTGACACAATACAATAGTCATCGATTTTAAGTTTTTTTACTGAAAATTTTCAAAACGCTGTAACAAACACTTCGAAATTTGTTTTGAGATACACATATATATTCCAGTTGGATTACTTATAGTACATTCTTTATATAGGATATTCATATCGTGTCAATATTACAAAGTTGTAGATCCAAATACGCTTATTACATCGTATGTTTGTCGGTTATCTTAACGACTGCGACAAAACCCCATTCGACCGAGGGGTCGGTAACTTTGAAAATTACTTTATAGTAACCTTGTGGGGCCATTTCAGGCATTCCTGTGCCCTCGACAAAACACTCGGTAAATGTGATGTTCCCTCTTTTCCATGGCAGTGCATCCTCCGGTTTTGGAAAAGTTGTGCAGCTGCCGAAATTCGAATAGACAATATCTTCATAGAAGTCTCTGACATAGTCTGGATATGGTTGCTTTTCGATGCTCCATGGCATCAGTACATAGTCCTCTTCTCTGCCCGATTGGCTGCGATATGCCACAGCCTCAACCTGAATAGAAATACAGCAGTACATTACTATACGTGTAGAACTCTTCAAGGATTATCGAATACTCACCGTTGTTTCATCAGTTATATCATAATTAAAATTCACATAGCCATCGTAAGCCAATTCACCTGGAGGAACTCTTTTAATTCGCAACTTGATGTCAAGTTTACTTGAATCCGACGTATTCGGATCCATCGAGATGGGCTCGTAATCCCATCTGCGCTGAAATTACAATCTGAATGGTATTATCCCGAAATACTCCACACATACAATATATCCCTTACTTTCCCATTACATCCAATCCAAAGTAACAAGAATACGAACAACAACGATTTGCGATTCATTTTCAATGTTGAATCTCGACTCAACCTTCTCATCAAATACTTCTGGTTTATATAGAGCAGTTAACAACATCAGATTTCGTCCAATAACAACAATGTCGGTTGTAGATTCTTAGCTTAACTCCAATTAACTCCAAAGCTGACATGATCTGCTTTTTTGTATATATAACATGAATGTCATCTATATTCAGATAATTACCAAATGTTGGTCTATTTCCATAGAGAGTCACTTTACTGCATGCCACATATTTTTATATCAAATTAATTGCCTCACAAATAAATTTAGTTCAATCAACTAAATTTAGCGAAACAATCTCAGTCGGAGCATATTTGGTTGAAGAATAAACATTTTTATGCATTTTAAAATAAATCTTTATTATCGCCTTTAAAACAGGCTCTTTTTGAGTTAATACAAGCATGCCAACGGGTAATCCAACTTTTTACACACTTGTTATACGACTCGACCGGAATAGCCCTTTAGGTCCTTCAGCGAATAATGGTTTTTTTTGTGGTTTCCGGTCAATCGCTAGATTGTTGACCAGTCTCGATGTCATATTCATTAACTCACGTCTCGTCCACAGTAATGATATAATAATATAGCATATTTTTTCAACCTATTCTCGACAAACTTTTCGCTTCGTAAACAAACGGATACTTTATTTATGCACTATTGTTAACAGTTATATCTTTTGGAATATGTTATTTACTTTACAGGGATCTGTAATTACGCTTTTAGACATAATTTATCTTAAGATGGTACGATCGGGGAACGAAATAAATTTGGAGTTTGAAATAGCCAACAGAACCTTTTTAAAATAACGTATATGTTATAAGCTTATGTTGAGATAGATTCAGATACTCTGCGAAGCGCTGTTGCTAAACGTTTTATGTTACATATAAAAAACTTCCACTAAAATACGAATATAAATTTGTGGAGAAAGTACATAAAATCATAGATTGAAACTATATTTACGAACTTCTTGTTCTTTTCTTAAAACCATTTTTTATTTGTTTTTTAGGGGGTTCTGTCTAATATTTACAGTGTAGTTAAGAAATTAACGAAGAAAAGAAGTATTTATTGTTTTAATACAATTAACTTGTAAATAAAATTAGTTTATTTGTAACAAAAATTACAATGAAATGACAATATTTAGAACCATTTATCAGTTATCTTAACAACACATTCGAAACCCCATTCGACCTCTCCGGAAACTTTGAAAATTAATTTATGGTAACCTTGTGGTGCCAAATCGGGGATTCCTTTGCCCTCGAGAGCACACTCCTTAATTGTGTAGTTCCCTCTTTTCCAAGGCAGTGCATCCGCCGGTTTTGGAAAATTTGTGCAGCTGCCTAAATTCGAATACATGAACTTTTCATAATATTCACTGACATATTCTGGATATGGTTGCTTTTCGATGCTCCATGGCATCAGTACATAGTCCTCTTCTCTGCCCGATTGGCTGCGATAAGCCACGCCTTCAACCTGAATAGCAATAAAGCAGTTCATTACTATAAGACCCTTCAAAGATTATGGAATACTCTTACCATTGTTTCGTCAGTCACGTCATAAGCAAAGTTTACATAACCATCGTAAGAAAATTCACCACGGGGCATTCTTTTAATTCGCAATTGGATGTCAAGTTTATTCGGATCCGATGTATGCGTGTCTATCGAGATGGGCTCGTAATCCCACCTGCGCTGGAATTACAATCTGAATGATATTATTATTATCCTGGTTTATTATGTTTTATATCCCATACAATACTATCACACCCAACCAAAAGCAACAACAATATATGCAAAAGTTGCAACAACGATTTGCGAATCATTTTCAATGTTCAATCTCGACTCAACTGTTTCATCAAGTACTTCATGTTTATATAGAGCTGTTTTCAGCTTTAGTTGTTGGTCAATAACGAGAATTTTGTGTGTAAGTAGATTCATAGCTTAACTCCAATTAAAGTTATTGACATGTTCTGGGTTTTTTTTATTTATTACATGAATATCATCTATTATTCAGATAGCTATTAAATATTACTATCATTTCAATCGTCACAACAAATTTTATTGTCCACAAAAAAATAGACAAATAACGAGGCCCTGGGAACAGAACATAGCCATAAATTTCAAATATTATCAGGAAATAATGATACATAGATAGATAGATTACCAAATGTTAAACTAATTTTAGATGCCCTGTTATTAACTATTGTATATTATGTTACATATGTTTATATAACATTATGTCACATATTATTTATAGATTTTTGTAAATAAAATAGTTATTCTTTTCAAGTTTTTTGAGGTTTACTAAAGCTGGGAATTTCGAAAAGAATCTGTGGAGAAAGCAGTTTGATTGAGAAATGTTAACTAATTTCAGAGACTGTCATTTTGAACAGTATGGTATTTAACATGCTGAAGAATGTTAAATTTTAAATTTTTCTAATAGTTTTCTGTTGAAGCTCTGTTGGTAACTCTACGTTTGAGTTTTAAATAATTACAGACCTTTTGTTATGCTTAACTACGTTTGCATGTTGACAGACTTAAGCCCATGATACCCCTTTTAATGGGCACTGGTTAAGAGGGTATAATACCATGCTTATCTGGGCAGCGCAACCACTTGAGAGTAAGAGGCGTGGCAAAGGCAGAGACAAGGGCACTTCAGTTTTTAAACCATTTGCAGTGATCGATATTGAAAAAGCAATTGAATGATGTGCCGCAGTGCGGGACAACCCCTTTCCCTGCTCTTAAGTGGCATGATCGCCACTCGAGTGTGCCGTTCCTTTACAGAGTGTGGCATCCACAGCAAAAGGCAAAGGGGAAAATAAAAAGGGAAAGGGAAAGGGAAAAGAGGCAGGGCTGCACTTAATTTAATTGAACTCGGCGACGAACCGCAACAACATTTTGAGCCACCAACGCAACCAGATACTCCACACAACCACTTGAAAATATATATGGCGTGTATCTATGTGTGTGTGAGTATATGTGTGTGTTGCATATTGTGAATATAAAATCAAATTAACGCGCCATGAACAGAATCAAAATAAAATAAGAGTCAACGGAATTATAAACGAAACGCAATTTGTGGCCAGCAGAGAATGAGACTGAGAGAGAGAGAGACAAAAAAGGGAGGGAAGTTGTACACTGTTGTAGTTGTTGTTGGTTTCCTTGGCTGCCCCTTTTGGTTGCCTCTTTTTGCGGTTAGTTGGCTAATAAAAGCGCAACTGGCAACTCCCTTGAGGCGTTCATTTAGCGGCAACAACAGCAACAGCAGCGCTTCGATCTTCTGCTACATTCACTAAGATGACCACAACGAAGATGACGACGTGGTCGTAAATCTTGAACCAGCTTCCCCTGTCCTTGCCCTGCCCTGTCCTCCCGATGCCCTTCTCTGCCCAGTCTTTATGTTTAGTACGTGCGGACACAGAGTCGAAGACTCTTTGAGCGTTGGCTACAACAAGACTCGCCCTGCATCCCAATCCCTCTGCCCATTTAATGGAGGCAACCATAAAATACCAAAACGAAAAGAAAAAACAGGAAAGGAAGTTTAAATTCAACACACTGAAGATTTGATACTCTAACAGTAAATTTAAAAAAACCCGTTTTAATATAAAGAAACAAATATAAAATTCCACTTTCTCAAGTCCAAAATTTATGTCATAAATATTTTATATTAAAAATAGAACAACTTTTTCAAAAACTGGTCTTACTTTCAAGAAGTTTTTATACCTTTAAGGCTATGTTTAATTTAGCTAAAATATCGTGAAATGAAAATAGATTTTCAAAATTTAAATATGTTTTTCAGCTATGTCTATGATATAGTGTCCGTTACTGTGAGTTTGGTTGAGATATTTTAAGAGTTTTTCATTTAAGGAATATTCTGAACTTTGACCCCATTTACAGGTCGAGTCTAGCAAGCCGCCGTCTTATATAACTATAAAATTATCTCTGCTATCTTGTGTGAAAATTTCAGCTATCTAGCTTTAACGGTTTGGCCTTCAAGTTGATTCACAGTCGGTCAGTCTGTGAGTCAGTCAGTCAGGACAACGAGTTTCATATATACAGATTACCATATAAACCATCTATAATCTTGGTTGATATTTCTCGAAATAGACGAATATTTTTAATCCTTTCTGCTCCATTTCTGAACAACAACAAATTTCAAGTATCCATTGCAAGGGTATAAGAAACTACATATATTTTACCAGTTAAAGCCCAATTTAAAGCACGACTTGAACGCTGAGCGGCAAAGGCGCTGCCTTTGTGTCGATTGTAGACTGGAAACTGGCTGTGGCAACTTCTTGCTTTTTTTTTTTGCCTGCAACATTGTGCGACCCTTGTAACAATAACAACAACAACGCACTCTTTAGCCGAATGCTCGAATTCGTCGGCAGGCTATTAGTAATTTATTGATTTGTCTAAATTATGGAGTGTTTCAATCGGCTTGTTTGTTTGTTTGTTATGGCTGCAACACCACTTACCGTGCTGTGGCACGTTGATGCCACATGCCCCATGCCACATGCCACGTTGCTACGCGTTGCCCACCCACCATGCACGTGGCGTTAATCCGGCGCTAATATTTTCCAAGAGAATTCTTCAGGGGAAGCACATACAGTTTGTCAAGTAATTGTTTGCAAAGCCTTAAAAATGTAATATTTCGACTTTAAATAAGAAAATAATAGCTTATTATATATATTTGGAAAGGTCATTTAATTTTCGTTCAAATGATGCAAAAATTTCCTTAACCCATTAAGTACCCATTAAAATATTCGAATTTTAAAAAAGGTCTACTTTTTCAACTTTTTTCCTCGATTTTTTCCAAAAAATGTTGGGATGCAAAAAAATTCTGGAAACAATTCTAAGAGTAACTGCAAAAAAAAATTTTCAAAAATATTTTTGCTAGTATTTTTTAAAATTGTTTTAAAATCCTAAAAATTACCATTTTAACCCATTTTTCCTCATTTTCATGCAAAAAGTGCCTTTTTTTCAGTTTTCAAAAAATTCTAAAAAATACTAGCAAAAATATTTTTGAAAATTTTTTTTTGCAGTTACTCTTAGAATTGTTTCCAGAATTTTTTTGCATCCCAACATTTTTTGGAAAAAATCGAGGAAAAAAGTTGAAAAAGTAGACCTTTTTTAAAATTCGAATATTTTAATGGGTACTTAATGGGTTAAGGAAATTTTTGCATCATTTGAACGAAAATTAAATGACCTTTCCAAATATATATAATAAGCTATTATTTTCTTATTTAAAGTCGAAATATTACATTTTTAAGGCTTTGCAAACAATTACTTGACAAACTGTATGTATGTAAAAAAGTGACTTTGTGCAGTGCAACAGAGTAAACATGGAGGACGACACGTGTGTAGCCAGTATATATTTATGTCCGTATCTTTCAACTGTCAAATACAGGTTGTTCTACTCTTCTATGCTCAGCGTATGTTATTCTTATGTTTACTTACAGAGTATGTTATATTCCTATGTTATGTTATTTACAGTGTGTGCTATAAATTTGCCTGCTATTCCTATTCCACGTGTGTAATTAGATTAAAAGCTCTAGCTTGATTTTAATCAGTTAAGAGATTTTGTTATAATTCCTTGAACAAATAAAACAAATCATGTAATTAATCATTATAATTCTCACTCAATTACAAATGTAATGCTCAAATCAAATACAAAAACAAAACACACACAAATATATATACACTGCCGATCAACTGAATAGGTTCATGATTGCCGTGGTAGGAATTGGGCTGTAATTCCTAAACCAGTGTTCCGTTTTACATGAAATTCTTTTTCCATAATTCTCTGATCCTTTTATAATTAGATGCCAAAGTATGATTTTCATAAACTTAATATTTATTGCTGATTTATTTTTTTGTCTGAAAGAGTAACAAAATTAGTGCTTTATTTTTCGTTCAACTGAATAGGTTCAGCTGAATAAAGTTTCATTTTGTGATGAAATTTCGCGATAAATCGACAAAATTTGTTTGTAAACTTGTAATTTAATATATTTTATTTATGTTAAATGAAAAATAAGTCGTGAATATCAATTGCCCGAGTTCGAAAGAGGCCAAATCCACTGGCTTAGGAATTACAGCCCCATTCCTACAACGGCAATCATGAACCTATTCAGTTGATCGGCAGTGTACATATGTTTTATACACGCCTCAGTAACCAATTATTGATAGACGTGGGCGCTTTTAATAATGACAATAAACGCAACAACTCAATTAATTAAATATCCATATTAAAATATAAAGGCAAAATTACAACACAAAAACAAATGAACAAAAGTACAAACAAAATAGCGAAGCCCACATAAAAAAAAAACAACTGAAATAAACGTCAGACATTTGTGTGTTTATCAATGTTTGCATGAGTATGTGTGTGTGTGTATTTGTGCGTTACTTAATTATCGTAAAAAATGCTAACCACATGCAAATTTAATTGCTTGCGCGTTGTTTGTTGAATGGGCTTTAAAACAAAATAATCCACAGACGGCTTTCCAACAGAGTTCCAGTTTCCAAATGGAAAGCCGCTAAAGCAAAAAGACAGCGTGGGAGTTATGACGATCATAAAGTGTTGGAAGTTGCGACCCAATTTATGAAACTGTCATAGATATAGTAATAAATGCACACATACACACACATATGTATAACCATAAAGCACAACGAGCTTTTATATATGCACTTGTGTGAGTGTGTCTGTGTGTGTTAATCCACGTGCGCTGGCTGCTGTGCAGTCTTTGCAGTTGTAGTTGTAGTTGTTGTTGTATCTGTGTGTGGTGTGTGACAAAGCCGCTTACATACAGTGGACGAGCAAAGAGGAAACTAAAAAGCGATTAGCTGCTGACAACTTGTTCATACATACTTATAAACTATACGTACGTACATGTTTAAGTAAGTCTCAATAAGCACCCACTAAAAGAGAAACAGAGAGAGAGAGAGAGAGAGAGAGAGAGAGAGAGAGAGAGGGACAGTTTTAAGTGACAAGTCGACAACAGAACGACTTAATTACTTTGGTGTCGTTTGGCTGACTGACTGTCACCCATGACGTCATGCCAATATGAGCATACAGTGGGAAGCACTTAAATATACACACACACACGCACACACACATCAAAAGCTCGCTCTTGTCAAGTTTTATAAGAGCTAATAAGCCGCTTAATGCTCTCTTTATTTATAGCTAGATTATGGCACTGTCCAAAAGTGTCTCTATTCAACTGTGTATGACTGTAATTTGTGTGATAAATAGTTTTTGACTTGGGGGTTGATATCGGTGCTATCTTATCGGGAATCGCTACCGTTACCGTCGCCAGGCATCGAGTAACATCGGTACATACATACATATACATATGTACACATTTCCCAAATCATATTTCAAGCACTTGAGTGGGTTATCAGCAAATTGCAAAAGTGTTTTAATTGCCAAGTCGTTAAGGTGTCTGGCGAGTGCAGGCCGTATAGCAAATCACAGCAACAGCCACAGCTACAGCTCTCCACTGCATTAAACTTAACCTTCCAAGCCCCCAACAGTCAGTCAGTCAGTCAGACAGTCAGATAGTCAGTCACTCAGTCAGCCTTCCAGTCAGTCAGACATCAGAGCAGAGCAGAGCAGAGAGCGATAAGAGCGCGACTAGCGGCTAATCGCAAAAACTCGAAAGGCCGCAACACTTGAAAGCCAACCAAATTGTTATTTATGTACTTTTTTATATTTTTTTTTTTGGCATTTGTTGTTATTTTGCATGTTTTATTTATAGCTTTTTGTTGGAACACTTCAAAACTCTCGATGTCATATTGATTGTACTAATTCTCTTTCTAATCAACAATTATTTCACACTCTCTCATGCTCACTCTCTTTATTATTCTCTGTCATTGCAGTTTTGAAAATGAACTGTTTGGCCCGAGGGCCGAGGCCCTGCGTCTCCTCCCTTTGCCGTTGCCTGGAAAACTCGACAGTGCGGCAACGCCAGCAGCAGAAATTCCAAGTTACAGCTCCAGTCGCTCGTAAGAATAACAAGAACAGCAACAACAACAAAAAGAAGAACAGCAACAAAAAGAAGATCAGCAACACTGGCTGCACATTGAAAAGTACGTTCCTAGGCACTATTGGTAGTACTTTGGGCCCGCGTAGTGCGGCCGCCCGATCGTTTGCGTCTGCATGGAGTCAATGAGACGTAACGAGGCGAACACTAGCCACCACCCGAATAAGGTGAGTACCATATACACATACATACTTGTAAATACCCCTTAGTTACTTCCACCCACCTCCACTCACTGCCATTTTTCCTGTCAAACCCCCATCGAAGGTGATAAGAACGGTAATTATTTTATTGTCATTTTTTTCTGTTGGCCTGGCCCTCAAGTGGGCGGTTTCTCAAGTGGCCACTAGACTTTACAGAGTGCGCAGATAAAGCAAAAAATTTGATGATAACATTGAGCAAAAAAAATTCTACTACTAAGTAGTATGTACACAGTCATATTGTTGTTGGGAATGTTGCGTTTAGTTGTTTTATGTTTATGGTCGAAGCAGTAGCCTTAATTTAGTGATGATTGATTTATTGGACTGAAGAAAATACAATCACAATTACTTAAAGCTGTCTTTGTTTATTATTGAACTGGAATCGGACAGGGAACTGTTGTTTAATCACAGAGTAAATCAAACAAAAACAACAAGAACATTATGAAAAATACATTATTTTTACGTCGTTTACCAACACTCGCTTTAAAGTGGCGTTTTTGTTTATGCGCCTGCTGTTGACGCTCGCTCTCTGCCTCTTTGCCTCTCTCGCTCAATACACGTTTGTGCGAGAGTGTGTTTTTCTTATGTGTGTACGTGCGTGCTTATGAATGTATGTGTGTGCGTTCTGTTTTCGGTGGTTGCTCTTTGAGCTCTTTTTTTTTTTTTTTGTTCAGTCTCATCTGCGTCGCCGCGCTGCCAAACGAAAAAGGACGCTGAAGAACGCTCGCGCAAACATTTTCGGCGTTTTTCTTTATTATTATTTATAGTTTGTTCAATTTAAATGTTCTATAACTCGGTCGCCATTGGAAAGTTATAAATTTTGGCGCTTGTAATGGAATGGAAAATCGGCTTGAAAAGGTAACACAGCACAGCAAAGGCAAATGCAGTTAAGGCCGCATCGCATCTCAAATACCATTTCCCCTTCCCCTTTCCAACCACTCTGTTTGTATATTGTGTGTAATTTTTGAGATTTGAGACTCACGAGCACACACACACATAGACACGTATGTAACTAAACTTCTTTCTTTTTTCTTACTTTGGTCTTTCTTTGGTTTTGCAGGTGGCCCTGAATAGCAGCAACGTAGCAACGGAAAGCAATATTAAGAATAAATTGTTAGCTAATTTAAGTGCGGCAAACGCAGCAACAACAACTGTAGCAGCATCGGCAGCAGGAACAGCGGCTACAACAACAACAAATTCAACGGCAGCAGCAGCAACAGCAACGACAACGGCAGCCACAAACCAAGCATTGAATTTCAATAACAAAGTGAAGGCAACAACAGCAACGAATAATTTGCAAGGCAACAGTGCGATTAAGAAGCATACAAGTAAGTAGAGCACACAATTACATACACACACACACAAACACAGATGCACAGTGCAAAATGCAACTGGAAATCAAATCAAAGCGAAACTGAACGTGAGAATGTATTGATGATCAAAGCCAAAATAAAAAGAGCTTTTGCTTTGTGTTTTCACTCTTTGTTGTGTTTGCAAAGAGAACTACAAATTAAAGAGCATGTAACTTTTAAGCAGGACTTTGTTCAATTCCATGCTAATTAAACTCTCTTGGTTCTATCTCTTGCTTCGTGTGCAGAATTAATTGGCGGGGGCAAGGGAAACGCAAATACAACGACAACAAACAACACAACAGCGTCGAGTAGCAGCAGCACCTCTTCCAATTCAAGTGAGTCGAAGGATACAAATTTTGAGTACGAGGACGAGTGGAATATTGGCGGCATACCAGAGCTGCTGGACGATCTAGACGCTGACATTGAAAAGTCGGCGGCGCATTCGGGTGGTGGCAACAACCAAACGACAGCGACAACGACACCAGCAACGACAACGCTAAATGCTAAGCAAGCGAACAGCACAACAGCAACATCATCAACAGCAGCAGCATCAACAGCAGCATCAGCAGCAGCATCGACAGCATCAGCTCATAAATCGCACAAGACTACATTGCATAGCAATTTGTCGGCCACATCGCCAACCACAATTAAGTTCACACGTCAGCCCATTGCCAGCGGCAGCGGCAGCGCCACCACAACGCCAACGCCAGCGGCAACTGGCGCCAGTAGCAGCAGCAGCAGCAACAACAACAGTAGTAACAACAGCAGCAGCAACAGTAGCTCAGCTGTGTTGTCCGGCAGCAAAGGTTCATCCTCAACGTCAGCGGGCAAACATCATCATCACCATCATCACCATCATCATCATCATCATCATAACAGTGCTGGCAGCAGCCCCAAGGGTTTCAAGTCTGCATTAGTGGCACAATTAAACAGTCCAGGACTCAATCACAACAACAGCAACAACAACAATAATAATAATCAACATCAAAACAACAACAACAACAGCAGCAGTGGGAGCAGTAAAAGCAGCAGCAGCACATTGTCATCCTCGACATTTGCCGGCTTCTCCAAGGGCGGCAATTTAGTATCTTCTTCCTCGAATAACAGCAGTAGCAGCAGCAGCAGCAGCAACAACAACAGCAGCAGCACTGGTCAGCAAGCCAAAATCTCCGCTGGCGGCATGTCCTCGCAAACGGGCAGCGGCAGCGGCAGCAACTCAAGCAACAACAACAACAGTAGCAGCAACAACAGCAGCAGCGGAGGCAGCGGCGGCAACAGTGCCGGCAATAGCAATAACAACAACAGCAACAGCATAGGCAGCGGAATTGGGGGCGCCACAATTAGTGGCCAAAGTTCGCAAGGCGGCAGCGGTAAATCGAGCGCAAAAATGTCCATTGATCATCAGGCAACGCTCGATAAAGGTTTAAAAATGAAGATCAAACGCACCAAGCCTGGCACAAAAAGTTCCGAGGCCAAACACGAGATTGTCAAGGCCACAGATCAGCAGCAACAGCAGCAGCAGCAACAACAGCAACAGCAACAGAATGGCAATCTCGGCAATAGCTCTGGTGGCTCTGGCCAGCAGGATGATGGTGGCAGCAGCAGCACCAGTAGCGGCAGCAGCAGCAGCAGCGCAAATGCGTCTTCCCTTAGCAACAACAACAACAACAGCGGCAACAGCAACAATAGCTCCAGCGGCGCCAGCGGCAACTCTTCCAGTTCCAGCAGCAAAAAGCATTTGAACAATTCCAACAACAGTAGCAACAGCAACAACAGTAGCAATAGCAGCAGCAACAGCAACAACAACAGTGGCGGCAATCAAAACAACTCTCACGGCAGCAGCAGCAACAACAACAGCAGCAGCAGCAGCAACGCACAGTCAACGCCGCAGGGCAACAAACGTGGCAGCTCCGGACATCGGCGTGACAAGACCAAGGATAAAAATGCACATTCCAATCGCCTCAGTGTTGATAAATCATCGGCAGCATCGGCGGCCGGGGAGAAGGATACGCCCGAAAAGAACGCCAACAACAATAACACTGCTGGCAGCAGCAGCAACAACAACAACAACAGCGGCGGCAGCAGCAGCAATTGTCAGTGCAACGGCGATGTTGCAACGGCAACAGCAGCTGCTCCGCCCTGTTCCCATCACGCCTGCATTCGACGCATCTCCAATGCCAGCAGCGGCAGCAACAACAGCAGCGGCAGCGGCAACTCCTCAGTGTCCGCGGTTCCTCCGGGTGTGTTTACACCCTCGGCGGGATCTCCGGCTGCTGTTGTCTCGGCTGCTGCCTCGTTGCTGGCTGCCACAACGTCAGCAACGAACGCCTCGCAGTCGGCGACCGGCAGCAACGGTGGCAACAGTGTTAATCCTGGTGCCGCCAATGCACCTGGTCCGCCAGGCAAAGATGCCAGCATTAAAATCTCCTCACACATTGCCGCACAACTGGCGGCAGCAGCTGCCTCCAGCAGCAGTGGAGCTGCTGGCGTCAGCGGTGGCAGCAACAGCAATTCCAACAGCAGCAACTATGCCGGAAGCGGAGCATCTGCATCGGCAACTGGCGCCGGAGCTGGTGGCAATGCCGAGAGCAAAGCCGCCAGCCTGGCACAGGCCAAGTTAATGGCACCCGGCATGATCTCAGCCACAATGCACCACACTATTTCAGTGCCCGCCGGCAGCAGTGGCACCAGCGCTGGCGACGAGGACAGCAAATCCCCGCCAGCGAAACGGGCCAAGCACAGTGATGGCAGCAAGGATATGGTCGACATATGCATCGGCACCTCCGTCGGCACCATCACCGAGCCCGACTGCCTCGGCCCCTGCGAGCCGGGCACCTCGGTCACCCTCGAGGGCATCGTTTGGCACGAGACCGAGGGCGGCGTCCTCGTCGTCAACGTGACGTGGCGCGGCAAGACCTACGTGGGCACCCTCCTCGATTGCACCCGACACGACTGGGCTCCTCCAAGGTGAGTAGCTCTGCACGCACAGCACACGATTGGACTGCAATCCTTCAAACTGTTTCCGATAATAAAGATGCCTTTTTCAATAACATATTATTTGCGATCTTTTTTTTTGTTGCTCCTTTACCATATTTGACAATTTGAAGGGAAATAACACATTTTCAAGAGAAGTATTCAGATTTGTCTATAACTAAAATAGAGTTAACTAAAAACATTGTATAAAAGATATCCGAGAAAATCTTAAGAGCTCTATTACATACAAAAGACATAATTTAAAAGAATGTTGAGATATTTTATGATTTTCTTTACATTGTGCTGATATATTTTTAGAGTGATATTCCAAGAGATAGTAAAAAGATTTATAGCGAAATCTTAAGATTTTCTTTATCTAAAATGAACAAAATTTATAGGATAATCTTTATTAAGAAGCCATCTAAATAATTATAAGAGATATCTATGAAAATCATCAGGTTCCAGGTTGCAAATGATTGATTTTATTATTGATGATAACTTAAGAAACTATTTCGTAAAATTATATAGTCTTCCAAACTTATCTGATTTGTATATCTTAAAATCCAAAATGATTTTACAAGAGCATTGCGTTTTCTAAGAAATACTCAAAAGATTTATTAGTTAAATTTTTTTAGTCAATCAGTCAATTAGTGGAATATCAAATAGTTTATTTGATTTATGCTAATCCATATAAATCACGAACTCTACCAAAGTTTTTGCTTTTATTTTATCTGATTTAACATATGCAAATGCATTTGAAATTTAGCTTGTCAATCAGTCAATCAAATGTGTTTCATATGTGATTCTTATAAGTTTACTTAAATTTTAATCAAACACACATATAGTTGTATTATTGACTGTCAATCAATCAATCAATCAAATGATTTGCTTATACACTAATCAAGTCTCTGCAAATATTTTTAAATTTTGATCAATAATGACAATAAAAACAACTGAAATTGATTAACTATATAAATAACTCAAGAGTATAGCTGCATTATAGACTGTCAATCAATCTATCAATCAGTTTAGTTTTCATATATCTTGTCATTTTATATAAATAATGTATGTGTTCTTGATATTCGCAGATTCTGTGATTCACCAACTGAAGAATTAGATTCTCGAACTCCAAAAGGACGCGGCAAGCGCGGACGCAGCGCTGGTTTAACGCCCGATCTGAGCAACTTTACGGAAACCAGAAGCTCGGTAAGTATTGCTAACAAACTGACCATTGAACTGTCTCAATATTGTAATTGTCTCTTGCAGATTTACTTCTCACATGCCCAGGTGCACTCCAAGTTGCGCAATGGCGCCACAAAGGGACGCGGGGCGACTCGCAGTGCATCGGGCAACGCTGGCAACAGCAGCAGCTCGTCGGGCAACGGCGGTGGTGCGGGTGCTGGTGCTGGCGGCAGTGGTGGCGGTGGTGGCGCCACGCCGAGCACATCGCCAACAGCATTCCTGCCGCCCAGGCCGGAGAAGCGTAAGTCAAAGGACGAGGCGCCGTCGCCGCTCAACGGCGATGGTGGAGCCGATGGTGGAGCCGGCGGCATGGTGAGCATGGTCAATGCCAGCGGCATACCAATCTCGGCCAGCGGCGGTGGCCTGGCCACGCAGCCGCAGAGCCTGCTCAATCCCGTGACCGGACTCAATGTGCAAATCAACACAAAGAAATGTAAGACTGCCTCGCCCTGCGCGATCTCACCTGTGCTGCTCGAGTGTCCCGAGCAGGATTGCAGCAAGAAGTACAAGCACGCCAATGGACTGCGCTACCATCAATCGCATGCGCACGGCGCCAGCGGCAGCAGCGGTGGCGGTGGTGCCAGCTCCATGGACGAGGACTCCATGCAGGCGCCCGAGGAGCCAGCCACGCCTCCCTCTCCGCTGCCGGCAGCAGCAGCGGCACAAGCAGCTGCAACAACACAAGCAGCTGTCGCAGCAGCAGCAACAGTGCCAGCAACAACACCCACAACAGCAACCGCAACATCGCCGCCTGCCGCCAGCAGCACAGCTGTGGCCAATGGCACCGCAACAGCAGCAGCAACAGCCGGAGCAATTGCAGTGGCAACTGTCGCATCAGCGTCTGCAATTGCTGTGGCAGAAACAAGCGCCGCAGCAACAGCAACTCCGGTTGTCAGCACAGTTGTAGATGCCGCTTTACCGGTTCTGCCGCTCGTCGTTGCAACGCCGCCAACAGCTGCTGTGGCACCACAACAACAACAGCTGCCAATAGCACAAAATCAACAACAGCAACTGCAACCGCAACCACAACAGCAACAACCACAGCAACAAGCGCTGCTGGCGCCTGGCGTTGTTGGCGCTGGCAATCAGCCCGTGGCTGGTGGCAGCATCACCGCTGGCATCTCGACACAGGCGCTCTCGCAGCACCAGCAACAGCTGCTGGGCGGCCTCGGGCTGCCGGCAATGCTCTCCGAGCAGCAGCAACAGGCCTTGCTGCAACAGGGTGCATGTGAGTAACCACAAACGATTCATTCCATCTGCTTCTTGACTCAATTTCCTTATTTTCAATTGCAGTAAAAGCGGGAGTTTTGCGCTTCGGTCCGCCCGATGCGGCGGCTTTGCAGCAGCAGCAGCAACAACAACAGCAGCAAGGAGCAACATCACAACAGTCGCCGCCCGGACAGAGTCCATTGCGTCCGCCCAGCCTCGCTCAAGATGCACAACAAGCGCCTCCTGGCTACGCTCCACAACAACAGCAACAACAACAACAACAACAGCCACCTCCGGGCTTGAAGAGCTCGCCCGGCTTTGGACCCGGCTCAGTGGCGGCAGTTGGTGCCGTGGGCAGCAAGCAGAAGAAGAACCGCAAATCGCCTGGTCCCAGTGACTTTGATGGCAGCGTGTCTCGCGAGGATGTGCAGAGTCCAGCGTACAGTGATATATCGGACGACTCGACGCCCGTGGCGGAGCAGGAGCTGCTGGACAAGACGCAGCCGGTCAAGCACATTGAGCTGCTTGGCAAGAAGCCCAGCGAGGTGGGCGTGCCAGCGGCGCCAGTGCCAAATATTCCACCATCTCTGGCTGGCTATGGCATGTACCAGTTCTACCCGGCTGCCCAGCAGCAGCAGCAACAACAGCAGCAACAGCAACAACAACAACAACAGCAGCCGCCACAGCAACCGCAGCCCCAGTACATGGTGCAACCAGGTCCGGATAAGGCGTCTCAGCAGCAGCAACAACAAATGCAACAACCGGGTGCTCCGCCAGCTACCTCACAGACGCCACAGACCACGCATCTGTTGGCGCCGCCACCACAGCAGGCGGTTGGTCACCTCACTGACTACAGCAACAAGAACAAGGAGCCGCCATTGGATCTAATGACAAAGCCGCCATCGCAGACAGTTGGCCAGCAGCAGCAGCAGCAACAACAACAGCAGCCTGGACAACCCGACAACAATGGCAAGGACACGGGTCCGCCGACACCGCAACCGGGTCAAGTGCAACAACCACCTCCTGTCAATCTCAGTGCTGTGGCTGGACCGCCACCAGGTGGTTTACCGCCTGGCATGGCCGGCCTGGCAGGTCTGGGCGGTCCCACGCAGGCCAAGGCCCTGGGCCACTTTTATCCCTACAAGTAAATATACAGTACAACACGGAAGACAGTTTCGGCACGCCGAAGATTTGATACACTTGCAGAGCCCTTCATTTAAGCTCAACTGATCTTAACAATGTGATGTAGCTCGATTTAAAAAAAAAAAAGTAGTCAGAATGGATAAGACCATGTTCAAATACTTGAGATTTTTAAGTTTTTCTTATTAAGATTGATTTTAGATTGATTGATTGTTTTTCGAGATATCTTATCTATCCAGCGGTGGGCACGCAGTGGCTCCGGGAGCAGTGGCTGCTCCCAGCTTTATTTCTGCTTTTTCGGAGCCTTGATGTCGGACACAAGAAAGGCGAGCTAGTTAACAACAACAACATAGGAGCAGCTTGACATTGACACTTAAAATTTATGACCGTCATAAAAAAGTTTTTGTTGTTGAAGTTGTTGTAGTACTCCCGACTTAATATTTTTTGCCCACCGTTAAAATATATTCTATTGACTCCTGAGATATCTTAATATGTATTCTGTTGATCCCTGAGATATTTTAAGATATCTTGATGTTGTCTTATTCATTTTCATTAATTACTTTTCGTCTAATTGTTTCGATGTCAACAGCGAAAAAAAGAAAAGATAAAACTGATAGACTAGTTTGCAGTGAAACAAACTGATAGAAAGAGCTGTATAACATTAAGAAATCAAGATTAAATACCTTAATGCATTACACAGTTCGTGTCAAAATTAGAATTCCCACTGCAAGTGTATAATTCAATACATATATTTATATTTTCAACATTACTAAACGTTGCTTTTTTCACAGTTTTATTCCACCGGGCTATCCGTATAGTGTAGATCCGAACTTTGGTCCCGTTTCGATTGTGGCCTCGGAGGAGGCTGCCAAACTGGGTGGACATCCTGGTTTGCCGCCCAGCTCGCAGGCACAGCAACAACAACAGCAGCAGCAACAGCAACAGCTCTCTGGCATCAGCATCAAGGAGGAGCGCATGAAGGAAAGTCAAAGTCCGCATGAGAACTCGAAACATTTGCCACCACAGCAGCAGGTAAGTGGTGGTGGTGCAACCACAATGAATGCTCATTCAAACGGAAATGTAAACTTAATCTTCCCTATTTTAAAGCTGCTGGCTAACAAACTGATCAAGCAGGAGCCAATGATCAAGCAGGAGATCAAACAGGAGCCCAACTCCAATCCGGGGCAGCAACAGCCGCCGCCACAGCATCAGCAGCAGCAGCAACAACAACCGCCGCCACAGCCACAACAACCGCATGCATTGCATCCGAAGGATCTGCAGGCGTTGGGCGCCTATCCGAGCATCTATCAGCGCCATTCCATGAGTCTGGCGGCGGCAGCGCGCGAGGAGGAGTTGCGACGGTGAGTGGCCTAAAAAAATTATACCTTAAAAATTAAATGCATTTCATTTTTATTTAAAGACCTTAGCAAATCTTTTAATTTCATATTTTATAATGGTATCTCATACGAACTCCGAAACTTTTTTAAGGAATTTTAAAAAAGAAGATAAAAAAAGCAAGAATAAAATTTTAGGAATCAAAAATTGGGAAGAAAAAATTATAAATCATAATTAGGAATTTCAACTAAGAAAAATATTCAGAGTACAAAAATTAAAAAGAAACAAATTAGGAAAAAAAATTGGAAAATTGTTTTTGGTTTTCCTGTCATTGGTTAAATTCTTCTGAATTTAAAAAAAATGCTAAATCATCAAAAGAAATAGCCAGAGACTAAAGCCCGTTTTTTCAATGTCCAAATAAGGTGTTTGATAACTATTGAAAAGAAAATTTGACGTAAAATGTATAGAAATTATTGTTAAATTTGAAACTATATGTTGAATTAAATTTATCCGGGGTGCCATAAAAATCGCTTTCGCTTGAATTTCACTTAAATTTGTATGAAATTTAAGTGAAATTCCAGTGAAGGCGATTTCACTGAAAAAACGGTGAAAATCACTGAAAATCGCTTTCGCTTGAATTTCACTTAAATTTGTATGAAATTTAAGTGAAATTCAAGTGAAAGCGATGTTCATTGAAAAAACGGCCCTTAGTAGTTTAAGCGTGCCAAGAAGCTGATGATCAAACTAATGCATTTATACCAGCTATCGGCACGGCCCTATCTCGATCTCATAGGAAATTTTCGTGGCGACTGCGCTGCCGCTCACGTACAGTAGAAAAGAGCAACGAGCCTTCGTGTGTATTCGACAATGCGACTTCGGCTCTTGTTGTCTCGCTTTTTCAACAAAGCGAAAACGAAAACGTTTCGGCGTCGGGCATGTTCGTGCGTTTGCTACACACACAAGCGCACTGCAAAACGTTTGAGTGTCTGCGTGCCGATCACTGATTTATACCAACACTGAAAAATATGTGCAAAACATGTAGATTTTGAAATAAATGGGTCGAATAAATATCACATGCGCTGGCAATCGAAGTCCTGATTTTTAAATAAATGGTTCGACAAATGTTGTCGGTTTGCTTATCCGATTTTTAATTTAATTTATTTCTGTTTTCCCAATTTTTGTCTTCCCAATTTTTGGATTTCTAATAACTGTATTCCTAATTTCGGATTCTTAATTTTGGATCCCTAATTACTTGATTCCTAATTTTGGATTCTTAATTATTCGATTCCTAATTTTGGATATCTAATTTTCTTTTCGGATTTTCTTTTTTCCGAATTTTCGTATTTTGAGTAATATTTTTCGACATACGTTTATAGAATCTTTATAATACAATTGTAAATTAATGACTTGATGAATTTCTTTCGACAGTTATTACATGTTCACGGATCAGGCGCGACGACAGAATGCTGCAGCTGTGGCAGCTGCACAAGGTGCGCCGGGCATGCAACCGCATCCCGGCATGCCGCAACAGCACAAGGATGAGTCCGGTATGAGTGCACAACAACAACAGCAGCAGCAGCAACAACAACAGCAGCAACTTTCCATTGCTCAACATCAGCAGCAGGCGCTGCAGCAACATCATCAGCATCTGCAACAGCAACACCAACAGCAACAGCAACAACAGCAGCAACAACAACAACAGCAGCAACAACAGCAGCAGCAGCAGCAACAACAGCAGCAACAGCAACAACAACAGCAGCAACAGCAGCAGCAACAACAACAGCAGCAACAACAACAGCAGCAGCAGCAGCAACAGAAGCTTAAGCAATCTCAAGCGGCAAGCGCTTCGGCCAACAAAGCCACCAATCTGACCAAGGATTCGCCCAAGCAAAAGGGCAACTCGGGCGATGACGATCAGCAGCAGCAGCAGCTGAAGGTGAAGCAGGAGGGTCAGAAGCCCACAATGGAAACACAGGGACCGCCCCCGCCGCCCACCTCGCAATACTTCCTGCATCCCTCATACATTTCACCGACGCCCTTTGGCTTTGATCCCAACCATCCCATGTACCGCAACGTTCTAATGTCGGCCGCCGGGCCGTATAATGGACCGTATCATCTGCCCATACCGCGATATCATGCGCCCGAGGATCTGTCACGGAATACGGGCACCAAGGCGCTGGACGCACTGCATCACGCGGCCAGCCAGTATTACACCACGCACAAGATACACGAGCTGAGTGAGCGCGCCCTCAAGTCGCCCACCAGCGCCAGCGGTCCCGTCAAGGTCAGCGTCAGTAGTCCCAGTCTCGGGCCGCCGCAGCCCGGTGGCGGGCCCAGCAATAGTGGACCCGGCTCCGGACCGAACGTTCTCGGAGGCAATGGACCGAGTCAGCCGGGTGCGGCGCCAGGCGGCGGTGGTGGTGTACCACTGAATCTGCAGCCACCACCGGGCAGTTTGGGCGGTCCGCCGTCAAACAAATCGGATCTGGCTGGCCAAAAATCACATGGTGTTGCTCCGGGCACAGCGCTAGACGCGCACAAGCAGCCACTATCCGGAGCGCCGCCACTTGGTGCCGGTCCGCCCGGTAGTGCGGCGGTTGGAGTTGTCGGCGGTGCCGGAAATGGAGCTCCGGGTGGTGCCGGTGCCGCCGATTCGCGCAGTCCGCCGCCTCAAAGGCATGTGCACACACACCATCACACACATGTAGGACTCGGGTATCCCATGTACCCAGCGCCCTATGGAGGTATGTAATTGGCACAGACTCTTTTCTGATCCTAATTGCTAATTGTGGTTGTTGTTGCTCGATTTTAGCTGCCGTCTTGGCCAGCCAACAAGCGGCTGCAGTAGCTGTGATAAATCCATTTCCGCCGGGACCGTCAAAATGAGAACCACTGAATGGCAGCAATGAGAAGAAGGCCTACAATGTAAAGAACAATTAACGAGAGCTCGGATTGCGATGAGAACTGGGAGTGGAAGTGGAGGAAGCGATGGTTGATTGAGGATTCAGTATATAATCCTCCCGATAATGCATTTGCTATTAGTTATGGGTGTGCACACGGTACACACACACACACACAAACACATCTAGTAAATAGATTATTTTTACAATGTTATAAACCACAAGCACCCCAACAACAACCACAGCAACTAGTAACAACAACAACAAACAGAAACAAAACGACTATTTATATGCATAAGTATTTTTTGTATGTTTCGTTTAACGTGTTAACTATAATTGTAGTTGTAAGGCCTAAGTTATCATTACTATTACCAGATAAAACATATAAATACAAGTATATATATATATAGATATAAACATAAATGATATGATGATAATATAGCATAACTACAAATTAGCGATGTTTTTCCTAAGTGTATTTTGCATATACTTATAAATTTATATATAATTATATACATATATTATTATTATTATTATTATACATTTAAAACACAAAAAAACAAAAGAAAACATAATATAATTATAGTTACATATATTTATATATATATATATATTATTATATGAGAGAGGCGTAAATCGAACATGAACAAAAAACGTATGAAGAACTGTAGTGTGTTGATTTCTTGTAAAAAAACAAAACAAAATCTGAAAAGAAAACGAAACTTAATAATAATATTGCATATTGTTTAGCGATTACAAATTACCAATTACAGATTACCAATTATATAATGTAGATCTTACAAAATTTAGCATTTAGCAGTGTGTATTAATTAATCCTTATCTGTGTTGCGAATGGAGCTAGCGCAATATTTGCATCTAAAAGACAAAGGGCGCGCCCCATTCTTATATCTTATGTATGTAATGTGTGTACTATTCGTATATCCGTAGTTTATCTAAAAATAACAAACATTTTACTTTCTTGTGAATTTCTCGGCCCCAGTTGCCGCCACTAATTTAAATGTTTCTAAGTATCAAACGTGTACTTTAAATATATTTATATAAATACAAAAAATCAATATATATATATATATATACATATGTATGTGTATGATATGATGAAATATTATTATTATAATTATATGATATGTGTAATTTACATTTATTATATCTAGTATGTGAATGTAAATGAATGTGGGTGGTGTATGTTGTAGTTCACTAGCCGCTTCATAGACTACACGCGTGATTTAATGGCACTTAATGTTTTATAGATTAAGCCCCAAACAACAATACAAAACAAAACACAACAAAACCAACAAGAACACACAATTCTTTAGAATTTATCAATAAAAACACAAAGTATTGCATGTAAATATACCTTAAATCGAGTCTTTTTTATATACATTTAAAAACACTGTAAATTAGTTTCGATTGATGTTCAAGCAATGTGAATGTATGAAACGAATACAATAGATACAGATAGTATCTGTCAGATACACTTGGCAATGCCAAGTTGGCATGTGGCATGCGACATGTTATAAACACAAACGCATCAGAATGTATCTGTGTATGTATTACAAAAAAAACAAAAAGAAAACAAAAGGGGAATTAGCAATAAACAATATAAATATTTAAAATTTGCTACAATTTTCCCCTTTGACGAGGATACAATTTTCATCTCACATTAATCGAAATATAAAAATGTGTTTGTAGTGGAATCAGCGTAGAGATACAAATTAAATAAACGATTAAATGAGAATTAATCGCAAATTGACAGCTTAGTTGATTAATAACAAAATAAATGGTACAAGCGCAGATCTTTTTACAAAACAAATGTGTATTTTAAATGAATAACAAAAGCAAGAGCAAACTTAATGACATTCTTAACAATGAAATTGTATGTAAGCACAAGGAAACCGGATACCGGAACAGCAACAGGAACATGAAATCCGACAGCCGACAGGATATGCTGGCAAGTGTCATGATAACGAACGAGAAGCGGCAGCGACAAAACCACAAATGGATAAATGGAATTCAAAACAAATTATGAACAAACAAAACATAAAACACATAATTAGTGCTAAGAAATTTCAAAATATAGTACACATATATAGATATATATATATATAACAAATGAAAAAAAATAAGCTTTAGATGTGAATAAAAATGTATTTAAAAAATTAAATATCTGTAATTGACTGTCACTTGGTCTATGGAGTTATTTGACAAAATGTATAATTTATTAGTACGTCTTTTTATAATATCAATCGTTAATTTAATACTACATCTATTTAGTTATGTTGTGTATATACATTTATGCGCTTCCCAACGGTATTATGAAGCTCATATAGTCGGCAGTTGCGCCCCAAGCTGCTCGGTTGGTTTGGAATATGATGATCCAGCTGATTAAAACAATTGTCCAGATAAGTGTGCCAATCGCCGAGTAGATGACATCTTCATGGCAGAAAGAAGGAGGGAAGAGGGTTTAAGTAATGAGAGTGAAAAGAGGAATAAAGAAAGGCAAACTCACAGCGCTTTATTTGATTCTGTTCGGGATATGGCGGTTTGCGAAAGGCCTCCTCGAAGAACCAACACACATTAATGGCCCAAACGAATGGCAGAAAGGCGAAACCAGCTAATAAAACATACAAGAGATTATTGAAAATGAGTTTCTAATTTTGCGACTACTGTAAACTTACTCAGAAAGTAGGTGCGACTCAGTTGTAGCTTGCGTGGATTTGGTGCCTTTGAGATATCCATATTTGTTTTACTTCTCTCTATTTTCTTAAGCTTAAGTTAACGTTCCGTTCACGTCAATGGGCGTGGTATCTGAGTCTGAGGAGTATTATTATCTTATTTATTAAGTATATTATTCATTTGTTTTCATCTCCATCTTGACAGTGCTGTAAAATGTTAAATTGTTATACATTGCCAGCTCTGAAAATACGCAGCGTTGCCAGACATTTTAATATTAAATTTATACGCCTTGTGAAATTTAGTAATTTTATTAAGTAGTGACTAATATAGCAGGTCAAAAATATTAAAAATAAATTAAATTAAATTAAATTACAACAATTTCCAATCAGCAGTGTTGAGCAACCGATTTTCCTTTTGCCGGCAAGTCTGCGAAATTATATCGATAGCTCTGACATATCGCACATCGACAGCAACCCTGCAACGCGCAAAAAAGTGACGCGCAACAACTTTCAATTTCAACGAATTGTGCAAAATTGTGTTAAAAAAGCGAAATTATGGCTGATGCTGACAATTTAGACGCTTTGTCCAATGCCGAGCTGCGGGCGCAGATGGCAGCCCAGGGACTGCCGAATATACCGGTAACCGACAGCAGTCGCAAAGTTTTGGTTAAACGTTTGCGTGCCTCACTTGGCGGCAATTCTCCAGCGCCGGCAGCGAGCCCCAAGAAAACTTCGAGTCGACGTGAAACTTTGCAGCCAGCTGCGGCTGCTGTATCTGTCGATAAGCGAGATGGCGCCAATGCGAGCTCCTCATCCAAGGCGCGCCGCACAATCGCCACAGCGATTGCCAACGACACCAAAGAGGCGGATCGTCGTCGCCAGCCGGTGAACAAGCCGGAAACTGTCGCATCTCTACCACGTGTGCCAGAGGCAACTGTAGCGAAAGCAGTTGCATCGACAGCAGTTGCATCGACAGCAGTGCCCGCACCCAAGGCCGCTGCTCCCATACAGTCGCGTCGCACCTCGACCACAGAGCGTCGTGAGGTGATCACCGAGCGAGTGATTAAGAAGCCCGAGACAATTGCTGAGAGGACAACAGGAGCAGTGCCGAAACAACGCAGTACTGAGAACGCTTTGGAAGTTAACTCCTTGATTATTCTCGAGTCCGATGAGGAGGAAGACGAGCAACTGGCTCTGGCTGCCCAGAATGCCGAGGATCAAGCCAAGCACACAGCTGCATCTAAGTTGACCACAACAACTACAAGCACACATCAATATGTTAGCCGGCCAGTGTATCGCGCTCCAGAGCCCGTTCAGGAGCCTCCGAAACGTCAGACCCTGATGTACGAATCACCCAGCTTCAGTCAGGCACCAACTATTAGCCAGGCTCGCTCTAAACTGGGTGGCTATGATTACTCCAATGTCGCAGCCAGTCGCAGCGGTCGCTATAGCAGCTTTGTGACCTCGCCGCCTTCCGCATACGCTTCGACATCCTCGTCAATCGGAGCCACCTATCGCCGGTCACCACCACGCACCTATGCCAACGAGTTCAGCGATGACACCGCCGAGGACGAGGAACCTGCGCCATCCCAGGGCCCCAAGTTCGAGAGCGATTTCGCTCGCAAATTGGCAACGATGCGCGCCGAGCGTATTGGCGATCGCAGTAGCCCCTTCAACAGACGCTCGGCTACTCGCACCGGCTCCAGCTATGAGCCCGTGGCCCGTCGCTCACTGCGACCGGACGATGTGCCCATGTCCATAGCCTTTAATCGCTGGATCCAGAGCCTTGATCGCGCATACAATCTAAAGTCCAAGCTATTTCTATTGTTTGTGCTTATACTCATTTACTTTGTTTATAAGTACTTTTACTGAGAAATGCGGCCGTGCCATAAACAAATAGATTAGAAAATAATACTCGAATTTGTAAGCAACTTGCTGTTAATATATATATGCTGTCTGTACTTTGTAACACACCAACAGCCATAGGGCGACTTTGTAAGCCGTATTTATGTTTTAAATTTTAATTTGGTTGTGTAAGTTTCACTATGTTTCAAGTTCAAATAAAGCGCATTGTAGCTAAACTATTATAAAGATCTGTTAGTGTGTTAACCAGCCAAAGGTATTCGATGCATCTTCCTCTCTGCTTGTGTGTGTTAGCTGTAGGAAGACCAACCAGAAGGAGACCAGACCAGACCAGAGAGAGAACAGCAGCGTTGACATTTGCGCGTGCAGCAGCCGCTAATGATAGAAAAGTATTTGGAATGCGTGTACAACACTTGTCGGCATCGCTGTGACCAAATGGAGGCGCACTCGCTTACACACACACACTCGCAGATACACACACACCTATACACATACAGGTGGGCATGTGCATGTCCAGATGCCGATACCGATGTCGGCATTGAAACACGCATAGCTCGAAGCGAAAGAAATCTTTGTTTTTGCGATAAGAATTAATAAGAATTTCACAAAGCAGTCTATGGCGACAGAGACGGAGACGGGGTTTGCAGAAGGGAGGGGGATAATTTTATTAACTGGAAATCGCACTTGCGCGTAAATTTTCTTAAGGAAATTTTCGCCTTATTTAGCTTGCAACCGGATCTCCATGTACACAATACGCAATAAGTTATGAAAATTGTAAAACAACTAAACGCAGGGGAAATACCAATTGCGGAGAGCGGAGAGAGGGATGGTGGGAGGGAGGGGGGTCAGATGGCTGTCGCCGCGACGATGATGAATTCCACAAATACACGGATGGTTGTCTGTCTGGCAAACGCGGCAGATTCCTTGAAAACAAAGCCATGCCTATGCAATATATCGTGGGGCTAATAAATACGACTACGACTTCGACTTGGACTTCGACGCGCATTGCGAGCTGTGCTCTTAATGAAATTAACTTCCAGGAATTACCTACATGGCTGCCTCTGCCTCAGACTCTGACACTCTGGCGACTGTCTGTCCCATCCGCCAGTCCCATCCGTCCGCCTTCTAAGCAACAAACAATGGCGAGCAGCTGCAGCTGCAGTTTATGCATTCGCCAGCCATTGGCCATGGAAATTAAATGGAAGCCTGCAAAAGTTTCACGCGATGACTTCACACCGTAACTCCACGCCAATAATAGAGACGTACACATGCATACACTGAGAACAAATTAGGGATTACGGAAACATTTAAAACGAGAACGAAACACTTGATTTAAGTACAATTTTTCATTTCGCTTTGAGCAAATATTAGTATATCCTTATAGAGGTCATTACGTTTTAGCCATGAAATGTGTTACGCCTAAAATGGGGCATGGTAAAAAGTACACACATGTATATACATATATACATATGTATATTCTTGATGATGAGGACGAACTGAGTCGATATAGCGATGTCCGCCTGCCCGACCGTATGTTTCAATTCACTTTACTTGAAACATGTACTTATATCGGAAACGGCCGAACCGGATCACTATTACATACACTACTGGCCAAAATAATAAGTAAACTCATTTTTTTACTATACAAGCTATTGTAAGTCAAGACTTCACAGTAAAACAATATACATATTTGGAAAGGTCGTTTAAATTCCGCTTGAAGGATGCAAAACTTTGCTTAACCCATTAAGTAGCCATTGAAAATTTTGAATTTATTAAAATATCTACTTTTTCAACTTTTTTCCTCGATTTTTTACAAAAAATGTTTTGATGCAAAAAAATTCTTCAAACAATTCTAGGAGTGATTGACTGCAAAAATTTTTCAAAAATCTCTTCGCTTGTAGTTTTTATAATTTTTTGAAAATTGCTTAAAAGGCACTTATTGTATGAAAATGACGAATAAGTGCCTTTTTAGCAATTTTTATCGGCCATAGGACCGATCCATCGAAAATCAACTGTTAATATGAGAATTCACAATTCGTCATAGAAGGCAACGAAAAGGAAAATCAATGTCTGAATAATGTGCTCGAAACCTATTGAAAAGATATTGTGACGTACAATTTTTAGATATTAATGCCGTTTTAAAACTATATTTATTCTGAATAAAATTTATGTGTACATTGAAAACAGCTCTCCACAATAATAAATTACAGTCCACTAAAATCAACAACAAACATTTAAACTAGCATAAAACTTTTTTGAAATATTTACTATCTCAACCAAAATTATGCTGAATAATTGCCAGGTTAAGCGAATAAAGTCTTAATTTTACACCAGGGATTAAAACCCTAACCGAAACCGTAACCTTTAACCGGTAAAAACCGATTGAAATTTAAAACCGTAACCGAAACCGTAACCGAAAAAAAAAATTTTCACCTGACCGTAACCCTTAAACCGAAACTCTGAAAACCGAAATAACCGTTTAGTAACCGTTTCATTTATAAGGGTTCATTTTGGTTTTTCATACATCTTAAAATAAATTTTTAATTTAAAATTTTTATAATAAAAATTGAAAAAAAGTTTTATTTTTAATTTATATTTTAAAAATTGCAAATAAGAGTTATGGTTTAACTTTAAAATACAATTTTAAAAGCATGTTTTATTATTAATTTTTGTTATAAAAATTAAAAAAAAACAAGTTAAAAATAATTTAAAACGAAAAACTTTGAACTGTTTTTATTTATTCCGACTGATAAGTCTAGTTTGCGATCTCTAATATTTTGTTATTAGTTTTGTATTTTATTTTTGATTTTATTTTTTTTATTTTTAATATTAATTTATATGTAAAATATATTTTTACAAAGAATTTTTTTTTTTTTGTGAACCGAAACCATACCGGTATTTCAAAACCGAAACATACGAAAACCGGTTCACCGTTACGAAACCTTTATTCAAAGATTTTGCATAACCTATAACCGAAAACCTAAATCCAAACATAACCGAAACCGTAACTGAAACCGATATTCGTTTCGGTTTTAATCCCTGTTTTACACATTTAGAATATTAAAATTGAATCATATTTTTTTTTTCAGTGTATACGCATGTGTAGTTGACGCTGCACCCACCAAATCACCAAGCAAATCGGCAACTCGGGAACGCAGCTCAAGTGTGACATTCATGGAAAACAGAGTGGAATATGATTTTATGGCCTGTCGTTGGACACAATTGTCAACCGCTGGACGAAAAGTGGAACAACGCCTTTTGTCAGCATCACGTACCATGCAAAATGAAGCTTCCAAGCGATGAACAGAATCTGGGTGTGAACTGTGCAAAGTCACAGCTAGGTTAAGATGCTGTTGTGGATGTTGTTGCTGTTGTGGCTGCTGCTGCTGTTGGCACTGTTGCTGTTGCTGCTGTTGTTGACAACCACTTCCTCGTTGGGCCAATTAAAGTTGGTTGTTGTTTGTGGCAAACGCAGCGAAATCATTTGTAATGCAACGTTTGGAATAATTCACGCTCAAATTGCTCCACTCGCAAAATATTGCAACATTCCACAGCAAATTTTACGATTATGCGTTTCGACAGCAATGCAACAACAGCAACAAGCGATGGCGACAAATGCCAGCGCCTGCCACTGCCAGTTGCCAGTTGCCACTGCAATTGCAACTGCAACTGGGCAACCTAGCAACCTGGCAGCAACTGGCAACATTCGTAGGCGCACATCAAATCAAATCAAATTGTAACCGATGGCGGCCGTTGCACCGTGCTACGGAGTCGAAGTCGAAGTCGGTCTCTTGGCCATTCCATTTGAGTTCGTTTGAGTTTGAGCCATTCGCCATTCGATTGACGCGACGCTGCTCCAAATCGATAAATCACCCAGCTAATTGTCCAGCTCGCCCCCTTACCTCCCACTATGGCGTGTGAGAATTGCGAATGTGAAAAAAAACTTGAAAATCTAAAGCAAACTCAATGTGAACTCCTTAAAGTTCGAACTGGAATCACATAGAAACGACATGAAATCACCCAAGAATTTAATACTTGTATAATATTAAAGTATAGCATAGTTTAGTAAGAACTAGCGCTGTAAAACTCGACAGCTCGATTTTCGCGGAAAGTACTTTAACTCGATAATTTTGTTGACTATCAATCGAGTTAATTAAGTCTATTTTCATGAAAAATCGACAACTCAACAGTTTGTTGGCATGTGAAACCCTTTGCATTGAAATTGGGATATATTTCTATACCCTTTTTTCTTTTAATAAGCCCAACACTTGATCACATATTGACCTTTTGTGACCTCGAAATATGACCAAAAATAACTTTGAGCTGTAAATTGATGAAACATTTGTTGTGACAAAACTTGAAATGCCCGTCACTTGACAGGCCGACTAAGACTATCGTGTTTACCTAAGAATAAACTATAATAATTCTAAAATATTCCAAGTTTTTATAGAAATCTTGACATATATCATATTGCCAAAGCGTCAAGCTTTTATTGTTAAATTATTTGCATAATTAAATAAATAAAAAGAAATATGTCGAGTAATCTGAATGGAGCTGCAATCTATTTAAATGAGGCATTAGGTACGAGTTTTCAACATAATTAATCGTTTGGGATGATGCTAGTATTTATTTTTGTATGCAAAAGGTCAATGCTTAAATGGACAGATGGACAGACGTTCAACAGAGAGTTGAGTTAAACAATTTAATTCCATAAATAATGACAGTGCGCCTATAAACAGACACTTTTGACTCTTTTTGGCTGCCCACTTGTTAAGCTATTGGCATAAGCGTTATGCGTGTGTGCGAGTGTGTGTGTAAGTGGTACACGCACACATATATGTGTGTGTATACAGAGATAATTTGAAAACGAGCATGCGAACTGCGGTGACTACTCGTTGTCAACTTGTGGACCACAGCGACCAATCAGTGTCAGCTGGAAGTGTCTTTTTTAGTGGCCTAAGTGATGAGCTAATCAAGTGCCCCGCCGGCCAGCTAGCTGGTTAACTGGCTAACTGGCTAACTGGCTAACTGACCAACTGACTGAGCAGTCCCCTAGTTTCCCTTCTTCAGTTCGATAGTTTCAGAACCGAAATCACATCGTGTCTCTATTTTAATAACATTATTTATGTGCATGTATTTGTTTTTAATAGGAATCAGAAATGAGGCGAAACAAAGACACAGACAACGAGGGCGAAAGAGTGACTAGGAAGACAACAGATGGACAGAGATGGAAATCGGGAAGGAGGGAGAGTAGTAGTAGATAGAGACGATTTTGTATACTTATTGTAATTTGAAATTTTTGGTGTTTTAGGTGTCAATCGCATTAGACGGAAATCAGTTTTGTTTTATTGTACAAATTTATCGCATTGGGTCTTATTGGTTTTTGGTTTGTTGTTGTGTTTCTTGTTTGTCTTTAACTCTCAATAATGTGCTTGTTTATGTGTTTCTCTTTTCCGTAAATGTGCCACAGTCTCTGTTTTAGTCGCCGTGTGTTGATTTTATGTTAAATTAAACATTTTAAGCGACGCTTTTAAATAGCCTACGAGATAATTTGTGACTTGTGTGTGGTCTCGATTGTGTGCATGTGTTTGTGTATGCATACAAATATACATATAATGGGTTTTTATGTCTGCGAGGCATCAAATAAATTATAAACTAATTTAAATTAAGTCGAATAGCTGTTGGAAATGTGAGCTGCAACAACGAGTTCGTTGCCTAAGTCTTTTGTTTGGAGCAAGTGGTCGTCGCCCTTATCGCCAGCCACAACACTCGCGACATATTTCAGCAAAATATGAAGTTTATAATTAATTTTATGTCTCGCCCCAATGCGTTGCAATTAGGGAGATGGCAGCGGCAGCAGCAAAGGAGCAACAAATTGCTGATGAGGAGCAACACATGCAAATGAAATCAAGTCATGCCTATAATCGGATTTGTTGCTACTCGTATATTAACTTGTCACAATTTCTATGTGCTGAACATAAACACAATTTGCGCTTAATCCGGCCAACCGACGCCTTTCTGCTTCCATTCCGGGAGACTCCAGAGGCTGCAGCATCTGAAGCAACGGCAACGGCAACAGCTCAGCAAATGTTGCTAGTCGCTATCAATTATGACATTTTGTTGCTGTTTTGTCACTTTTGCCACTGGCGCTGGCGCGTTTAATTCTGCTGACAGTGACATCCAGAAGGGGGAGGAGGGGCGGGGAGGCACGAGGATGAGGTTGCCGACTACCTTTTGATGTGGCTAATGTGGCAGGGCGATTGAATTTCCAACCACAAATGCTGCTATCATATCAGCTGGCAATCAATCAACGCTGCCAATTGTCGGTTAACAATTGAAATGAGGCCCCGATCTCGATCTGGATCTGGATCTCGACGGCACACATGGCGCATGAGTAATTTGGCCCCGTTTTGTGGTTAACGCAATTATTGAGTATGACGGCTGAGCCAGCGCTCAGAAATCAAATCAGGAAATGTGTGGCACATGCATTTGCCGCATAAATAATCGACAGATTAATAACAATAAAGTTGAGTGCGCTTAAACAAATTGCAGCTACTTTAGAATTATTTATGACAAAATTGGTCTGGCCAATCGATTGCTCTCTAGCTTCATATGGCCCCACTGTGCAGCTGTGCACTGAGAGCAAACGGCAATCTAGATTGCAACTGGCAATTGGCAATTGCCAACTTGCAACCTGGTAATGCATATGCACATGCAACACATGCACCCACGACGCGACGCGTCGCCTCGTTTTGGACACAGATTCGAGCTGTTGCCGCGTCCGGCGGCGGGGCTGCTGCACTTTTGGGGGTGTGGCCGTGGTTAGCCGCAAATTAGGCGCGAAAATATGCAGCAAAGTGAGACAAGCTAGCGAGCCGCTAAAATACTCAAGCAAATAAGTAAAAAAACAAAACAAAGTACAAAGTAAAATAAAAAATTGGGAAAACTTGCCGCTGGTCAGCTAATGGTGTTAAAATTTTGTGCCGGCGATTGCATCTATGGCTATACAAATTGCAGCGGCTGCGCAAAAATTGACAACAACCACAGCAACAGCACTTGAGCAACAGCAACATGGCAGTAGCAACAACAGCAACAGCAACATGAGCAACAACAGCTACAACAACAGCAACAGCATCTCAGTTGTTGGCTCGTTTTGTCAACACGGCAAATGCTTAGCCGCGTTTTCCCAGGGGACACTTAACGCGGCTGCTTAACGTCTAAATCTGTCGTCAAGACGCGCTCAAAAGGCTAAAATGTTTGCGTTAACCAGCGACGCAGATGGAGCTGCAGAGGAGGTGACACTCCACACAGAAAGAGAGAGACAAAGAGAGAGGCAGAGGGATAGAGAAGGTGATACGACACAAGTGGCCAAGTGTCCGGCCAAGAAGCAGCGCAAAATGTTCCAGCAACAACAACAATTTGTATGCAACTTTATTTTTCGTTGTCGTCGCGTTCAAGTTGCCCAGTTGAGATTTCCTTTTACCTCGTTGGCTCGTTGTTGCTGCTGTTGTTGTTGTTGCTGTTGTTCATGGTTGTTTAGTTGTTGCCTTGTCTTGGCCTGAAGTGCGTTGAACGAGTTAAAGTCAAAGCTGCAGCTAAATTTATGAACCGTCCCAGTTCGGCCATGGCCATGGACAAATAAGAAGCCCGACAACGGCCAACGAACGCGTGTAAACATTCTCCAAGTACACAAGAAGGACCAAGGGGCCATCAGCAGCCTCTCGCTCCTCTCACTCTCCGTCTTTCTCTCGGTCGCTCTCTGTCTCTAAATGCTGCCACGGAATTTATATGCAACATAATCAGCATAAATGCCGCCATGCGCCATCAAAATGTTGCGACTGCAATGCGACGCGTTCTTCTCTTCTTCTCTGCGGTCAGCGGCAACATTTGCCATCACTTGGGTGGGTGCCAATGCCAACAGCAACAACAACAAACTCCAGTGCTGTTGCTGTTGCTGTTACTGTCGTTCTCCCCTTTGCGGTCGCCTCGGCTAATTTAAGCAATTTGCAAATTGAGAAATTGCAAATAATTTACAATTTAGCCAAGTTATTCGAAATTCTCGCAAGTGTTAAGTGCAAACCATAAAATGTTGCCCCTAATGAATGAAAAGTGAATTCGCTCGGCGAGATTCAGAGATTCACACTCCTACTTAATACTCACTATGTATTTTATAGTTTCTTAATTCTCAATAAACAATATTAATTTCACAAAATAATTATATAATAGCAATAATAACATATTTAACACTCATTGCACATTTTTACTATCTAAATATATATGAGAAGCCAAGCTGCTGGATTTTTATAGCCAGACGATTTTACGACCTAGTCTTAAAAACTCGAATGAAGCTAAGCGTTTAGTTTTAGACGACGATTGTATACCCTTCTAGAATTGTAAAGACAGCATATTACTTTCTGTATGATGTACGAGTATACTACAAATTTGCTGCTATATAATATTTGATAAAATAAAAGTTCAGAGTTATGAACAATTTTGTAAAATATTTCAATATTCTTGTATACTAAAAACCTTGAAGCAAATCTTGACAAAGTTATAAAAGTTGAAAATAATCAAAAATATCTTAAGAATAAATATAAGGTTATATAAATGGGACATTCATATAATTTTCGACATTGCTGCATAAATAAAATAGGAATAAATATGGCAGCTAAAGCATCTTTAAAGATAGAGGACTCGACACTTTGTGAGGTATTTAAAGCAGATAATACTGAAATATAATATTAATAACGTTAAGCAAATCGTAAAACAGCAATATGAACTAATTATTTAATTAACAACAGTATTGCCCATGATAAAATTGAAATGTATTTCAATACTGTTGAGGTGAGTGAGAGGCTGAAATCGGATAGGGAAAGAGTAGGTGGAAAGGTGAAAAGGAAAGGGCGACAAGAAAGCTCAGTGGTTTGCTTTTGCGCATGAACGCCACTAACTTTCTTTTCGTTTTGTTTTCAGCACAATTTGAATAGTAAAGGCCGCAATATGAGGACAGCTCTGCAACTATTCAGCTACGAGTTGCACCCAACTATCAACTATCAAGCTACAAAACGCATTTCAAATCACTGACTTGCGGTTATGCCCCAAGGGCAGGGTGAAAGGCGAATGCCAAGCGGCAGCAACAGCAGCCAAATGAGACAGCAACGAGTTAATTAAGTTTGCAGCGAAAACTGTCTTAAATTACACACACTGGCGGCGGCCACAGGCCCAAAATCAGAGTCAGCCAGCGCCACATTCAGGAGGAGTTCAGTTGTCCACCGTCCGAGTGTCCGACAGTCCGAGAGTCCGTAAAGTAAGGGAACTGACAAACTGAGCCGCAATTGTGCCAACTTCTGTGACAGTTGCCCAAAACAAATTGCTGCCATTTAATGCGCATCGAACAAAGAACAACAAAAAACGAAACGGAACGAAAACACAGCAGCAACCATGTGAGGCAATGCCACAACAACAGCAACAAAGTGCCCGGATAAGGGCAAGGGGCAGGGGCAAGGAGAGAGACTGTCCCGTCTTCTGGCTATGACAAATTCCTTGAAGTTGTTACCCATATAAATTTCTGCATTTTTCGTTTGCTTTTATTTTTTTTGCTTGCAATATTATTTGTGTTGCCACTGAGACTGCAACTGAAACTGAGTCATGCGCCTTCTTATTGATCGCTTGTGTAGCATCATCATTATCTTAATAATGATCATCAACATCAGGATTTTGTGAGTGGCAACTGGTTCAACTTTCGGCTGTCTGCCTGGACAGGACTGGTAATTAGGAGCATTACATGTGCTTGGGCGCTTCAAAAATCTTTCGATTTTTGGCCAGGCCAACACTTATGTAAATGAGTTTTGTTTCGTTATGTTTCTCTCTTTTATTTTTTATTTTTTGCAACTGTTTTTCATTATTAAGACAAATGACAGTCACGCCCAGCTCTAAGCGCAGAGTAAACACTTGCCAAATGACCATAATTATGGGCATCGAGACTCCCTCCAGTTGGAATTTATTAATGTACACAGGCATACATATGTATTTTGTAGCCGAACTTCAACACGACGAACTTGAGCTTAGAATAAATTATTAATAATCCACGATAATAACAGACAATTAATTTTTAACGCTGATTTGTGCGAGTTTTATGCCGCCAAAAACGAGAAAATCAAAAACCTGAATATCAATTTAGCGCATTTAAAAAGAGCAACAACTTGCAACAACAACTGTGGCACAGGCCAGAGTCAAAGTCAGAGGCAGAGGCAGAGGCGGAGGCATGCTGCATCAGTCTGGTGACAGGCTCTTGGTCAACTGGTACTCTTAATGCATTCGCATCCAATGGAATTGCAGTGCCAACACATCGTATGTCATTTAAGCTGCACTCCACAGCGAAGCGACAACTACAACAACAACAACAGCCACAGCAACAGCATTGACGACGACAACAACATTGAAAGTATGCAAAGCGTATTTTGAATTTGGGAGTTGATGTTGAATTTGGAGTGCCAAGTGCAGTCTTATCGTACTTATTTATGCATATGCAGGCATATACGAGTATGGCCCAAAAAATCACATGGCAAAAACAAAAGACTTAAGACACGAACTTGTTGTGCAGGCAGTGTAGGGCATGGGTGCAGTCGACGACGCAGCGCAAAAGTAGCACACACAGAGATAGAAAGAGAGAGAGAGAGATTCACAAATACACACACACACACATACATAGAAGGAGCAACGCTGGCGATGCATCACCCAATGCCAAGGCAGGCACGCTTATCAGTAACCTACACTTAAAGTTAATGCATGCCCGGCAGGACCAACCAAGAGTTGCGCAGGCGCAACCAGAGATCGTCGTCATCAACGTGCGGGTTCTCTTCAGTTGTTGTTGTTGCTGTTGTTGTTATCAATGCGGCTGAAGCCTTTTAGCAACGCCGACGCAGCAGCCGCATCAGTTGAAGCTTCAGGTCTTTTTTGCCGTCAAAAGGCAGGCAAAATAAAATCGAAAATGAATGCGACTGCAGATAAGCAGCGAACGCATTTTGAAATGACACACGGACAGTTGACAATCTCAAGAAGTGAGCGGAAAAGAGAGAGAGCTACAGAGAGAGGGAGGGAGTGAAAGAGCAGTCTGGTTAGGAAGGGAACAGAGCATGCGAAATTCGTGTCACTGCCATGATTTGTGACCGTCGCTCGGGTCAGATCTGTTGCTGTTGCTGCCGCTGCTGCTGCTGCTAGCGGCTTACGAAGGCAACAACTACATTCCAGCTGCAGCAGCAGCAGCAGCAGCGGGGACTTGGTCCAAACTTGAATGCAAATCGATGGGGCAATAAAACTATTAAGCCATTAGTAAGCCAAACACGAGTACAATGCCAAAAACAAACACGTGCAGTTCAGCAACAGCAACAGTAGAAGGCAGGGCAACACTGGCAACAGACAACAGACAACAGAGGACAACAGACAACAGGCAACATACAACAGCAACAAGCAATTAATGCAAATGTGCAGCCGGCAGCCAAATCGAGGCAAAAGGCAAGGCAGAAGCAAAACACATCGAGATCGCAGACAAACTGAGAGACAGACAGACAGACAGAGAGTCAGAGGGAGAGACATTGCATTGGCAATGCAGGCACAGTTCAAGAGTCTGCTAATGTTGTTGGCACTGGCAAGAGGCAGCAGAGGCAGCTGCCTTGCAACATTGTCTGCAACATTGCCTGGCAATTGCCAATGCATGTGCGAGGTGCAAACTAATTGAAATCATTACACTAGTAAAAATGTTAATTCAATTAAAATGCGCGCAGCAACAGCAACCAGTTGCTGACCCACAACTCTGCAGCATCCATAACAGCAACAGCAACAGCAACAACTGCAATATATAGTCTAAGAGAGATATCATCGCAACATACTGCCTCCTCTTCGGGCAACATCGGCAACACCGGCAACATGTTGTTAGGTCAGGCAACGCGAGCAACTCTAGGCCACAGCCAGGGCAGCAGCAGCAGCAACAGTTGTTGCAGCAACTACAACTTGTGTGCAGCATGCAAATGTAGACGCGTCTGTGGCATGCCACAAGTCTGTGTATTTGTTGATTTCATTTTGGGGCTGTTGTTGCTGCTGCTGCTGTTGTTGCTGCTGCTGCCAAGGGCGCCAATGTGCATTGCATTTCCGGTTCGCCAAGTAGCACCATAATAAATGCAGCGATCATTGCATCTTGGCCAAGTTGAAGTTGGTAAATGCTGTGTGTGCTGCCAATAAAAGGCTGTAAGTTAATTTCACACACACACATAACTCGCTTGCAACAGCAGCAGTAACTTGCAACTTGCAACTTCCACTTGAATCAACGGCTTTCTACGGCCAACAACAACAGTTGCTGTCGGTGTGTGTTGGCCATAAATGAAATCGAGTCCATAAGCAGACAGTTAGCCACAGAGGCAGGCAGGCAGGCAGAAAGTCGGACTGCCAGCACTATCAACTTGGCCAACACGGCCAACTGTCGATTCGAGGTGTGAAAATGTTTGGCCATATTAGGGCACACTTTAACACATTCGATATTATTGTTATGAATGTGTATTTGCATTTTTATGGCAACGCATAACCCAAAAAAAAAGACACAACAAGAGAAAGAGCGAGAGAGAGAGAGGGAAATCTGAACGAGGCAGTTGTGTAAATGTCATCCATTGAGCAACGGAAGCTGCTGGATAAGCGAGCCACCAAACCAAACCACCATTTGAGAGTGGGGCAGAGACGAGGTAACTGCCACATAGCCACAGGAAGCTGCCGCACATATTCCATCAAGAATCACATCGTAAATGGAGCCATTAACGATAAACAAATTCTACGAGCTGACTCCGAATCCAAGGCAACCGAGTACAACACATAAAAGATGACCATATCCCAGCCCATAAAATGACATATAAAAAAACACTTAAAATATTTTCAATGCGCGATTTTAATGGGCATCGAGGCCCAAACCTAACCACACCAAACCACACCACACCAATCCAATACCAAGTCGAATCGAGTTGAGCCGAGTTGAGACGTACCTTTTTTGGTGGTCTCCGTTCACAATTTGGCGGCATTTGTGCTCTGGGAATATCTCTGGGAATGTCTCTCCTCCTTAGCTCGCTCTACGCTAATGCAAATGACGTGCAACTTGGGCACAAACTACTGGTGTCGATATAACAATAAAACGCCCCTCGCAACGCCCCTGAAATCTTGACGGTTGCCTGTTGCAGCAACGCAATGGAAGCTGCTGCAAAGTCGGATTAAATAAATGCCAGTGTCTGCCGCGAATGAGCCAAACAAAAAAAAACTGCCCGCAAAAACAAAAACGAGAAATAAAAAAAAAAACAAGAAGAATATGCGAGGCAGCCAAAGAGGAAACTGATCTGACAGATCTGATTGTAAGCATGCAACAAAAATGCGCAACGCCATTGCATACAACTGAAATCGCAAAACCCCAAAACCCAAAACCGAAATACAACAAAATACAAAACACAGAACACAAAACCAATGCGCCCCATCAAAGGCGCAGCTCAGGCAACTGCCACTGCCACTGTCGCTCTGTCTCCTCATCCTTGGCCCCACTATCTCTTCCCCTGACTCTGCCCAGATGCTTCTCATGCTCATCTCCAGACGCGTCTTGGGCTTGCGCCGCTTAAGCTTGTGCAATTTAGTGATCAATCATAGCGGGAGCAGCGCGTTGGCCCGCACAACGCAGCGCAGAATTCAATTTTAGTGCGAATGGCAGTTTATTGTGGTTGTTGTTGCTGTTGGAATTGTATGCGTTGTTGTATTTGCTGTTGCTGTACAGCAGCGCATCAGGCGTTTGTGAGGCGGCTGCTGCTGCCGCTGCCGCTGCTGCTGCTGTTGGCATTGGCTTCCACATGCGACGAGAAGAAGGTGGAAGCCATAAATCTTGGCAACATGAGAAATGACTTTAGCAGTCGAAATGATGAGCTGCAGCAGCGAATGCCAACACAGCGCATACAATACATGCTCACATATCTGCAGCTCACATATTTTATAGATATTACAAATATCTATAGCTATCTATAACTATCTTTATTCATTCTATATTTTCGACTAATTTGCGCATATTTCGAATTAAAGTAAATTCACTGTGGAAGACGGTAGTCAACGCTAGTGACCAGAGCAACACGAATGGTGAATTTGCTATGACTGTCCGATCAGGTTGAAAGGTATAATTTTAACCATACCTGTTAAATAATGATTAGTAATCATAATCATTAGTAATTAAATTATTTTTGTTCAAAAGTCGAACCAATGATTAAATTACGATTATTTTGGGTTTTGCCCAATTATCTAGTGATTACGATTAGAAAAAATCAAAAAAAAATCTAGAATTATTACGATTATTCAAAAAAATCAGAAAAAATAAAAAAAATCGAAAATAATCGTATTGGGGTATTTCGGATTATTTTTGATTTTTTCTGACTTTTTCTGATTTTTAGATTTTTTACGATTATTTAGTAAAAAACCAAATTATTTTCAGCAATCAAAGTAGCCAAAGCTTTTGATTATAGTTGCTTTGTGCTGTCTAAAGCAGTTAATTTCAGAAGAAAAAGGAGGCAGCTACAAAAATTCCGTATGCTCACTAGTTAGAGTTGCTGACCTGTCAGTTCCAGTTTGAAAAAAAACTGGGTTCGATTCACCCCGTCATAAGTTCTTCGGAATGAAACTGCGGAAAGTATAGTATTCAACTTTTGTTTTTTAATCAAAAGAGTCAAGAAAATATTCTGCAGAATATTGGAGAGCTAAGCGGAGCGCTCAAGAGGTCCACATTTATTGACGTATACAATCGAAAACAAGGTATCCTAGTAGTTGAATTGCCGACTATGAACATCTACAGTAAGCTTATGTTATTGATTATACAAGTACAAGTAATGCCCTTATGCGGTTTTTCATGGAATATGTGGAAGCTCGATCGAGTTTGATCTGGAAATGCACTACAATAAATCCAGGATATTTAAGCCCGAATTCAATCTGAAACGATGTCAGAATGCTCGGGTGTAATCTCAGGAGGGCTTTACTATAACAACACAAAGCACTATGACAATACTTTGGATTTGTTTGCAATACCCGATATTTCAATCCGTAAAAATTCTAAAAATCAGAATAAATCAGAAAAAATCAAAGTTTTTCCGAACTTTTTTTTAACGATTTTTTTTTATTTTTTTTTTGATTTTTAAATTTGTAAACTTTTTTTTAATAATTGTATTTTTTTTAGCATTTTTATTTAATTTTTTTTAATTGTAATCATTAGATTATCACAAATTTTTAAACATTTAATTATATATTATTCGTTTATTTTTTAAACATAATTATTTAATTCTAATCGATTAGAGGAATGATTTGACTGGGGGAATCGAACCCAGGCTTTCTTCAAACAGGTCGGCGACTCTAACCACTGAGCCACCAGACCAGTTGAAATGAGAGAGGCCGAGAGAGAACCAAGTAATTTGGGCTTATTTTCCATTTTAATCCCGATATAGGCTTGATTGTTCAGCTTAATCCTGGAAACGTACTTAAAAAATGCAGGCTTAAATTAAGAATTTTCGGCTTGATTTTAGAACGGCTTTTTTTTTTCTGTGTAAGGATGCTGGAAATTGCATATTCTCTCAGACCAACTTAAATAATAATATCGATCCTAGACTTAACTATAAGGATAGGATTCTAAGAATAAAAGGAGCTTTCAAATTAAAAAGGATTTTTCAATAGATATAGCGAATATTTTTCAAAATACCAGGCGATGGGAAATAATGTAAATTAGTGGGCAAACATTCAAAATTAACGGTCGCTTAAGGAGGAGCAACAATACTCAGAGATTTTGAGCTCAAATGTTCTCACTCAAATATATTGGCTTAAACCACTTCAATGGCGATTAAATATTACAACCATGCATACCTATATCGCAGGGACAAAAAAATCAAAATACCAGCTAAAATACCAGGTGAACAGAAATGTGTAGAAAGCAAGCAAATTTTACTTGAGTCCATTTTAAATTGAGTTGCTGAGCGCGGAGAGTCATAATAAGTCAAAATTCCAGGCGAACAGGAAAAAGCAGAAACAAACTAAATTTTTTTTTCATTCATCTTGAAATCGAGTGGAAATTTTACCTTGAGCTCAGCAAAATTTCTACCCTTTGAGTAAATGTTTGAGTGTTCCTTTCAACGACAGGTTAATTTTAATATATTGCTCTAACGATCTACTGCAAACTCCGATTTCCTGTTATTTAGTCCTGATATTTCTTTCTAGCGCGCCATCTGAAAAAAGCCATTTCATAAAAAAACACAGTGTTACTTTAAATTTTTAGATTTTTTATTCTTGAAATCCTAGCATTAAGAGTAGCGTTGACATAATTTATTAGCTTATCTTCTGAAGCAGTGTTTTATACAACTACAACTAAGAAATATAATACAAAAAGAGAATCACTGTGGATGACAGTCCACGCTAGTGACGAAAGCATCACGAAGGGTGCGAAAAGGAAGAATGGAAAATTTGATACAACTTTCCGATCAGATCGAGTTATCGAAAGGTAAAGATATATCAAGTAAAATATTTTGATTTAATTTGTTCTTGTTCTCATTATTATTTTCGTCAAGGTACGTCGAGGTAAATATAATTGGAAATTTAAAAAATCTACAATATATTCTAAAAATAACCTCTTTACGAGGAAATATCTAATGTCGACAATATTTTCAGGGACCAAAATGTCTGACATCGCCAGGGCTATCAAAGGAACACTCACCAAGATCCTTTTGAAATAAATAACTTTTACTTTAATTTATTTTTTGTCTAAACAGTTAATTGACATACTTTATGTTTATTTCTATCCATACATATTAAGTTTTATATTTATAACTATTTTTACTATCTGTATACATCTTTAACTAATAATATTTTCATATTAATGACTAATTTGTGCATGATTCAAATTGAAGTCAATTAAAGTCTGACCCTCGCTCAGTTAGTGCGTAAGTGTATGTGCTTAGTAAGCATACGTATACGTAATATATTTGTGTATAAAGTAAATGTCTATATATACATAAATGTATATATATGGATTCGGGTTCGTGGCAACTGTTCAATCGGCGCACAGGTCATTGTAGTGTCCACCCCGCTGCGAATTAATCGTTTTTAGTGCCAAAGCATAACTGGCAACTGGCAAACGGGCAAACGGGCAACCGTCTCACCTTGCACCAATGGTCTCCCATGGCTGATTAATATTTTAGCCAGAGTTAGTACGTTTCGCAGCCAAGTCGGCCTTTGGTTCGCCTTGTCTTGTTAGCATATCTCGCCTCGCATGCACTTTTGCATATTTCGTTTGTTTGTTATCTGCTCTTCCCCTTGTTGTTGTTGTTGTTGTTGCAAGTTGTTGCTGTTTTTGTTACCAAGTTGCCTGCCTGCTGTGTGAGTGTATTATTGGCGCAAAAGTCCAAGTTCAAAGCCATATTTGACTTGCGAAAAATCAATAAAACGATCGCTTGCTGCGGCCCATGCGTGTGTGTGTGTGTGAGTGTGTGTTTGAGTGTGTGTGTGCGCGCCTTTCTCATAATGAAATTATTGCCCAGTGATTGAAATCTATTTATGCTAATTTACGTGTGCATTCGCAGAGCCAGAGCCCAAGCAGCCGCCATCTGCCACACGTTGTTGCAGCTAAAAGAATTGTTCCAAACTGTCTTGCAACATTTCCGCATTTGTTGCTGCTGTTGTTGTTGCTGCTGCAGCTGTGCGCTGATCATGGGCATTTGGAATCGGACGACGCCCACCAAAAAAGCGTATCAAACTTCGAGTTCTGTTAGGGGAGGGGAGGGGAGGGAGGGGGACTTGATCTGGGATCTTGATTAGAAGCGTTTGGGGCAGAGACTGCGGCATTTTGAAGTTGCGGCTCCAAGCTGTTGACAATTTTCAATTAAAATGAATTGAGCTGGCCGCTAAGAGTGTGAGTGTATGTCAGTGTGTGTCAGTGTGAGTGTGTTAATCCGCCCACGCTGCACACACACACTCACACACACACACACACACACACACACACACACTCACAGTCAAATGACAACGCCTTAGCTCCACAACATGACTGACAATTCGAATTTCAATTTGGATTTAAGTTGTTTGCCTGTATGAATTGAATGTGAATACGAGTGTATACTCGCAGCGTGAATGTGAATAGTTTTGATACAATATTTTTAAGCTCCCAAATCAAGTCGCACTTGGAACCTAAAATTGTCATGTGGAGCTTATGTAAAGTTCGTTCGCTCTTGACATTTATTTGCCCGGCTTTCAACATTTGACGTTTAATTATAAATGGCCTGCAAAGTCAGTAACTGTGTGTGTGTGTGTGTGTGTCGTGTGTGTCTCCATTGTGCCTTAATTTTTGATCTCTGACTCTTTTATTTTTTTTCTTTTCTCGCTCTGAAGTGCGTCATAAAATCCGCGCACTTCTAACTCCCAACTTGGCCATATCGAACAGGCGATTTCATATTTTGTTGTTGGGATTACCTTATCCAATTAGTCCCGGCAACGGCAACAGCAACAACTACAACGGCAACAGCAGCAAATCCCCACAACAATCGACGACACATAAAATGCTAAAGTAACTATGTATACATGTTGCTGCTAGATGGCAGAGGGGATTGAAAAAGACAACCTGGCAACTGGCAACCTGGCCAGAACGTATGTATGTACAACGGGAATATGTAAGTCTGAGAAATCGGAATCTTTTTAGCCATATCCCTGACGCTGCTGGCTGGCATCAAGAGTGCAGTTAAGTTTTGTCGCTCTGTTGCTTTTGGCTCGAACAGGTTCCTAAACATCGTCGTATTTGTGATATATTTTATTGTCTTTTGATGTGTTTTAAAATCCCACAGCAAGGAATCGATAAAATTTATCGATGCTGTCTGCCCAGTCGCCTAGAGACGACAACGCACACACCGTACACACAGCACACACACTCTTCGAGGGGAACAGGTTCTCAGACAAGACTCTCGACTTGCGACCGTAGACCGAAGATAGTGAATAGTCCTCTAGCTGAGCATGGCGACAATTTTAAGTGCGAAATTAAAAGTAAAACAAGCGATTAACATAAATTTAAGCAAAGCGCAGTTAATGTTCGCCTCGCTGCACGCGTCTCCTGTATCGAGGTCCGCCTGTAGCTCTGCCAGTTGCAAGCGCCTAAAAACTTCCTCATGTTTTCCATAATTTGCATGCGAGTGCGAGAGAAGATGAAGACAACGGAAATGGAATGGATGGCAATAATTAAGACATTGCCGTGTGCCACGACTTTTAATGAAAACTAATGCAATTTATTGTTTATTGTTATTTAATAATGTGCGAGCCGTTATCTCAAGCTGGTTCCATTCGCTGACAGCACAATCCCAAAGCCTAAATGAGCTGCCACTCAGAGGGCGAGAGAACTTTGACTCGATTTCAATTTCCAGCTAAAGTCTCGGCCAACGGAGTTGTGGCAACCACCGGAAGCCACCACTGACCCAAATACTGCAGAGTGTCAGTGTCTTCTTCTGTCTCTGTTTTTTTTTCACCCCAGCACACTATGTGGTCTGCTCTGCTGGGATGGCAAAATGCATTATTTATGTAGAATTCGCCCAACTACAACTTCAACTGCAGCCTGAACGCATGTTGTTCATGTTGTTGTCGTTGGCCAAGACAACAACATTGCGACTGCGGCCAAAGCTTAGCAATTTGGCCACATGACAAGACCGCACTTGCAACGATGATGCACGCTTGTCAGCCAACTGACAGAGCCCAGTTTCAGTTTCAGTTCCACACACACAGTTCCAGTTCCAGTTCCCGATCCCAATCCCGATCCCGTCACAGTCTCCGTCTCCGTCTCAGCGAAATGAGAAAGGGCTGAGACTCTGACTGAGACTGAGACTGAGTCTGTGTCTCTGACTGTCGCTGGTTAGCGCTCAACTGCTGGTTATAGCCTGGTTAGTTGGTTAGCTGGTTAGAGTTTTATATACATTTATATTTTTTTGTTGCCTTCAGCTCAGGCCTGTTTGTTTTAGCGCCTGTTGTGGCAGCCGTCTGCCACGTTTTTGGCACTTGAAACGGGGCAAAAGAGTAACTGCCACACCACACCGTTGCTCGTTGCTGGTTGCTGGTTGCTGGGGGGGATCGGACGCCAAACCCAACTCAATTGGCGAGTCCAACAAGTGCCCGAGATAAGGCGAACACTCATTACGCACTGATCATGATCACAAGCTGTCAATAAAACATAATGCGATTTCCCTAGCTACGCTCAGACAGCATTTTATATACTCTACTTATCTACGTAATTGCAATCTACGAGAACAGAATGAACAGCTATGAATCTTTTGATTTTAGGTCATTAAATCAATTTGTTCAACTTTAACTCGGAAAATTCTCGAATAAATTTATTTTACTGCAATCTTCTTTTGTTTTAAGCGTTATCAATGTCTAACAAGTCTGAAAACATCACTTTGGTAAAATTTACATGGACATTATTGTTTGGTATTAAGGTAAAAAAACTAATTAAATAAAATTGTAAGCGCCAGGACATATGTAGCTATAGTCTAGTTTAGAAAATTTGTTTAGTCAATTTTTTAAATTATTACTGTATTTGTATCAATCCATCAAAATCCATCACACCCACACTTTTAAAAATGAATCTGAATGCTCGATGGAGAATTAAAATGTAATGGGTATCTCAAATTCGGCGTCTCGACTTTAGCTATCCTCGCTTGTTGTTGTCAGATCGTCAAAAAATTAATTGGTTGATAAAGCTAAATTTGTTTGTTTATATACATATTTTTGTTAAATTTTTAGATTGATAGGAACTTCTTGCTGGACTTTCATCATTTTCAAAAAGGCTGAAACTCGACTTTAAGTAGAGTATTGAAACCTGCAACTTGCAGCAGAAGTAAGTAGCAGTTGTTGCTACAAACTAGCGACGTGTTGCAAGCTCACGCGTCAACAATTGTTGCCGTTTGTTGCTTCAGCAGTTGCAAGTGCAATGCACTGTCAAAGGATGCACCACATAATGGGGCCAATGGGGCCGAAACAACAACGACAACGGCAACGACAAGAGAAACAACTGTTGACTGTTGTTGGCGACAGTTCGATTAGAGAGACCAAACTTGGGAATTGAATCTTCACTTCCTAGTGCTCGGGTCTAGGCCAAGTGCGTAGCTGCGGAACAGTAAATGTTGTAGTTAAGGCCCAGATACGATAGCTAATGTTTTGCTGTTGACAATCGACCATCGACCATCGACAATCGACGAGTTGAAGTGATGTGATGGCCGATTGAGGCAAGTTTCTCACAGGCAACGACTACGACAACAACAACGGGCCCAGTTGAGACTTTGGAGAATTGACCGCCTAATTATGTGAAACGAGATGTTTTTTTTAGCTAGCAGCCAAGAGTTGTGGCATGAGTGCGGGTGCGGTGTTGGTGGCAGCACAGTTTTGTGGCAATTGAAACCATGAATTCATAATTCGCTGCTTTTGCCAGCCTTGCAGCCATTTGTGCAATCTCGTTGCAATTTATTGCCGCCTTTGTGCGGCATTGCGGCAACGTCTGCGGCTCTTTTTGCTAATGAAGTCATTTGCCACAAGTGCCGCAGGTTCAACGTGATTTGCCTTTGATTAACATTCTGAATTATAAATTGTCTGTCAATCCATTTCTGGCCACAGTCGTTCTTAGTCCATTTGCAGCATCAGCAGCAACGAGAATTGTATCTCACAATTACCAATGGTTCACGCCGAGGCGCATATCAGCCAAGTTTAATCAGCCAACAGTCGAAATTAACTGTTGTCTCTTTCTTTCTTCGCCTCTGCCTCTTGTCGTCTCTCTCTGTCTCTGTCTTTTCATCTGATGACGCACTGAGTCAAAGTTTTGGCTAGACAATAGACTTTAGACTTGGGCAAATTTTATAAGTTGGTCGACAACCCTACGGCGAATGAGAGGAAAAGAGAGGGAGACAGACAGAGGGAGGGAGATAGGGAGACTGTGTTGACTTTTGCATTTGCGATGAGTGCGTGACACGATCTCAACACGACAATTTTAGGAAATTGAGAAATATCAAGCGAGTGGAAAGAAGGTAGGGTAAAAGAGAAAAGAGAGAGAGAGATAGACAAAGGGGCAAGAAACATAGAAAAAGTGTGTCAGAGGTTATTCGTGACACGAATACGCACGATCTCAAAAGAAAATTTGTTTAATTCAGGAAAAAGAAGAGACAAAGGGAAATGAACAGATTGATAGAGAATGTAATGCGTCTAGCTCTAATCATACCATGTCGCATTTAACGCTCTTGTCACGCGCCCATCTCTAGTTCGTATCGCTATTTGGTATCTGCATCTGTAGGATTATATAAAACTCGCTCTGTATGATGTATCTTACGGTTGTCTGTTAGCAAAGCAAAGCAAAGCAAAGCAAAGCAAAGCTCAGACACACATTGTTTTGCGCTGCTGCTGCTGCCCACGCAATTGATTTGATTTTTGTGACACAATTGAATTATTTATTGGATTAAAGCCCAAATGGAAATCGAGACAGGGCAGCAGGCGGAAATGGTTCCACATTTCCATGTAGCTGCAGACAGCTCCAGCTCCAGCTCTGACTCCGAATCCGAGTCTACGAGGCTACGACTTTGGTACAGTGATGCCTTCTAGTCAAACGTCTAAGCAAAACAAAGGCCTAAGAATGTTATTCATGGCACCGGAGACAATGCCATATTCATAAAGGCATATGGATGAAAGTTATGAACAACGCTCCCGCTCCCGCTTCGACATGTCAGTTCCTAAGCACTTGGCAATTTGTTAAGATAAGACAAAAACAATATTAGAAACTGAAACAGAATCAAATTCAAAGGAAAAGTGTCAAAGTTACGCGCTTGAACAAGATTCTTAAATAAGGCAGCCGAAGATGAAACGGAAATTGTATTTAGATCCGAGAAAGAAATTTCTACTCATTTTTACATTTATAAAGAAAACAAGAACAAAGTTTTTCCAACTTTTTTTTACAAATTGCTCAGAAATTGTTGGAAAAATAAAGTTTTCTCAAAAGAGCGAAAATTCGATGCTAAATCAATTTTGAAAAATAAGCAAAAGCAAAGCAAAAGGAAGCTCAATGTACAAAAATCAAAAATTTGTCTAATAAATTAAAGTTTACCAAAAATGCAAATCGGAAATACGAAGAAGAAATAAGATTTAGTCATTTTATGCAAGTTCAAAGAATCAAAATCTAATATTTTTGTTAGTTATTTTTTAAGACAAAATAAAGGCAAAGGTATTTATAAAAACAAAATATATTTAAATGCTGAATCAAATTAAAAGTCAATCGATTATCAAATTAACCTGCCACATGAAAATCTGTTAAGCTTTGATAAAGTTATACGAAAATGAAATGTCAGTAGTGTATATTATATTGAATTATGATGCTCTTTCGACATCTTACATGTTATTTAAATAAAGCTGACTATGTTTACATAATCAGTAAACAAATATCACAAAAGATACTTTGAAACAGTTGTTACATCCAACAAAAACGATCGATAGATGTCGCTGCTGCATGAGTGGACGAATTTTGAACTGAATTGCAAAATTGCTTTATAATTGAATGTTTATTTTTATTTGATTTGACTTGATTTGCGTTTCACATTTTTGTAATTGTTTGATTATGAACACTCCCAGTTTGTCTATTGTTAGAGAATGAGAGAATAAAAGAGAGACAGAGACAGATAGAGTGCGGGGGAGGGGAAGAACTGAGGCATGGCAGCTGTATTTATCACGCCTGCAGATCTTGACTGTGTCCACAATTGATTAAAAATGTAAATTGTTTATTTATTTTAAACGATTTTTTCCACGTCGATTTCGAGAGAGTCGTCGATGTCCGTTGTACGATTTGGCCATTGTTATGCTAACAGAAATATGAATGACTCCACGAAATGATTGTTTATGACGCCGAGGCACCCTAACAATGTTTCAGACCAAAAGCCATACATATCTGTTATTGTTGTTACTGTTGTTGTATTGATTGTAGCCTTTCGGTATGGATTAAGTCATAAAAAGGTCGTAAAACTTGTCGAAAAATGCGCGCACTTGGATCTTAGCCCAGCTCCAATGGCCAATGGCCAATAGTCAATGCCATATGGTATAAGGTATAGTAATAGTAATATGGATATGCGATATGGATATGGGCATTAAAATATGGGCCCAATCTCGCCGGCCTCTGTCGTCGGCCCACATAAAAGGCATTCTGTTCTTTTAGTCCATTAAAAAGTTGCCTCTGTAAATGCCATAAAGTCTCTTCCAAATCTCACAGTTATGTTACATTTTACGACTCTGCGCAGTTTTGTGGCCAACACAAGTTCGATATAGATTTGATTACCTATCTCAGTCAGCAACCAGGCCTGCTGCCAGCTACTGTTGACAATACATCCAACATGTTCCAAATTCCGCAAGTTTCCAGCATGAATTTGTCCTTGCAAAATGGAACGAGAGGCTCCGATTTCGTTCCAAGTATTTTCATAATTTCATCTAAGGTTCTCTATCTGTGTGACTTTGCTGGACTTTTGGACTCTTTCATTTATAATGTGACTTTCTGGGCTTTTTCCCAGTCCTTGCAATAAATGTTGGATCATTTAAATTTTTTGAATACAATTTTATAAGTTTATATTTATTTTCTTTCTTTCAGTTTTTAAATTTAATATGCTTATAATATAATTAGTTGTTAATTTAGAATATTTAATTTTAAATATTATTTTAAATTATTGACAAGTTTCTTTGTCGACTGCATTTAGTTGACGTTAAATAAATAAAAAAGTAAATAATTAAGAAAAAATTTCAAGTTACACTTAGAATTGAAGCATATACCTATGATAAAAGGCATGTTACCATACATAATTCAGGATCCCATTTATTATACATGTACAAACTCAGCTTTTCAGCATTGTTGGGCAGTTATAATAGAAAGTCCTCAACTCCAGACTTCAAATCAATTCAAATTTAACGCCTTTCAAGTTAGACAACTATCAAGTATGCTACAAAATAAAAGGTAAGAAAAATAGATCAACTGACGACAGTTGAACACTATTTTGGGCAGGTCAAAACGAGGTGTGTGGCAGTCAATCGCAGTCAAGTGGCAACTGCAATTCAGCTGAAATATGATGAGGCAACTTTGATAACAGAAAATAATTCCTGAAAAACAAACAAAATAAAGTTAAAGTAAACAATGTGCTGTGGTGCATTTAATTAAAACGATTGTGAGGCAATGAAACGAAGTGAGATTCAAATTGAATGCGTGCCACATGTGGATGCCGCGTGCGTCAGAAGCGTTTAAAGTCGCACAATTTGCAAGCTGATGCGTTGCGACAAATGCATTCAATGATGTTGGCGGTTGTTGGTTGCGGTGGCTGCGGTGGTTGTGGTTTAGGCTTGGGCCAACACCTTGAGCCGAAGTGCCACCACATGCAGTGCAACCGAACTGAACTGAACTGAGGAAGGGGTACATGGATGTGGCAAGTCTCTCACTCGGATCTCTCACTGCCTGTCGCTATGTTTGCCAACTAAGGCACAGTCCGGTGCTCAGCTTTGCTGTTTTTATTTTGCTGCCGTGCTGCGCACTTCTTGGTATTTTTTGGTAGTTTGGTAGTTTGTCTTCCTCGCTCGCATCCTCTTTATTTTGTTATTTTTTTGATGGTGTTTGGTTACAAGGTAGTCATCAAATTTCATTGAGAATGCAGCAAGCAGCCCCGCCGACCCGGCGCCCCGTTGCCCCCACCGACAAAGCTAGGGTATAGAAATTAACATTTATATTTAATCGAGAGACAACATCATCAGCATCAGCATCAGTATCGAAATCGACATCCACATCGACATCGCCATCAAGTTGATCAACATGAAGATGACTTTTCCCTTAAATGCGCATAAATTAATACAGTTTATTTATCGGGCATATTAATGGCCGCAGATTAAGACATCAGAATTCTTATATGATTATTTTAAACAAATGAAATAAAATGCAGACATGAAACTTTTCCCTTCAAGCCATCACAACAAATGACTGAATTTCAGAGACGGCTGAAAGAAAAAACAGAGAAACAAAAAACTGTATAAAAAATAAATTCAATCGCATATGAGGGGGGAACTCCTGCTGTGAATTTATGCGAAAAGAGCCGAGCTGAACGCGCTGTCGCCTCGGCAGGGGTTGGGCCAGTCAGTGTCAGAAACTGAGACAGAAACTGAGACTGAGACAGAGACTGACTTTGAGACTAGCACATTCTCTGAGTTTCAGTTTTGAGTTTGACTCGGGCTTCTCAATTCCACACAGCTCCAGCTCCAGCTCCAGCTCCATATCCATCTACGTCTCCGCCTTCGGTTCTTTGTTGCACTCATATTGAAAGCATTGGCCAAGTGTCATGTGTCATAATGGCACCACCAGCACCACCATCAGTGCCACCACTTGGGAACAGTTAGGCACCACAGCAACTCTTTGTGGCTTCTCTTCAAAATGGTCGCTTGGCTCTGGCGCCATTTTGTGGCCACAGCAAGTGCCAATTACTTTCTCTAACCAAAAACAACAACAACAAATTAAGAATATACAGTTTATATAAGAAAAAAACCAAAATTGCGGCAAGCTGGCAAGGGGTAAGTGGCAACTGCAGAAGTGGCAGCAAAAAAAAGAGAGTTAATGATGTTGCCACATGCTTTTCATTGGCGGCCTCAATGATGATGGCCGACTGGCTGCCGTCTGCGGTTCTGGCGTTCCCATTGCCATTTCCCCTCCACTTGTCTTCCCTCCCTCCTCTCCTCTGTTCTTCACTCTCCCCTCTTTCCACGGCATCACCTGTTAACCCTCTGCTGTGGCAGCTACTGCAGCGGCTGTTCCCATAAACGACTTCAATTACATGCGAATGAGCTGAGTGTTTTGCAAGTGTATGTGTGACTGAGTGTCTGTGTGTGTGTATGAATGTTTGTATATGTGATTATGAGTATCTTTGGTCTTCACTAAGGCGGAGCATTGGCAAAATGGCGGCAGCTGCCTTGACCAGATATCTCTGGTCTGTTTTGCCGACGGTAAAACGACATTGTCATTTAGCAAAAGCAAAAGCAAAAAGCAAAAGCTGACTAGGCAGCTGAGGCAGATGCAACTGCAACGGCAACAGCAACAGCCTGATCTGTGGCAGCACTTTCTACTTGACTACGCCAGCCAAATGACGGATCGGGCTACCAGAAAAGCTGTCCGTCCGGCGACTAACGAGCGATTCCGATGCGCCGACAATGTCGCTGCTGCTGTTATCTCCGTCAGGCTGCCCCGCTACCCCCTTACCAAACCTCGTTCTCACCCCTCACTACACAGAAAAAAAAAAGTCATTCTAAAGCTCAAGTTTAGTATTCTTGATTTTAGCATGTATTTTTAACTACATTTGGGCATTTCCACAGAAATGTCAACCGCCGCTAAAAACGAAAAATTGATCAAAAACTTACATCTCGTGAAATTTCCTTCCAAAAATGTATTCAAGCTATTTATTTAAGCAATATACTCTAGAAGAAATTCAATAGGATGAACATATAGATTCTATATAGGAATAAATTCACTTTTTCTATATTTTTGCCCATTTCCTTAAAAATTGATTTCCAAAATGGACCGTTTGTATTCTATCGATTACACTAAGAAGGATAGTAAGATTGTAACATGAACCATTTTAACACATAGAAATATATTGAAATTTTAATTTGCAACAAGTTTTTCGAGCGATTTCGATATATAAATTAAAAAAAGAGAGACAGAAACAACAAAAATATTCTGTGGAAATATTTTGTCACGTGCGACAGTGAGACAAATTAAATTTAAAAAAAAACTACTTAATATTTTTAAATCAAACAAAATGCATTTTTTAGATAAATGAATGCATTTCAAAATAAATTGGATCAAATTATTCGTTCACGTTTTGCCGAAATAAGTGTTAGAGCTGGTCGCCGAAAAAACGACTTCTATCTGAGTCGCGTGCGAATGTCTTGGTTATTTTAAATTATCTTGAAAACGAACAATTTCCCAAAACCAACCTAAGCATCAATAATAGTGCTAATCAAGACCTATAAGTTTCCCCTTTTGTCACAACAAAATAATGTTTTGGCATATGATTTATTTCACTTTGAATGCGTACGAATGTCGCATTCGACATTAGAGAATTACCCATATGTATTTAGTTTATTATTGTTAAATTAATACAACATGCGAATAAAATGGCAACCACTTGGCAATAAAACATTTGATTTCCCTGAAAAAATATTTATGGAGCTTCGATTGTCAATCAAAATCCTAGCGGAGAAGAAATAGAAGTATTCCGTAGTTGGGATTACCGAACTTCTGACACCGCATCGGATTGATTTTATTCCGGAATTCTGGATTTTTTTTTGCGGTGTACCCTCACTCCATTTCTCTCTCTTTCTCTGCCCCTTTCTCCTTGCCACGATCGGTGGCCTCGTCCAGCCTACTTTGTGTTTTTCGGTGCTTGGCATTTGCCTCGCTTGCAGCAATTGCCCCTGCCCCCTGCCCCTTGCACCTGCCCCAGCACCAATACCAATAGCAATGCGCGGATTGAACGCTGATCGCAATCGCGAATGCTGCCAAAACGCTTCTATGCAAAGTGCCGCGCTTCGATCATGTTGCCTCCTCCTTCTTCATCCTCCTCCTTCTTTTGAAACAACTGCTGCCTCCTTCTCCTTCTCCTTGTTGTTGCTGTTGCTGTTGTTCTTGTTGTTGTCGTTGTCTTCTTGTTCTTGCAGCAGTTTAACAAACTGCGTTGCGTTTCGACAAGACTGCAGAAGAACCTGTTGCCACTGCCTCTTGGCTGCTGTTGCAAGTTGAGTGAGTTGGCTTGGGTTGGTCCAACTACAACTCCATCTCCGAGTCCGAGTCCGAGCGCTTGGCGCGCCTATCAAGATGACCAAGGGGTGAACAAATTCATTCAGTCATTCATCGAAACAAATTGGTTGACTGATGATGACGATGACGATGACGATGACGATGAGAGCGAGACAGACAGACAGCAGCAACAGCAGCAGCAGCAGCAACTTGCAACATCCGCAGCTTGTCAATCTGGTTACCACTCCGTGTGCTCCAAGTGCATCATTCAATTTTCTCTTTCTTAGCTTTTTAAATCCTGCGTGTGGGCAGGCCTTCCTATCTCCCCTCTCCTCTCTCTCCCCTCTCCCCTTGCTCAGTTGCGTGTCAACGTTTACAACACTTTTATTTATTTGTCATTAGACTTTGAACGCATTTGGAATGCAAACGTGTGGCCTGATCACACTCCGGTCATCTGATATCGAGCCAAAGTATAACAATTACGGGGCATAAATAAATGTTTAGAAACAGAAACAGAAACCAAAGAAATCCAACAATCTACGATTGCCACACACGCGCGGCGGCGACATTACAGAGGAAATGAAATCAATTTGTATGCGGACATTTTGGTTTGGCTTGGCATGCAACATAAACAGATCGACCAGCCAGATACCCTGTACACAAATAAATGCATAAAATTATAGAAAATATAAGAAAACACTTGCGTGGACTTTTTGGAGTCAGTTGTTGAATGATTAAATCTATTTACACAATACACTCATACACTCGAATCCAAGCAAATTAAGAAACTCTAACTAAATCTAAAGTTTGGTTATTGTATCGTACACAACTGTTGCGAAAATGTGTTAAAATAATTTTTAACATGTCTGCTTTCAATTAGCTATCAATTTTATTTTAAAAGTAGACTAAATAGACATCAACTTTATTTATTTAACATTATATGGTAAAATGCAGCTGTCTCTTGGCGCCCAAAAAAGAGAGAAAGAAATATAACTGTACGGAAGGAAATATAGTGCTTCATAAGAGTATGGCAGACGATGGAAATACCCTTTGTTGGCCATGTCATGCGAGGTATACGAAATGTGTATCGAGGCGGTAAACGAGTTGGCGACGCGGCTCTTGAGACCGTGGGGAAGTAATGGGGTGGGCAGAGTGGGAGGATGGAGGGTGGAGGGGGCAACGGTTGACTGCAGTCCAAAAAGCAGAGACCAATTTACGCGGTAAACGCATGCGCGTCCCGTGCGCTGGCAGCGTCAATATCACAGCTCCGCTTGCTGGTGGGTGGAAAGGGGGGTGTAGAGTGAGTGGTTGGGGGGCAGCTAGGTGTGCAACAGTCGCGGTGGGTGTGCGCCAATTGTTGTAGTTGCTGTTTCTGTTGTTGTTGTTTCAGTTGAGCACGCCATGCGGGGATCAGCAATCATTTCAGCTGCAGCAATTGCATAAATTTCGCATTTTTATGACTGATAGTGTAAGAAATAGGCGTGGCACATGTGAGATGGCAACTATTTGAGCTGCTTAACCTGAGCAGCTTCATGCCGCGCAATTGAATTCACCCCTGTCAGGCATAAATTGCGATAGAGCTGAAGAGGAAGGCACTGAGTTTGGAATCGGGTATCTGGGTCTACCTCAGTCTCAGTCTCTGTCGCTGTCGCTGTCTCAGTCTCTGTCTCCGATTCAGTCGCTGTCGCTGTCTCAGTTGCTGGCTATCACCACGCACTGATCAATTGGGCGTTGCCGGGCGCTGCGACTGAGTAATGGCCAGCAAGCGCCCGCGGACATCATTTCCATAATGTCCTTCAGAGGGCAGCTTCTTGGTTCAGTCTCCGTCTCCATCTCAGACTCAGTCGTTGTCTCAGGTGCGTTGTCCATGTCCCCAGCTGAATGAAGTGGTGAACTATGCAGCAGTCGATGCAAGTTCGCTTGTAACCCGATTTGTATCGCATTTTATGCCACAATTTTCGTTTGATATTTATGTCGATAATAAAATTAAGATGATGAGCGAAATTGCACTCAGAGCGGTGCATGAAAGGGGCGGCCTCACTTCCGCAAGGGCAACAAAGCCAAATTGGGCACTGCGTTGGCCAATCAGACACAACGCAGCTGTCGACTCGACCAGCCAGATCAATCTTCCATCATTTTCTGTGGCAGCTGTGAAAGCCACATACAAAACTACAAGAAAGAGAACAACAAAAGTTCGGCTAACTGTTATCGCAGCCATTTTAGAGATCAACATATGTAAATTGGTCAACAACTCTTAATGGCTTTTATGACAGCGTATTGGGATTGGGATTGTGAGCTTTTAGGTCTTGAAGGTGCCGCAAAAACGAGTCTAGAAACAAAGCTTCATCAAAATGTAATCACATGCGACTCTTTTAGTTATTTTTGTGTTTTTTTGAATTTTTTCTTTTTAAGTGTCTTCTCGCTGTGAATATCAGGGCAGGCAACAAGTGGCAAGTGGCAGGCAGCAGCAACAACTCTGCTGCACAATCGATTTTGATGCAAGATTAGCAAAACGCTTGCAGCCAAATAAGCAGGCATTGGATGAATATCTATACGGGCTAATAATAATAATCAGGATGCAAGTACACGATGTCGATGGGCCCAGAGAAACTCTGTAAAAATAAGGGGCAACAAAGTTCTAAATAATAAAAAACGACACATCCGGATAATGGCCGAATGGAAGGCAAGGGAGGTGAGGGAAATAATGGGAATGGGGAGGAGGAAGGAGGCAAGGAGGAGCAGGCAAAGTAACTGCAACAGCTGTCAAAGCCAAAGATGAAGATGATGAACAACGGCGACAGCGACAGCGACAGCGACTGAGACCGAGGGCGTCTTACAACAACAGGAGAAGAGAAAAGGAAGAAGAATAAGAAGAAGAGCAGGGAACTTGCCTTGTCCAACGTCCTCGGCATCGGCAACGGCAACGGCGACTCTTTAGTTCTAGCAAAGCGGCAAGGTAAGGAATTTAAATCGCCTCGGGTGCAAATTACCACGAAAACAATTTCAGGCTTGTTGCATGCTGCTTGCTGCTTGTTGCAAGTGCATTCGAGCACAAAAATGGCAGCAGATTGCCAGGATAAAGTATGTTGAAAGCATGCGTCACAAAGGATGAGAGAACTGTAAGAGCATATGACGAGCAAGAGAGAAAGAGAGAGGATGCCACATTGCCACATACTGATTGCCACTGCAGTGGCTGCGGCTTCTGTTAGCTTGTTGTCTAGCTACTCAGCAGCTTGCCACAGACACATCAGACACATCTGCTCATGCTGCTATTGCTGTTGCTGTTGTTGTTGTTGTTGCTGTTACCGCACTGTCATTGATGAGGCATAAAATTATGGGAGGCAACATGATGGCGCATATAAAAATGGCCGCACGATGGATTAAAGTTGTTGATGTTGAGCGTTGGTTGGCTGCCTGCCAGCTTGCGACTGACCAGCTGCTGTTCTGTTCGGTTCTGTTCTAAGTATGGCGGCTGTTGCTACAAGTTCATCTGCAACTGCCACTGCCATTGCCACAGCAACAACAACAACAACAACAAGAACAACAAGAAACTGCAACACTGTGAGTGCATAATTAAGCCTTGGTCAGCATGTTTTGCATGGCCGCGATTTTGTACACTTGAAACGGCGATTGGCTGCCGTGATTGGTGGCAGCAACAACCACTGGCAACGGGCAACTGGCAACGGGCAACTGGCAACTGGCCACTGGCAACTGACCACTAAGCCTGGCTCATAGATCATTGCACTTGTTGTGCCGCATTCCAGATGCATGTAAATTATTTACCTTTTTGTAATTTTCTTCTTTCACACACACATACACTCGGGTGCAAACGAAAGACTTAGGCAACAAACTTGGCGCAGTTAGCGTCAGAGCGCATCAAATGTCAGGCAATGCATTGTTCAATGAATTTTCGAAAGTATGCTGAAGGCAACAACAAAACAACAACGATTTCGATAACTGTTGCAACACCTTGACACAAACACGCAACGGCAACAATCAATCCCCATCCCATCCCAATCTCAATTCCCTAGCGCTGTGTGTGGCTTAAAGCAACTGCAACTGCAGCAACGAGAGCAGAGCTTGACAACTTCTTGGCAAGCAAAGTGAGTGAGAATTAGCAAAAAATCTTTAGAGATGCACAGACACACACACACAAATGCCCTGCAATGTCCTGCACTTGATTTGCCAATCACGGAGTAAGAGTATTTGTTGTTCAGTGTGTGTTGTTGACTCTGCTTTTTGTTGCAAATTGCTGTCGCATTGCGTGCACTTTTTAGCCACAATCCTCTCTCTGTCGGCTTCGTATCCTGCGGACGTTCATAAACATGACAGTTTGAGCAATTTCCATCAATCACTTTTTTTGCCTTTTTCTTTTCATTTTCTGTTTTTATTTTATTTTTGGCTGCTTTTTCTTTATTTTTGTGCTGAGATTTCGTGACTTTTCGGGGCACGAAACTGGCATGTGTTTTTAAATTTTACTGATTTGCAGTTTGCCGTTTGATGTGGTTGAGGTTGAGGTTGTGTTGGAGTTAAAGCTGCAAGCTGAAGCTGGCGCTGCATTCAAAGTTTAGTTTCGAAAATTGCAAGTTAAATATTTTAACTTTATTACACAAGTTTGTTTGGAGCCCAATCAAATCGAACAACAAAGCGGTTCCGCATGCTAATGAATGCGCAAATACAACAAAAGTAATTTAAACGGTTCTTAAAACGCAATCAAGGCGTAGCCGCAACTCTCACCTAGAGGATCGAGCTCCCTTCTCAGGCTCTGTTCCAATTTTGATACAACTTTGGCACCAATCAATTAGCACTATAAGCAAAAAGCGATGCCGCCTCTAATAAACACACGCACAGCTGAGGCAACCAAAGAGAAAAAGAGAGAGAGAGAGAGTGAGAAGAAGAGCATGACAAAGTTCGCACCTTAGGATGAAAATGAGATGTGTTTGGGAAGCTGCAGATGAGGAGCCAACGTTCGTTAGGTTTTCACACGCCGCCGCTAAGTGCAACACACTGCGCCCCAAATTGTCTCTGTGTGTATTGGTGTGTGTGTGTGTGTGTGTGTGTACAACTTTATTTCCGTGGAAAAGCGAACCGAAACATCAAATTGCAATTAGGAGAAGCCCAAAAATATTACAAGTGGCCGCTAAGCAGAGTCAACCAAAGTCAACCTCCCATTCCCATTCCCATTCTCATTCGAAAGCGTCGAAAACTGGTTTCCTTGCTTGAATTAAGATTTGAGTATTTGGTGTTTGGTGTTCGGTATTCGATATTGGGGATTGGGTCTTTGGCTCTATGTCGGCTTTCGTCTAATCAACTTTGCAATCGATGTTCATAAATTTATTTCATTTGGACACAAATTACAAGAGTCTAGGGTGTTTAACATGGCATTCAACTTGTAAGATCAATTGCCGGACACGAGAGGCGTGTGCCATGATCACTGGTAGCCAAACATATTTGTTGAATTTTTAATAGGGAACGAACTGCATTATGTTGTCAAAAATACATACATATATCTAACTATCTATAAGAGTACGTACTCATATCTTATTGTGCTTGCAGACTTGTTGCCATAAGCAATGAAACTTTATGTTCACTTGTAAAATACTAGTTTATATTTGGCGATTTAAAAGTAGATATTTGCCGCTGGCTAAATTGGCCAAATCACGGCTATTCATGCTGTGAAAGTCATTAAGCAATGTTTTTCGTTTAGACAACAATTTGAATAACCTTTTAAAACGCTGTGGCGTGCTTTTAGTAACTGTTAACAGAGCGGTGCCTGTTAATATAACTGTTGAGGCTTTGATGTTAGATCAATAAAATATAAATTTTTTATTTTTTATTTTATCGGAAAATCGACAGCTCTTTTCCGAGGACGCGATTTGTAAGTACTTTAACTCGATAATTGTTTTGAGCAAAATTTACTATTTTTGGTGTCCAAAGTGTGTATTATTTTGTATTTTCCTATCCAATGGGATTGCAAAAACTATTTTATAGTCATTTATATAAATACTTTTTGAAGCAACTGAATTAATGTTATACACATTTTGAATTTAAGGGCCACACCAGAATCAAAATGACATTTCGTTTGATTGTCTGTTTAGTTTTGGCAAAGATATGAAAGATTGAAGTTGGTCTAATTTTCGATTTTACAACATTTCTAGTCAAAATTAACGCATGTAGTTTTTATTCAGATATATTGTTTTTAATTGAAGATATGTCGACAACTCGACTCTTGCATTTTTTCGATTCTTGCATTTTGATATTAAGCTCGATTCAACACGAGTTGCTGTTTTTATCATTTGAAGTGAAAGCGACAAAAAGTGCGAATCCATCTATTCACATATATCTCTCACTTATAAGATATTTGCTCATATGATTCTTTGTTTACCATCCATAATTGATACACAGCACGGCCTTGCCACAGCAACTCGTACAACATAGAAACCCGTGTCACTTGCCAACATTTCGTGTTGTTTTCCAAAATATTTTCCCAATAAATAATGTGGCGCCTTGCGCGTTGCAATATCACGGCATACCAATTTAGGAAATTAGCTAAATCTAACATATGAGATAGCAGCATGGCGAGTCTATCTATCGTCGGTTGCGCCTACCGCTTCAACCGCTGCACTTGCCACTTGCCCCAGAAACTGCAAGTTGCTAACTGCAAACTGCAACTTCAACTGACGGCGGCAAACTTGTACAATAATTATCAGTGTCTAATTAAATCGTTGCTTTATGCGATATCTTAGCCACTTGTCGCTCGCTTTGGCTCGCTGCCCGTTTTCCAAGCTTGGCCAAGTTGACACAGTTTCTGCTCGATGCATTTTTCTGTTAAATAATAATTTTATAGTTATTTTTTCACTTCAAATATTTCTTAATTTGCTTTTTTTATACATGTTTTTTTCGATTGTGCGATTTTCACACTTGGCAAATTTGTCGCAGCGGCTTAATTAGATAGATGCAAAGGCTGTTTGATAAATGGCCTGGTTGTGGTTGTGGGTTATGAAATGGTCCGGATTTATGGTCAGACGGACATCGACATCGACATGGGCCCGTCCCACAAATCAGTGGCTTTCATCGCCGGTCGCCACTACCACAAGGATCTGGCTGCGTTTAAGCCAGCACATAATTTAAGCTTAAGCATGGCTTTTGACCAAAATCAATAAATCCATACGGCACTCGCACAACAAAAGAAAATGTGCTCCATGTTCGGGCTAGTCAAAGACCGAAAGTCGTCTCAAGTCGAAGTCGAAGTCTGGCTAGTGCTGGCACCGTGTCGTGACACGGGAATGCGCGATTTTAAACAATTCGAGAAGAAAAAATATATACACTGGCGAACATATTTATTGGCACAGCAAGCATTTTGAGAAAATTTTCAAAAATATATTTGATAGTATTTTTCATAATTTTTTTAAAATCCTAAAAATGACAATTTTACCCCATATTTCCTATTTATCACACAAAAAGTGGCTTTTTAGCAGTTTTCAAAAAGTCATAAAAAATTACCAGCAAAAATAATTTTAAAAAATTTTTTTTGGAGTTACTCTTAGATTTTTTTTAAAAAATCGAGGAAAAAAGTTTTAAAAATTGACTTTTACATAAATTTGAAATTTTCAAAGTGTACTTAATGGGTTTAGGAAAGTTTTATATCATTCAAATGGAATTTAAATGGCCTTTCCATTGATGCCAATATGTTAACGATAAGAGAACAAATAATTCCCCAAATCTCAAAATGCTTGCTGTGCCAATAAATATGTTCGCCAGTGTATGCAAACAAATGCTTTAATTTAAACATTTCTAATGATTCTTTTCAGTTGCTTGTGGAGACTGTAGATTTACCGAATCAACACCCAGAAATTCAAATTTGGGGACTCCCGGATAAAATCAACCGTGTCAGAAGTTCGGTAATCCAGGATTTTCTTCAGCCATTTTTCATTGCTATAAGAATTTTTTTCAGTGAAATCAAATGGCATAGACTTTTTTTTACTATTTAATCCTAATTTTGAAAAAACATGCCTAATGCTAAAATCAAGAATTTTAGACTGGAGTTTTAGAATAATTTTTGTTTTCCTGTACAAGATATTCGTGTCGTGTAGAATCTTTGAACTGTCATCTCTGTGTAAGACTGAGCTACGCACTTACTACCAAAAGGGGCACGGTTAGCTGCACTGACATAGACTGTGGCATGGGCAATATCATCAACACCGTTGTTGCTGCTGCCGCTGCTGCCGTCGTTGCTGCTGCTGCTGTCGATGCTGCTGCTAACCTAATATCGTTTCAAATTTATGATTTTGAACTTTTTAGCCACGTCTTTTTTGCCTGACGGTGGCTGAGGCTCAGGCTGAGACTGAAGTATCCATAAGTATTTCGTGTTTAAAATATTTGCGCGCCGCTCAAAATTCTTGGGCTTTTGATGAACTGGTACTGGGCAGCCGCATGTTGCATGCCACAAGCGAGTCAAAGCCGGGTGGGCGTTGCAGCACTTCAAGTTGAAACTGAACTTGTTGTTACTGTTGTTGTTGCAGTTGTTGTAGTTGGTGTTGCTGTGGCCACTTGTGTGTCTAGCGAAATATTGGCTTAACCTAATTTGTGTGTTTGCCAGGCATTGACGTTTTTGTGTTGGCCACTAATCACAAGTTGGCTCAGATTTATAGTTAGTAGGAGTCGTCGCACACAGTCGCGCAGTCTCAGTCTCACAGTCCACTCTCCGATTCCCAGAGCAGTGCGTGTGACTCGCAGAGTCGCAAACCGGCTTCAGTTATAGCCAAGTTTCGGTGTGAGGCACCAACTGGGAGTCTGAGCTATCGCCAAGAGCTGTGCGCGCTCATCTTAGAATGCCGTCGCTTATCTAATCGTCTGACATTTTAGGTTTAATTTGGCCAGCCAGGCCCGAGCCACCGCCCCAAGGCAACCACACAGTCGCAGTCGCAGTCGCAGTCACAGTCGCAGGCATAGACATCGAGGCAAGTTGTAAGTTGCAAGTTGCAACTAAGCATTGCCAACTAAGTCAAGGCCTTTTGGCGATTCCCGCGCGCGCATACACATGCGTACACAACAACCGCAGCAGAGTCGGGCAGGCTGGGCTGTCAGACAGTCAGACAGTTGGACAGTCGGACAATCCAAGTGACAGGTTAACCCACTTTCCAAAAACCGCCTCACGCAAAAATACCCATTAAATTAGTGGCATTTCGTGGGCATTTTGTGGTCAACTATGCCAAAATATTTCCACACACACTGAAACTCTTTCTCTCTCTCCCTCACTATCTCCCTCTCTTTTCCCCGCCGAGTCGATCTTTGTGTAGCAAGTTAAAGTTTTATGTTTTATTTGTAGCTGAAATGAATATGCATGACCCACTTGCTGCAGTATAGTATGTGTCCACCGGGGAATTGTCATGGCTTTGGGGTACCAAACCAATTTCAAATCAAAGTGATGAATAGAAAACGATCTTTTAAAAGACTCGAATTGCCAGATAACTTGCTATTCGCAATGTGAAAGTCGGCCGGGGCCACGTTACTAATAGACTTGAACTTCTTCACCTGACAAGTTTATGATTCTGCAGAAGAATTGTAAAAGATGCAACGTTTTTGAAAAAAGGAATTCCCATAAGCTGAGTGTTTGGTTTTAATTATGTTTCATACATAAAAAAAAGAATGGAGAAAACCATTTGTATATAACATATTAATTTCATAGGATTTCAACTATAGCTCGAACAACTCTGTTGGCCAAATTGTTAACAACTTAATGGTTGTTCATGCTGTTGTTTTACTTCAAAGTTGATTGATTGCTACAATTGCGCTGCAAGTGCCCAAAAAAGCGTGAAAATGCAAATGTTTTGACAGCCTTCACTTGTAGTTGTTGCTGGCATAAAAAGTGAATTTTACGATTTTTGGAATGGCTCATTGGAATGGTTTTGCCAACCAATTTACCAATTTTAGCGATTTGCGAGATTTTTTGCATTTTGTTTAAGTCAAAGCTATTTTCATTGTAAAGTGCAGTTCATTATGTTGTTATTATTAATAATCTCGACTTGTGTTTAGCATATTCAAGTTAATTCCCACAGTGGCAGCGACCATGGCAACATGACATGCCAAATGCGCCTGGGGGCATGCCCCAGCCGAAGTCGCAACTAAAGCCCCCCAACAACGTGAGTTGTAATTATGCATAAAGAAATAATTTAAAGAAGCCGCTTCAGACAGTTCCGATGCCAGATTAAGACAACTCAAGTGCCTTTGCTATTGTTGTTGATTTTATTTATTTATTTCTTATGGTTTTTATAGTTTTTATTGGTTGGCGGAAAAATGCATTTAATACTCTGTGGCAGCAACAAATTCGCGAAATGTTTGCTTAAATGCACATAAATCAATGCCATATGTTAGCTTCGATTTTGTCTAAAAAACTAACTAAAGCCATAAAAAGTCTTGCGAGAAACAGAAATGACAACAACAATAACAAAAAATAATACAAAAATCAATTACAAAAATGTTTCAACAGCCGCAGCACAACAACAAAATGAAAAGTGAACTAAAAATGTTTATTGCCTTTGCGATGGAATTTTCAAAACAAATCAAAAATCGAATTCGCGATATTTTTGTAATACACTTTCATGTGGGGTATTTAATTATGGTGATTAAGTATGGAAGCACATTGAAGAGAAAGTGAAATATCCAAATGGTAAAGTGTGTATCCATTTTAACAGACGTATAGATCGGTTGACTTTCAAAATTAAATCTCTACAATTATGTATATGTGTCTATATCTATTGCATGAAAGGATATACAAATAAATGAAATACTAATATATGTAATTGTATTATTTTAAATAAATTCTAAACATCCTTGTTCATAGTTAAAAACTTAAAAATGTATTGAACTTATATATGAGTATCATTTAAGGAGAGTATTAACTGTTCGACTGGCCAAAACTTACTTTCATTTCTTGTTACTTTATTTGCAGTAACCTGTCAGTACAGACTCTGGCAACTATCAAGCAAACAGAGCAATTGCAAAAACAACAAAATGCCGGCGTTTGAAGTAGCAACGGCTTTCATTGTCAATATGATCTGAAGTCAGGCAGCAGGCGGTGGCACGCAGTGTGGTCGGCAATGAGCAACAGCTACAAATGTTGTTAACAATTTCATGCTGGCAAGCAGCCAACAGCAACAGCAACAGCAACAACAACTATAACAACAAATGCAACAAACATTGACAGTTGTGCATGAAATAGAAACATTGGCAAAGCTCAACAAAATGCAGCTGGCGCTGGGCGGCGCTTGTTGTTGTTGCTATTGTTGTTGCTATTGTTGCTGTGGTCCACAGTGAGGAAATGTACAATTGGCTCAAAAGGCTAGACAGACAAGCGACAGTCGGACAGGCTGACAAACAGACACAACAGACAGGCCGACAGTCAGACAGACAGACAATACAGAGACAGTTGTCGAGCAGTTGGAGTTGAAACGTGTGTCGTGTGCGCTGTGGCTCCAAAATGCAATTGAAAGAAAAATTGTGAGCCGAACAATAAATTCCTTCTGTGTGGGATTGCGAAATGTTTGAGCTTGATTGAATTATGAAGTGCGTAAGTTTTGCCATTGCCTGGCCGGCTGGCTGGCGGTCGGAAGGGGGGAGATTGGCTGTCTGTCACAGTGACACACAGCTACGGACACAGGCATAGACACAGGCACAGGCACAGGCAACGCGGCAACAAAACAAAAGACTTGGGCAACAAACGCGACGCATGAGTCACTTTCCATGTCGAGTGCCGCATGCGGTTTTCTTCCGCTTTTTTTTATATTTTCTGTACACTTTTCGCAACAAATGCAAATCATGCCGAGACGTACAAGCATTACGCATTTGTTAACAGTCGCAACAACTGCAACGACAACAACTGCAACAAAAACAACTGCAACTACAATGCTGGTTTGTTGGCCTGCACTGACAATCAAAGATTTTGGCTGCCTGTCGCAGCTCATAATTTCAGCTTAAATGCATTAACCGTTAAGCGCGTCTAGAGAGCGAGGCGGGTTATGACATTGTCAATCCGCAGTCGCCATCGTCGCACTCTTAGCTCTTAGCCGGGCTACCGTTGATGACTTGCCCAGATACCTAGCTCGAACTCGTAGTACTGCAGCTGTTGCTGTTACTGCTGCTGTTGCTGTTGTTGCTGCCACAGAAACATTTGCATATTGCCAACTTTATAAGTGGCAGACATCTCAATATGCTGTGCAGTGGGAGCTCGGATGCAGCGCGTGTCAAGTAAGTTTCGAGGTGAGCTGCAGGAAAGCAGCTCTCGGCCCTCGTAATGCATTTGCCATATTCTCTATCAATTTTCGATTTAGGTTTCATTTTTTTGCATTAGAAGAGTTTACACAGAAAGAAAGTGCAATCTAAAATTCAAGCTTTATTTTATAATGTATTTATTAAGTATGTATTTAGAATATTATTTTTAAATTTACACAATATGTAGATAATATGGCAGCCACTCTCATTAAATATCACAGCAATAAACATTTCTTTTGCTTAAAAAGAAAGTGAAAAATCATTTTTGAATAAAATTAATTGTACTCGATTTAAGAATCTCCAAGATTACCGAATTTTTGACGCCAATATTTTTTTCTGTGTATGCCTTTCGAAAAAAAAAAACAACAACAATTCAACAAGCGGCGTCAATTATTGCGCCTGCCACAAATGTCAACTGGCGACTTTTTGTGTCTTGCCGTTTTCATTTCGGCTTTTCGGGCTGCCTCACTTACAACTAGATTTCCATTTTCATTTCCATTTCCATTTCCATTACCATTACCCAGCCATAACCTATATCGCAATCTTGCGTGGGCATCACACAGTCAGCAGACAAGAAGGAAAATCGCTTTTTCCCCGGCCCTCAAGTCTTCCCGTCTTTTGCCCCCCATCGTTCATCGCGTTAACCCGTCGATGCATGTGATAAATCAGCGTCAGGGCATTATATTTCATTGCTTAATAAGCCCAGGTCGCTGAAATTGACGCCCGCTTGCAGTGCTTTTTTGGCCATTATTATTTGCCAGCTACCGCGCGCTCTTAGCCTGGCCAGCAAATAACTACGGCAACAACAACAGCAATAACAACGGCAGCAACTGGATTGTCTGGTCCTAATGCCAAACGGGTCAACATTATGTTTTATTTTTATCTATTTCATTTGGCTTCAAAACGCAAAAAAAAATTTAAAAAATTCGTGACTATTTCAGCGGATTTGCAGCCTGTTTCAAAGGTTTTTTCATTATTTTATTTGGCCGTTTTTTAGCTTCTGCAGTAAAGTGATCTTTATGTTTAGGGCAAGGTTCAATGTCGCTGCAAATTAAATAAGCTAACTGCAGTACTTAAAGAGAGCTAATTTAATTAAAAAATTAAACAAATTAAATTTATTAATTAAATATGTTTGTTTTGTTTAAAAAATGATTGCCTTAGATGTAGAGAAAACAATCAAAGCAGTTTGAATGTTATGTAAAGATACTCGGCAACCCTGTTACTAAAAGTTGCCTTTTCAGTTATATTTGTGCCTTTGCAAATTTAAAATAATTTTGTTTTTATTTTGGAGTCTCTTAAAAAAATATACATTTTTAAAGATAAACTTTCAGCTAACAGTCTTTTTTATTTAGAATTTCAAAGCACAGATAATTTAATCCACAGCGTAATGTTACATATTGTGCATACATACATACATGTTTGTACATAAATATGGAAATTTGTCCTTGATTTGCTTCCTCCTTGTAAGGATTAAAGAGGTTGCGCAACATTAGAGGTGCTACCGCTTATAGAGTGAGCATATATGTTGATCAAATCTCTGCAGATTCCTATGACCATCGATAACATTTTACACGTTTCAAATGCTAATCGAGTAGCAAACATGTTGCTACTGCGTTTACACGCGTCCAAAAAATACAAAAAAAAAATCAACGAAACGAAACGAAACGGAGTCAAAGTTGGCGCTGCAGTTAAAGTGCGGGGCGTGGCAGGCCGGGAAGCAGGGAGAGGGAAAGAAGGAGGGAGGCGGAGGTTCGTGTCGGGGCATGTTCACGCAAGTGTAAGACAAGTCGACGTGACCATAAGAACCGCCACAAGATCCAAACGCCAGACAAAATTGTTCGTAAATATTTTTTTTTTTTATATTTTTGCGATCAGTGCGCAAATTGTAATCAAACACCAACAACAACAACAACAGCAACAATAACAGCAAATAACCAAGTACAAGCAGCAACAACAACTACAGCCTTGTAGAGCTACTGTTTGCATAGACGTTGTCGATGCTGCAATTTGTTGCTGTTGCTGCTGCTGTTGCTGCTGCTGCTGCTGTTGCTGAGTTGTGGCAAGAGGCGTGCGTTGCTGTTAGTATGACCACGCCCCATGGGCAATAAGTTAGTGTTGTTGCTGTTGTTGTTGTTGCCTTAGAAGTTGTTAGCCAGTTGACCCGCATGTTAATTATAAACACATTAGGCCGCTAAAGGAATTAGAATTAGCTTATCGCGCACACACATAAACTCTTTCCCGCCCCCCTCTCTCTCTCTCTCTCTATCTCTCTTTTACACATAAGCACGATTAAAATAAAATGCTAACAAGGTAACCAAATAAATATTGTAAATAGAACAGAGAGCGTTATCTATGCAGCTCTGACGCCTTTGCCAGATGAAACAACAGCAACAACAACTATAACAACAATCACAACAGCAACAACAACAACAAATGAAGCCTGCTGATGCAATTAATCACAGTTACCAAAAAGCAATACTAAACCCATTCCCGCACCGAAAACCCAAAGCTGATTAGCATAATTTGACGAAGAACAAACTGTCGGCTTCGAAATTTGTTGGGATGCATTTCTTGGAGTTGGACCCAGAGTTGAAGCTGGTTTGGTAACTGTCTGTCTGGCTTTGGGCATAGGTTGACGAAGATTTTTGATTTGGATGCGCAAGATTAGCCACGCGTTGCACTCGTCGTCGTCGTTGTCGTCGTCGTCTGCTCTCCTTTTACAATTCTAATGAACTGCCAGTCAAAGTCAATGCATCAAGTGGCAAGTGGCAAGAACCAAAAAACGACGACGCGTCGCGTTGTTGCGGGGCTCCAAATAGGATGAACTGTCGTTAAAAGATTTATTGCAGTCACTGTAAACTGAGATTGGAATACATTTTCTTTTCTTTATTTTGGGGGCGCTCTTTGGCCATAAAAATATACAGAAAACAAAAAACAGAAAAGAGTGCAGCTGTTGCTGCTTTGAACTTTCGACACCTTTTGGCCAGGTGAGAGAGACAGTTGCCTTACAGATTCACTGAGCTAATGCCTCTTTGTGTGTGTGTGAGAGTGTGTGTGCGTGTGGTGTTAAATTGCTCAACGCTAAGCTTAAGTTAGCAATTTTATGACTTCACAGCGCATTTTGGAATGCTCAGTACGAGCAGACAGTTTGGTTTTTCACATTTGTCTTAGGCCTCATAAATTGAACCGAGTTCAGTTGAGTTTGCACACATTTTTATGGTTGGCTGAGCTCCATTCTCGATATTATCAACAATTGCGATGGCGTTGTTTTTATCGCGGCATTAATTAAGTAATTAAATGGGCCGCACCCACAATTGGTCGCAAATGCAATCGGTAGAGATTAGACAGCTAATTGGGCATGGCACAAACAAAAGACTTAAGGCACGAACGCGACTTTGGCCCTCCCATTTGGCCACAAAGAAAAAAAAGATGGCTACCAAAAACCATTAGCAAAACCAACAACAAAGCGAAACAACATGAGAAGCAAATACAACAGCAACAACGACAACGACAACAAAGACAACAACAACACTAACAATAACAGTGAAGAGGCCCAGACACGTTTCAGCACGTTTGTCAAATAGACCAATCAGAGTCGCGTAATTTTGGGCTTATTACCATTAAACAAGCGAAGGCAGAAGGCGCGAGCGCAACTCGAGTCGTCAGCCTGGCAGTAGCGAATAATTTGCTGTTTATTTGTTGGTAATTGGATGTGGCCCAAACGCCTGGCGCCTCTCCCAGGCCTAATGATGGCTCTTAGTTGTCCGAAATTGAGCCACGTTCACAGCCAGCGTCATGAATAACATTTTAATTGAGTTACCAAGTGGGCAGTGAGTGAGTATGAGTGCAAAAGAGACAGCGCATAAGCGGCAGCAACAGCGAGGGAGTGCGAGAAGGAGAGAGAGAGAGAGAGAGAGACATGGGCATGGGCAAACATTTGGCTGTAATTTGACAGCTCAGTGATATTAATGCGATTTGACAGCGACAATGACAGTTGTGTGTGCACTCAAATCAAACAAGACAAATAAACAGGCAGACGAGCGACAAACGGACAGACAGAGAGACATAGAGACAGACACACTTGGCGTATGCTTGATCGAATCGAGCTGGGGACGCTCTGCTCTGCCTTTGTCAGTCATCCATCAAACCGAAACCAACAGCAAAACACCAAAAAAAAGAGACACACACACACACACGCACACATAAGAAGCCGACGTCGAAGTTGCAGTTGTTGTTGTTGCTGCAAAAGTTTGATCAACGAGCGCGACACTGGCATAATGAGTGCCATGGATGTGGATGTGAATGTGGATATGGATGCAGCCTGCAGTGTGTGTGTGTGAGTGAGTGTGTGTGCGTGTGTGTGTAAGTGTATAATTGTCAATGAAACTGGTTTTGGGTAACATCATTCCGTCACTCACGCGCCCAGTCAACTGGCCAAATACGCACAGGCGACAACGAAGACGACCAAAACAACAACAACAGCATCTGAAAGAACAACATTTGAGGACGGAGGCATCGGTAAACGCAGCAAAGCCGATGCGCTTCAAAGATAATAACCAATATATGCCAAACAGCAGAGAAGCACAAGCAACAACAACAACAGCAACGTGAAGAACAACCTGTGTAGCGACCACGCCAACACCAAACAACTACCAAAAAGAAAACAACAACAAGAAACAGCAATCGGGGAATGTAACAAACGAGTGAAAACTAATGGAAAATAATGGAAAAATATTTACAATAGCCATTGCTAGACAACGCAGGGAGGGAGTGAGAGACGTAAGAGAGAGAGAGAGAGCAGGAGAGGGAGAAGAAAGACAACAGTAAGCAGAACGCTAGGCCTCCTAAGCCCAAGCGAGAAAATTAAAGAGAAAGAAAACTTATAAAGATTTGAGTGACAGTAAAATGAAATGACGATTGGCAGGCGGCAAGAGACCAAACCCGAAACTGAAACCCCAGCGAGGCCCCCATCCCCCATTCCCCGCTAACCCATCCAATCGACAATCCAGCGAGTCCCCAAAGTTAGCAACAGCAACAACAAACATTAGAAAGCTAATGAAAGTTAACACAATGACAACAGACTAGCCATCAGCACATGGAGGCGTCTATTCAATATACTCAACATACTGAGCTGCATTCAAAGAACTTACCAATAACCAGAAATAGATACATCCACAATGAGATACACTCACTCACTCACACACACACACACACACACACAAACACTTGGGTTGTAGTTGGCATTGCGAGCATTAGATCTGGCAGTTGATAATTATAAACATGCTTTGAAGGTTGTTATATTCAACAGTTTTAGACATTTGCATGCAATATTACAACAACAACAACAACAACAAGAACGACAACAACAATGAGATTAACAAGAACAACAATTAGAATATATATTGTCGATGTAACAAATGCAACGACGACAGCAACTGCAACATCGCCCACGCAAATGCAAGAATGAGAACAAGATTTAATAACAAACATAAATCAGCAGATGCTCGACGACGAGATACCCTACATACACACATGAATTAGATATAAGAACTAGTATTCTAATGAAGACAATCAATTAAAAGATAAAGGAAATATCTTAAACTATTTAGTCATATGATTCTTGCATAGATCCTGAGTGCAGACAGACTGAATAAATGGCATTCACATACCTTACATTACATTATATTTATTTTGAAATAATCATTTATACCCTGCTCCAGAAGTTTGCCAAGTGCAGGGTATGATGAGAATGGCGCCAAACGACATTGAACAGAGTTCGGTTGAGTTCGGTAAACGGGGCAAAACGCAGGTTGTACACGTACTTATCTACATAACTGTGAGAACGCGACTTTAAAGTGTTTTAAATATGCTGTTGAATAACAACCGCTAACAGGCATTAGAAAACGCAAACTTGGCCAACTGGCGGCTGCAATTAAGTGGCATTTGTCGCCCTGGCGCCGCAAAAAACTCACAATTGTCGCAAACCGTATTTAGATTTGAGTAAAAATCTATCATAAGCAATCATAAATTTTCATTATGCAGATTAGGGGGCACTTGAGTTTGGATTTGGAGTGTAATTTGCTTGTTTTGAACTCAACAGTGAAGGTCAACACGTTCGTTCAGGCTCGATTGATTGGGGTGCGACCCCAAAGCGAGCTAATTAAACTGATGCTAACACTGATCCATGATCAATGATTACAATAGCAAGGCACTTACATTAAACACCTGCGGGGGGTCCTAACTTCCAGCGCAAGTTCAGTAAATTTTCGATTTATAAATTAGACTCAATCACCGACATATGAGTTCTAGACTTGTATCACTGCGGACGGCAGTCCGCGCTAGTGACGAAAGCAGCACGAAGGGTGCGAAGGCGACTAGCATATATACACAGGAAGAATGGAAAATTTGCTATGACTGTCCGATCAGGTCGAGCTATATACCGATCGAAAGGTATCAATTAAACTTACAAATGTGCATACTAAGACTTTTGAAAACTCACCTGGTTCGTGAGATAAACAGGTGTAAGTGGGAGGGGAAAAATTTAAATGATTGGAGCTAATGGGGCCGGTGGAGCCTTTTTTATTTTTATTTTAGTTTTTAACTATTCTTATCAAAATTACGCGTCGAATGACACCTCGATCATCAAAATCCGACCGCTGGTTCGAAAGATAATTAATTTTGAAATTTTTGGTGCCCTTCTCAAAACGAGATGAAAAGTCAGTCTGTTTGTTTGTTTGTTTGTTTGTCTGTTTGTTAGTATCAAATCGTTGATTTAGCTTAAAAGTTTGAATGAGGACTTGTTCCCGCTCAAAAATCTAGAAACGTTTGTTCTACGACTTTTTCGAAAAATCGCTAGTTTA